>JBBBDQ010001494.1:0-455000 GCA_037127315.1 Ascarosepion bandense
TATATATATATATATATATATATGTATGTGTGTGTGTGTACATACAGCCTTGGAAGTGAATGTTTGCCCAGATCAGCAGATTAAATTTCATTGGCATTCTTGTTCTTGTATCATGAGGTCACTGGTTCATTGCCTTCTCAGAGACGTTCCATGTAGTTGTCCAGGGAATTAAAATCAGGACAGTTAAGAAACTTAACCAAAGTCCAGTATGTGCTGGCTAATTGAAGAGTAGTAGTTTCTGATTCACCTAAGCTATTCCCTTCAGTTTAATGCTGAAACACAATGCAGAAAGAAGTATAGGTCATGACCTACAGAACCATCACAGATGATGTGAATTTGGAATGCGTAAGTTTGAGGTTTGCTTGGTTTAAAGGTCAAAATGCTTCTCGTAAGTTTGCCCAGTAAATGCTTTGAGTGCTTGGTTTAGGTCAAAATGCTTCTCGTTTCCCTAAAGTGCCCAAAACTTCTTAAGTTTCCCAGTAAATGCTTTGAGTGCTTGGTTTAGGTCAAAATGCTTCTCGTAAGTTTGCCCAGTAAATGCTTTGAGTGCTTGGTTTAGGTCAAAATGCTTCTCGTAAGTTTGCCCAGTAAATGCTTTGAGTGCTTGGTTTAGGTCAAAATGCTTCTCGTAAGTTTGCCCAGTAAATGCTTTGAGTGCTTGGTTTAGGTCAAAATGCTTCTCGTAAGTTTGCCCAGTAAATGCTTTGAGTGCTTGGTTTAGGTCAAAATGCTTCTCGTAAGTTTGCCCAGTAAATGCTTTGAGTGCTTGGTTTAGGTCAAAATGCTTCTCGTAAGTTTGCCCAGTAAATGCTTTGAGTGCTTGGTTTAGGTCAAAATGCTTCTCGTAAGTTTGCCCAGTAAATGCTTTGAGTGCTTGGTTTAGGTCAAAATGCTTCTCGTAAGTTTGCCCAGTAAATGCTTTGAGTGCTTGGTTTAGGTCAAAATGCTTCTCGTAAGTTTGCCCAGTAAATGCTTTGAGTGCTTGGTTTAGGTCAAAATGCTTCTCGTAAGTTTGCCCAGTAAATGCTTTGAGTGCTTGGTTTAGGTCAAAATGCTTCTCGTAAGTTTGCCCAGTAAATGCTTTGAGTGCTTGGTTTAGGTCAAAATGCTTCTCGTAAGTTTGCCCAGTAAATGCTTTGAGTGCTTGGTTTAGGTCAAAATGCTTCTCGTAAGTTTGCCCAGTAAATGCTTTGAGTGCTTGGTTTAGGTCAAAATGCTTCTCGTAAGTTTGCCCAGTAAATGCTTTGAGTGCTTGGTTTAGGTCAAAATGCTTCTCGTAAGTTTGCCCAGTAAATGCTTTGAGTGCTTGGTTTAGGTCAAAATGCTTCTCGTAAGTTTGCCCAGTAAATGCTTTGAGTGCTTGGTTTAGGTCAAAATGCTTCTCGTAAGTTTGCCCAGTAAATGCTTTGAGTGCTTGGTTTAGGTCAAAATGCTTCTCGTAAGTTTGCCCAGTAAATGCTTTGAGTGCTTGGTTTAGGTCAAAATGCTTCTCGTAAGTTTGCCCAGTAAATGCTTTGAGTGCTTGGTTTAGGTCAAAATGCTTCTCGTAAGTTTGCCCAGTAAATGCTTTGAGTGCTTGGTTTAGGTCAAAATGCTTCTCGTAAGTTTAGGTCAAAATAACTGCCCTCTCCACATTACTAGATTTTTATTTACTGGAAATTCAATGAACATCTGAATTCAAATCCATTCTTACTTGATATTTTATTGATCAACTACGCCATTTGGACCAATTTTTATGTATACAACTTTGTTTTTCTTTCTTCTTTTAAACTGACGATTTATTTATCATTGTAAATATTATAATAAAATGGCTTTTATTATTTAAAAATTTTACTGAAATTTCAAGCAAAACTTGTACTTGATAGCTGGGTAGATAAGGGAATGTGTTTGCCCAAACGATCACTCACCCATTTGTTTCGCCATTAAACATGTCATACACGATAACTTCCAGTGGAGCAGAGCACAGAGAAGTAGATTCCTGATTTTCCTAAGGTGGTGGTGGGTATTTTTTTTTTTTTTTTTTGTTTTTTTTACAATAGACTGTACCTTCTTGGCTTCACTCAACTGATCTGAAGTGGAACAAATTTATCGAATTTATATTTTTCTCATCAGAATTCATCTTGCACATTTATAAATCTACCATCTGTCTATGCATTGTTACCATATCTGGTCAGGTACTTCTACTATTTATCTCAAGGTCGTCAACAAAATTCAAAGAAGGATCTGCAATGTAATTAGTCTTGACTTGACCTTTCGACTTCAGTCACTTTCTTGCTGCCATGATGTGGCTTCCCTCTGTCTTTTCTACAAATATTTTCATGGCAACTACTCAGAAGAGCTTTTTTTTCCCTGGTGCTTTGTCCACATGAATTTAAGCATGCTACTACATTGGATGTGCATTTGTGGTGCAGTGGGTATCGGCTTGGAATGACAAATCAGGGAGTTGATTTCAAATTCCAGTTGAATTTGTTGCATTCACTTAGATGCAAATACCCTTGGGAAAGGTATTAATCTCTCTTCCCTCTAGCTATGAGTTAAATAACAGGACAGATTGGGTTCTGTAGCCTTGGTTGGGAACCATTCTACTGCAGAAAGTAATGGCAAACTACTGTGGGAAAATCTGCCGAGTCAGTCATGTCTCTTTCGAGACATGATTGTCTAAGCGTGTATCATGTATGGAACTTAACTGACTGACTAGATTGGCATCTTGGTCCCATCCATTCACCATTTAAACAGTTAAATGTAACTGCCAGTTCTAAGTTTCTTTTCTCGCACTTTCTGTCTGTGGAATTCTCTCTCCTGATAGAATCTCCAAAGATTTAAATACAGTTTGCCATCTTCTATCTTCTTGAATCCCATTCATCTTTCATCCTTTCTTCAATGCCTCAGCACCCAGTCTTTTCTCTCACTGTGACCCCCTGCACAGTAGTGGCAGTTCTACGTTGACTTAAAAAAAAATTGTTCAAAGGGAATGTAACCTCTGCTAATTGTTTTACATGTTGGTAACCATTTGAATTTTAAACATTCACACACACTGGCTGCTGAAAAAGAGAAGATTAAAAATGTAAATTGCTGACTGCTGGTCAAATTTTGAGAAGTGCTTTCAGGCCAAGAACTTTTCACCACCTTGTATAGGTGTTATATATATATATATATATATATATATATATATATATAGTAAATATTTTGGACATTTGTAGCAATATATCTCCTGTGGATCCTAATAAAAAAATTAAAATTAATAATATATTATAAAAAATACAATACTACTAATTTTATTATCTGTAATAATTCCTTCCCACCAACTGAAGTATTATGTAAAACCAACATTATATATCAGTTCAAATGTCCCTTGAGAGAATGTATCTCTGACAAAAAACAAACATATGTCGGATTTACAACAACTACATTAAAAAGACATAGTACATTACACATGTCTATTTATTCCTTCTAGACATCGTACAACAATATTCCTGTCTACATTCACAATATAAAAAAATTATGATCGATAACACAACTATTCTACACTAAGAAAACAACATGTTTGAGGCAATATTCATTAAAAGACTTAAGCTGTCAATTAATACAATCATCTATGAATATTGTAGTAATGTTTATAAAAAGAAGTTTTTTTTTTTTCATTCTTTAATATGTGCATGACCATGGCATTACAACATAATAAAATTCCATAGTGTATAATTTTCATGTTCTAATGAATGCTAAACATAACTGTCAACTGTTACATTCAAAGCAAGAAGAAAGATTTACAATAATTTTTAGCAACACAGTTTTATGGTTATCTTTTGTTACCACAACTTACACCTCTGAAGATAATCTCAGAAGGAGATTGAAAGTACTTGGGAACATCAAAAAATAGATAATAAAATCAACTGTAAAAGTTACAGCACATTTCTTAAATCTTTTAATTATAATACATGAAAGATTATCTGATCATGTTGCAAGGATAAGTGACAAGAGAATACCAAAGGTCCTCATGTATAGCCAGCTTGACAGTGGATAAAGAAGTGTTGGTTGATATAAAGATAAGCAAAAGAGTAACCTCTTAACTTCA
Organism: Ascarosepion bandense; assembly: GCA_037127315.1. Classification (NCBI taxonomy): domain Eukaryota; kingdom Metazoa; phylum Mollusca; class Cephalopoda; order Sepiida; family Sepiidae; genus Ascarosepion; species Ascarosepion bandense. Next base: position 4,073 of record JBBBDQ010001494.1, read on the forward strand.
AGTGAGTTGCTCTGGATAGAAATAACTGAAGATACGTGTGCCAAAGTGCTATCAGAAATTTTGAAATCAGTCATATTGACTAGCTAAGAAAAGAAGGACAATGACGAAAAGCATCAGGAAATATTCCTGTTACTATGACCTAAGATCCTTGGTGTTGCACAATAGGTGGGCATGTATACAAGTCACTAGTGAGACTGAAGTCTCATATATGACATGAATATAAAAACTGAATAAGGTTCTCAAATCTTCATATGTTCAAATCAAGTGAGTATCATATATATATATATATATATATATATATATATATATATATATGATACTCATTTGATTGAACATATGTGAGCAGAGTCACGCTGACTTGGAAGTTTTGTGAAGGCACTGTTATGATATCCTCATCAAGGCTTAATTTCAATCTGCAGATTGCTCTATCTTGATACTGAGCACTTTTAAACAAAAAACCTGCTTGCCAAAATATTTTAAAAGTAAACCACTAAAAAAAAAACAACAATCTCGGCAGTAAGAATTATCCCAATGCAATACTAAATATAAAAATATAAAAGTGTGTGTGTATATATATGTAGAATTCACACAGGCATACACATTATCAAATGTATCCCACATAGACCAACTAGAATTGTGATACACAAACAAGAGTTATACACCTGAATGTTGCTTGACAGGACAAATACACATGAGATTTGTATAACCAATGAAATACAAACATGACTGGTTGCCAGCAAAGGCAGTCTATCCACAGCTGGAAGGCAAAACAGTTTGATTCATGTCTTTGTCAAGGACATTAATAAGAAGTGAACAACAGACAAGGCTAGAATTTGAACTTGGCTTGCTGACTTTACTATCAGCATTGATAACTGCTATGGTACCTACACATCAGATGAGTGTACAAATAATGAAAACATTACATACTTTATAGATATGTAAATAAAGACTATTAAAAGCATGTGAGTGTGTATCTGAGTGTAGTAGCCTTGTTCAAACTGTTAATGTGCACTAAGATTCTCTCAGCATAATTGCAATATGAATCCCAATTAGGATCTGTGAGTGTTAAACACAAATGTGTCTGAGCAGACAACTGCAACATGGATTGGTTAACCACTCTAACAGATGGGTGTGCTTAGAAATGAGTGTTTGGTCATTATTAAAAGCTTCTGCAATGAATTTCATGATTGAACCCAAAGAATATGAAACAAAAATCGCAATTTTTATTGGTTTTCATCGTTTCATGCAACAACTCTCTACTGATGTGTCTTATTGCTATCGGCTGAAATTCATTTAATTTAATCTTTCTTAATTGTTTAACTATTTGAAATTGGTAGACAGTAGAAAGGAAAAGCAGTTCCAGAAAACATTTGTTTAATAATAAAGAAAGAAATCTAATTAAGTCAATATTATTTCACAATTTATTTTAGTGTCTGATCTTGATAATGACCAGTTGTATGGCTAAAAACATTTGATCTCAAATATTTTGACAATAGTTAAACTCGCTGACGTGTATTCACTTGAAAGTTAACCAGAAATATTAATTAAAGAAAATTAAAATTAAATTTTTAAAAATTATTTTTTACTTTGGTTTGTAACAATAATTTTTTTGACAAATTATTTCATCCTCAAATTGATCCATTCTGCTTTTTAATAATATGAGGAACTTCAAACATCAAAAGTAAATGTATTTTTTTAGTAAAATTTTTAGTAATTTTCTTTCTATTTCACTTAAAAAAAGAAGTGTGTATGCACGCTTTTACACAACAAATGCTATAACTAAAATATAATACCGAAATTTTGCATGTGACAATGAATAATTTGATTCTAGTAGCCTGTTGTCATTTTTGTCGCCCCCTGGCGACAACTTCGCATTTACTCTTATATTCCTGCAATCAAGTTGTCACGAAATATGAATCATATTTTTCAATTGTTCTTGTCTGAGGCTTTCAATTGATTTTTTAATGAATAGAAAAATGATTAACGCAAGGGAGATAAGTTTGTATGCTCTTGTTAAGAATAATCACCCTTGAGGCCTTTAGTTCTTTCAGAATGACGTCATTATCTATTTCTGTAACAGTGCTGTCATATTTCTCCCGTCCTTTGATCAATAGTCGCTCCTTCGTTAGTTAATCTTTGTTTCTTTCGATAAATCTATTCAACTTTTCAATGATTAAAACATATCGTTGGAGATACATGCATTTAGCGTTTTTAGAAATCGATTAAAAATTTTCAATGATTAATTTTTTAAAAATATGAACTAAATTATTAATTTCATCGTCTTTTTGATCACGTGATTCGGAAAATAGATTTTAATTATGCGCTACAAAATATATATAAATAAATAAAATAGAATTTAAAGTAGGAAGTGTAGATAGTTTTTATTTCCCACTTGAACAAGATCTGGTGAAAAAGGCTGTATTTAAAGTGGGAATCTCTCTCTCTCTCTCTCTCTCTCTCTCTCTATCTATCTCTCTCTCTCTCTCTCTCTCTCTCTCTGCCAGAAACCCCAGAATTCTTATGCATTTCTACTTTTTTGGGTTGTCTCTTAATTGACATCATCTATGGCCAGATACATCTGTCAATCATCATTGCTGGTTATCATCTTTCAAGCTGGTTGTCACCTGTGTTTTCTGTCTTTGATGTCAATTATATCTTTGTTGGCTATTGCCTTTCAAGTCTTTTTTCATACACTCCACCACCACCATTCACAGCCAGAAAATATTTTTGTCAATATTACACTGCCATCCTTAACTTACCCATTGTTTTGCTCATGCTCTTCTGGATCTTTTCACCACTACTGGAGTTGGGAAACATACTACCTACCTTTGGAATCACTGATGTAAATAAATAAAAAATAAATGGCTGATTCAATGCAGCCAGTTTTTGTTAAGACCAGGAGATTGTTGAACTTCTCTCCAACAAATATTGAAGTCCCCAATTTTAAAACTTCCAAGCATTGATTATGTTTAATAAGTTAGTTACTTTTTCTACCAGAAGCTTTGATCTTACAAATGCATTAACTTTAATCTAGCTTTGGGACTTAGCGGCCAAAAAATGATGGCCAGCTGGAAACGCAAAAAATTACGCATTTATTTTATCAAAAGTAAACTGGTTAAAACCGTGAACAAAGCATTTGTTATGTGATGATAGAAATGTGAAATTTATTTCCAAAAAGGACACTGTTTTTTTCATTCTTTTTTAATAATTTAGGCATTCAATCATCTAGAATCTTGAATTATCCAAATATTCTCCCTCCACTTTGCCCAAGGTGTCCAGATAATTAAAGAATTACTGTTTGTAGGAGTGAAATTGAACACAGATATCATTTTCTTTGACCAATTTTGTTTATTTATCAGGTCACTTTTGTTCCATTCTTTACATCTCATTTGATAACTTTGGAGAACTTTCATTCTTGCTTGACTCCAGCAGATATCAGATTTTGTCTCAATTGAATTAAGCACTGCATGAGTGACAATCTTAAACAATCTGAAGATATGGTAACTTATTAATTTTCATGTTTATTTTTTTAAGACCATTTCACTTGATCCATTCTCCATCCATCTTTGGGGCCAGTGTAGAGCTTTATCATTAATATTGTTTTTATTTATAATTAAATCTATAAATTACATCATGAATAACAATATAAGCAGGACTAGTGAACAACATGACTACAAAAAATTATTAAGAATTTTTCAGATCAGAATTTAGTGTCTTTATCATTCTGACATATTAAGATTGTATATTACCCAGTCAGTTAGGAGGCAAAGAGATAACCATGCCTCAAAAAATGTTCTCTCTTTTTACTATACCTATGGCCACCTTTTTGACTCTCATGCAGATTAAGCCTACATGTACCTTTTTTGATTCTTGTTCAAACCGGGGACACACACACAGAGTAGCAAGCATAAAGATCAGAACGATGTTAAGGAAAGATTTAAATGTGAAATAACTTTTTATTTTAAAGCTTCATAGAACATTTCATCAAGGAAAAATAAGGAAATAAAGGTAAATTATATAATTCCAAAATATTAAGCCCAATCAACATATTTTGATAAAGTTATAAGAATAATTATATAACATTTGAAAAAAGTAGATGATCAAAAACATCAGAACGATTAACAAAATCCTACGATTATAATGGATACACCATATCAAAATGAAAATAGCATTCATAATTCATTAGTACCTGATGTGAAAAACCTTTACTTTCAATAACAGCTTGACATCTTTTGCTATATGAGTGAAGTAATGTCATGCATTCATTAATGAATATTTTCTCCGATTCTCCTTTCAAATTAGTTCATAGTTTTTTGACGTTTGTTGGATTCTTTTCTTTAGCTCTTTCATTTAGTAACTTCCAAACATTCTCAATAGGATTCGTGTCTAGGCTTTAAGCAGGCCTCTTTATAACAGTAACATCCTCCTCAGAAAGAAATATCTTAACAGACTTTGCTGTGTGACATGGCGTGTTATCATGCATAAATTCAACTGGTTGATTAATTTCAGTTCTCAAATTAGGTACAACATGTTTCTTCAATATTTCTTTGTATACAGTTGCGTTGATTTTACTGTGTAGCATAACAAGAGGTCCCATACCAGCAGCTGAAATCATGCCAAAATCATACTTCCTCCTTCAAATTTAACACTATTTTTAGTGCACTGAGGCAAATATTGTTCCTTAGGACTGCGTCGAACAAATCTCCTGTCACAACCGAACAGGTTAAACTTTGACTCATTGCTGAAATGAACACAATCTCACTGTTTTTCTGTCCATATGAGGTGTTCAGTGACAAATTTCAATTGGCTCATTTGATTCTTTTTAGAAATGTAAGGCTTCGTAGAGGCTACTCGACTGTTCAGATTTATTTCATTAAGTCTTCAGGAATAGTGTGCCTTGATATTTTAATACCAAGGTTAGCATTAGCTCTTTTTTTGTTTTCTTTATCAGTCCATCTGTCTTCCCTTGCAGTAGTTTTCCTAAATCTGCCAGGTAGTTTCTTGGCTTCACATGACCCAGTTCCCTCAAGTTTTCTTAAAATACTATGAATAACACTTTTAGATTTCCCCACACTCTTTGAAATATCCCCAATTTTATCTTATTTTATATTTATCTTCATTATGTAACTTGACTATCGGTTTTCTAAGTATCAATAACATTACAGATTTTTTCGCCATATTTACAATGCAAGAGCCGGTGTAATTTAGTAAAATGCCTGATTTTATATTCTTACCCTAAAAAGATTTTCAATAATGCAAAATAATTAATAAATTTTATGGATTTATTTAATTGTTCTGATGTTTTAGATCATCTATTTTTTTGAATGTTATATAATTATTCTTATAACTTTATCAAAATAAGTTTATTGAACTTTATATTTTGAAATTATATAATTTACCTTTATATCCTTTTTTTTCCTTGATAAAATGTTCTTTGAAGATTTAAAATAAAACGTTATTTCATATTTAAACTTTTTCTTAACATCGTTCTGATCTTTATACTTGCTACTATATATATATATATATATATATATATATATATATATACCTTTTTTGATTCTTATTCGAGCTGGATCTATATGTACCTTTTTTTATTCTCATAGAAACTTGAACTGCATGTAACTTTTTTGACTCACATGCAAACCAAACCTATGTTTACCTTTCTGTTGTTTATCAAAATGATAGAATTGAGCATTAAATAGTCTAGAAAAAGCTAATATGCTATAAACCAAAGAAAAATTGTTGATGCTCTAACATCATAAGTGAAAACAATTAGCACTCCTGTTAGTAACTTAGAAACTATCCTTGAAGATGCTTTTGAGATAACTTGTGATGTCAATATTCAGTTAATATGGTGGGAAAAGCCATTATGAGTTGAAATCTTGGTTGCTAATTTATTTTTGTATTAAAAGTTATCAACAATGAATAATTTTTGAGGCTGTCAACATTAAGATAAAGTGTCATCACTTGGATAGAAGGAGAAGATTGAGTTAAAATAAGAATAATGGAAGAATGCTTTTTAAAGTGTGACAATGACATGAGAAGATGTCATACAATTTGTCAGTTGATATAGGTTAGTAGGAGGTCAGCAGTGATGAAGCAGAAAAATCATGATGAAAGAAATTTTGGCAGAGGAAAACTGGTGCAAATATTGGTGTTTGAGTCACATAAGAAAAATGGGATTTCATTTTACTTTTTTAATTTCTCTCAGCACTAATTGTGATCTATTAGTTGAAACAATTTTTATCATCATTATTATTTTTTGTAGTGGACTCAAACCAATGCAGTAGAATCATCAGTTACAAATATTAAATAGTTTTATGTTGACAAACTATGGGAAGAAAATTTGCTTTTCATTAAAAAAATAATATTTCTCTTTAAAAAATTTGTCTATTGTCCAGTTCACACCACCTCCTCAGTTTTTGGAACAAGAATAGAATATATCCCATGTGTAACACTATTTTTAGCCTGGCCGGATGGAAGTAATTATATTAGTAGTATTATTAATTGTTGCAGATCAGACGGAAAAAATTGTGTTGATCCATATTATTAATCATTATAAATCGCAAAGAGCCAATTAAAAAAAGTTGTTGTTCTAATATGAATGTGGGTAATAAAATTTATTGGATGAAACTTCCGCTCTGTTGTTGGTTAAGCAGAGATAGAGGATTGGTGATTGTTATATTCTATTTTTCTTTGTTTGCATATAAAGACTTTTTCCACAACTTATTCAGGCATCATTTAGTTTATTTTTGGTGCCATTTTCATTAACTCAAATGTGATGGTTCAATTTGGTGAAGAGTCAGATAGCAAGATTTCAGCGTAACTTCCTTGAGATCAAAATTCACAGCATTGGCGGGGAAAAACACTGTTGTAATAGTCATCTTGAAGACTAGCAGCTGAATCGAAGCCAGGCGACTGAGTGTCAGCTCACACGTGTTTCCTATTTAGGATTGGGTTTCCAGTATCTTCTAAAGTATTATTCTCTTTCACTCCCAGTATCCCTTTGCATCTTAGTGGCATTATAACCTTAGTTGGAAGGAATTGATTAAAAAAAAATTTTAAGTACTGTGTTGCTTGATATCTCTGGATACCAATCACAAATGTTGAACATATTTTTCCCTTCTATCATAGCTGTAAGTTGTTACTTGTTTTTGCTTTTCTTTCCCACTTCCTTTTCCCAAATGTGTTTGTGGTAACAAGCCTCACTAACTTGATAAATATCTAACAAATTCATCAATTCACCATGAATAGCAGGGTGGATTTATCAATCTGCTCAAATTTGAAACTTATAATTAACATTCAGTTTTGCATTGATTGCATATAAATTTTGCCAAAAGATTTATTAGTAATTATTATTGCCAGAGAGGTTTGTGTTGGAAAAATACTTTCATTCAATCTTGTTAAATATTATAACTGAACAGCAAGTTCGATCCTCAATGTGTGCCCCATGCTTGTGTCTTTGTGCTAAACTAAGCCAATTTTCATAAATATGGACACCCATTAATCCTGGACAAAATAGCTGATTTCAATAAGGGCGATAACTGCTAGTCTCCTGACATTAACACAGACAAATGACTTGGTTAGACAAAAGTTTTAACAAATGATCACATATTTTTTTCTTTTTGGCTGGTAGATTGGGTGTGTATGTGTTGTGGTGGGGATTGATAAAGCAGACTTCCCATCACCTCCTGAACATTTCCTTCATCCTTTCCCATAACATATGTTTATCTTGGAGGAGACCACATTTTTGTGGAATGTTTTAGTAGAAATTTTTATAGTTCTTTTTTTTTTTGTCACTTTTTATTTAAACTTTTTATTTTGACCATTTTTAATTTTTCCTTTTCATTTTTTTAAGCCTCGATATTTTTTCTGATTTTTCTTCTTTTTATGGCCTGTCGTATTTCTCCTTTTAATTTCATATTTCCATCTTTGTCTTTCTTGTCTTTCCATTCTCTTTTGCATTTTCTTCCTTCTTTCTCTTTCCTTTTCTGCTTTCTTTCCTTTTTTTTTATTCCTCTCCCTCACTTTCTTTGGCAGTAAGGCTCGGTTCAGCAGTTTGTTCAGAAAAGACATGGTTACCACTGCTTAAAAAAATGTGTTTTTCTTGTTGAAAATTCAGAGATTGGGAATTTTCTGTTCACGTCCTAAAACTGGCCTAACTTCACTGACCAGACAGTTACATTCTGCTATAACAAGTAGGTCTTGTCACTGGAGACTGTTTAAAGAAAAGGTAGAAAAATATCAGCATTCATAAATTGTTTTTTCACAAGTTGTTCTCTTAATTCACATTAAACAGTTTTATATATATATATATATATATATATTTTCTAAACATATACTGTTAAATATAAGAGACAATGAATGTCTATTATGTTTAATCATGAGCTGTTCTAAACGTTGTATTTTGGCTTTAATTTCAGTTGAAAATAAAGACAAAAATTCTCCAACATTTGGATAATTTTTTATTAATTTGTTGCTAAGCTTTTGGCTCACATGAGCCATCTTCAAAGAGGTCACCAAGATGGCTCATGTGAGCCGAAAGCTTTTTCTTAACATCATTCTAATCTTTATGCTCCCTACTATATATATATATATATAGAGAGAGAGAGAGAGAGAGGGAGAGAGAGAGAGAGGGAGAAAGGAAGGGAGAGAGGGAGAGCACATACACAAACATATATATCAATAATAAAAACTGACAAGCCCATCACAAGTTACTACTAATATTTTTAATAAGGACAGAACTGATGAGCTTAAACCCACATGGTATATGGCTTATATTTATATATCTTGAACATTTTAACAACATTAATTCGTTAATACCAGTTTTATTATGAAAAATTTGACTTGCATAATAAAATCTATTGTCATGATATGGTGCATGTGCACACACACATATATGCACAGAGTGCAACAGGTAAATTGTTGCCTTTTTTATATTTTTCATTTCATGTATGTGCATTGTTTGTTTTTGATTTTGTTGATTGTACAGTATAGTCAGGTCAGTTGGGCACTGTCTGTAAAAAAGAGCACCATGACACAATTTACTCTGTCATAAATTTGGAAATAGCATACTGTACTGCTTGACATTCACACTGAAAGCCCTACTATGAACATTTCAGAGTGTCTGGGTGCCAATCTGAGGACAGTGCAGAAATTCAGAAAGAGTTGGATGAGTCTAATGGTGAATATGAAGGTGTTTGTGGTGATTACTAGTGATAATGACATTATGCCTTCATTCATCTTCCAACAGGGCCTCAGACTCAACATGGAGGCCTACATCAAGTGCCTTGAGGAGGTAGTGCAGCCCTGGATCAAGGGGCTGGCTGCTGGAAGACACTATTTCTGGCAACAGGACTCTGCACTATGTCACACAAGAAAGAAAACCCAGACAATTTCTGTGACCATATCTGGCCACCTAACTCCCCAGATTGCAACCCCCCTTGATTATTATGCATGAAGTGCGGTTGAGCAAAAGACCAACAAGATTCCTTGTAATACTAAAGATGAACTGAAGGCAAAGATAACGCCTGCATTCACCAACTTAAACAAGAAAACCATCCAGAAGATTTCAGAGTCGTCTGGAGGCTGTGGTTGAAGCCAATTGTGATTTTATTGAATAAATTTACTCTTTGGTATTTTAAGATATTTTTGGGTATTTTGGTAAATATATCTGTAAAATGAGATGTCAGTGTTATTTTAATTTTTGTGTAATTTAGATGACAATTTATCCTTTGCATCCTGTGTGTGTATATATATATGTATATATATATATATATATATATATATATATATATATATTTTTTTTTTTTTTTTCAAAGAATTAATGGATTTATTTTTAATCTGATATATATCACTGAAATGGAAATATTAAATTATATGTAATTAAATTTTCTCAAATAAAAAAGATTATATCTATATCACAGGTTACTTGTTTTTTATTATTTAGATGGCCAACATTTGTGTGCTTACCTTGCAAGACATTGCTAATGAATGTATTCTTAGAAGTAACTTTGATTTAAATACTTCTCTTAGCATCAAAAGGAAATTAAGAAAATCTAAAATTTACTGAAATTATTTGCATCATAAAGAAGGAAACCAACTAAAAAAAAAAAAAATGGAAGTTTTATATTTTGTTGTAGCCTCAAAAGTTTAGAAACTTGATGTCACACCATAAGCTGATTGGATATTTCAGGTGTTAATTCAGGGTGAAGACACTCTTAAAAAGAGAAAAGTCTGACTGAGGAAGATCTTTTGTGACAAATGAATAAAGAGTTTGGAAGACATGAAATATATCAGTTGAGAGTAGAGTTATTTGGGAGGGGAGCTTGCTTTGAACTTTTTCCCAGAATTAGAATAGCACAATAATAAAAACTGAAAAAAATAAAAACAGTTGGCCAATGGTAACGGTTTTTATTTTTCTATTCCCCTCCCCAAAATCTGCATGCTTGGTTGTATTTATTGTAAGGCTGTTTCATATTCCATGAACATTGTTCGTTCAAATAAGGTGACATGAAGGACATGAAGCACTAGTTTTCTGGAGACAATGGGGAGCTGCAGGGAGTGTAATGAATGGTGGCTCTGAATGAGAACATCAAAGACACAAGATTGAATCCCAGTCACATTTCTTACATTCATTTACATGCAATAACCTTTGAGTTCATTTTCTCTCCCCATCTATAGGTTCAATAGTAGAAATTGTATGTGAAAGAATTATTGCTATTTTCCAAAAACTGTTAATGCAGTATAAAAACAACAGATTTTTTATGACCTAATATATGTTTTAGTTTTGTATAACCTACAAAGGGTTGATAAACCATAAAACAAAATAATCCTCTAGACAATGTAGAAGCAGTTCCTCATTTATATATTTTTTTCTGATTTTGATTCAAATTTCTGTAAAATTTCAGAGTTAGTAATTAAAATTAAAAGATTAGATCACATCCTTAATTTTCTTTACAAAGTTAATTTGGCAATGTTTAATCTTTGTGCTTGCTAAATATCAGGGTTTCAAAAGGATAGTTATTCTCTTGACACTGCTATTACTGTATACACTTTTGACTCCCTCAACAATGTTTGTTTAGAAGATTATAAAATATGTGAATCGAGTACAATGTGATTATTATTTATGATTTTATAAAGAAATAAATTTGAAAATAAATTTTTTTATTTGAAAATTTTTAAAGAAAATTTCAAACTTATCAAATTATGTAAAGAAACAACAATGCAATATTTATTATTTATGATTTTATAAATATGGATAGAACAAGAAAAATTTAATTAGCATTTGACATAAATTAAAAGAAAGTTTGGTTTAGAGGAAAAGATGCTATTTTAATGAATTCATGTTGCAAAAGCAAATGAAAGAAATGCTCAGAAAATGCATTTTTTCAAAATTCTTATTTACAATTACTCATCATTATAAGTTTATTTAAATTTTCTTGTTCACAGATATTTTTATAAATTTTTAAACAGAAAATTTCTTTTCATATTTATTACTTTATAAAATGGTAAATATTTCATTATAGTTATCTTACATATTTTTATAATTTTTAAAATAAAATTATTCTTATAATTAAGCAATTTAATAAATAAACAGTATTTAATGTCTTTGTTGTCAATTCTCAAGAATAAAGAAAATATATAAATCCACTTTCATAACTTATTAAAAGTCTAATTACTGTTTTTAAGAGAATAAACACTGCCATGGGAGACAACAGGGTACATAGTAAAAGCATTGCCATGGGGGTCAACAGGGTACATAGTAAAAGCATTGCCATGGGAGACAACAGTGTACATAGTAAAAGCATTGCCATGGGGGTCAACAGGGTACATATTAAAAGCATTGCCATGGGGGTCAACAGGATACATAGTAAAAGCATTGCCATGGGGTTCAACAGGGTACATAGTAAAATCATTGCCATGGGGGTCAACAGGGTACATAGTAAAAGCATTGCCATGGGGGTCAACAGGATACATAGTAAAAGCATTGCCATGGGGGTCAACAGGATACATAGTAAAAGCATTGACATGGGGATCAACAGGATACATAGTAAAAGCATTGCCATTGGGGTCAACAGGGTACATAGTAAAAGCATTGCCATGGGGGTCAACAGGATACATAGTAAAAGCATTGCCATTGGGGTCAACAGGGTACATAGTAAAAGCATTGCCATGGGGGTCAACAGGGTACATAGTAAAAGCATTGCCATAGGGCTCAACAGGATACATAGTAAAAGCATTGCCATTGGGGTCAACAGGATACATAGTAAAAGCATTGCCATGGGGGTCAACAGGATACATAGTAAAAGCATTGCCATTGGGGTCAACAGGGTACATAGTAAAAGCATTGCCATGGGGGTCAACAGGATACATAGTAAAAGCATTGCCATTGGGGTCAACAGGGTACATAGTAAAAGCATTGCCATGGGGGTCAACAGGATACATAGTAAAAGCATTGCCATGGGGATCAACAGGGTACATAGTAAAAGCATTGCCATGGGGATCAACAGGATACATAGTAAAAGCATTGCCATTGGGGTCAACAGGGTACATAGTAAAAGCATTGCCATGGGGGTCAACAGGATACATAGTAAAAGCATTGCCATGGGGATCAACAGGGTACATAGTAAAAGCATTGCCATGGGGATCAACAGGATACATAGTAAAAGCATTGCCATTGGGGTCAACAGGGTACATAGTAAAAGCATTGCCATGGGGGTCAACAGGGTACATAGTAAAAGCATTGCCATGGGGGTCAACAGGGTACATAATAAAAGCATTGCCATTGGGGTCAACAGGGTACATAGTAAAAGCATTGCCATGGGGGTCAACAGGATACATAGTAAAAGCAGTACCAAAGCATTAGCCGTTTTGACAGCACAAAGTTTTAAACATTGACCTTAATTTATTGCATCATTTCAAATAAGAAAAATGTAAGTTTACATTTAATTTCTTTAAATATCAATTTAATTTTTACTGAGTGAATTTTGCTGGAAAGAATAGGATTTGAAGATATCTAAAAACAAACAGTTTACAAAATTGCAATAAACGTAATTGACTGGCCTCAGTTTTACTTTGCTAAAAAAATGGACAAAGAAACTGCTGTTTTTGTTGGAATGCAGTTTGTTTTTTACTAATAATTAAAACATGACTGATTGTATTTTATTGAAGCTAAAGTAAACTTTGAATTGTATCATTAACTGTAAGAACTTAAGTTATAAGGCAGCTGCACTCTCAGTTATTCTTGGAATTCTTCATAATTCCCAGTGACTTGTGATCTGTGGCACCCAGCTCAAATTGCCATCGCCAAGAAGCTGTTCGAATACAGCTGCAACCACACCCAAGTAAACATCTCAGCTGATGAACTAAAAGCAACTGAGGGCTGCTATAGAAATCAAAACCGTAACCTATCGCGACAATATGGAGATGCATATATTCTCAAATATACATATTTTACAAATTTTTTGGATGAAGCATTATCAGTTATTATTAATTATTACTATTTATGTCAATTATTATTACTATTAATGTGTGACTAAAAATTCTTTCTATTGCTTTTTGTTACAGCAAATCAGATCAGGAATTAAGAATTAACCTTTTGCAAGATTGAAATGAATTGTTTAAATGAGTGTTGAATGACAGGCAAAAGAAATAAAATGAAGTCAAAAATTAACATTACAAAAAGGTGCTGAAAAATTCTTAGCCTGACCCATTTAACAAAAGGTGTATTTTTTTCATTCAGAATTATTTTTAATTCCTTCTTGTCTAGCCAGGCCAAGAATTTTTCAGCAACCCTCATAATCAACCCTGAGACAGTTTATATAGGGATTAAAGTTAGATAAGCCATTTGTAAGTTAATTTGATATATTTAGTAATATGGTTTGACAAAATAGTCATAGATAGCGTGATCAAAACATTATTCATATCTAATAACGTAATTGAATGAAGACACTGCATGTCATGATCACATGGCCAAATAGATTACAAATCACATCATGCCTCAGTAGCCTTGAACCTGGAATGCATATATACATTGGCCAGAAAAGAAGGTATTTACTTTCCATAGAAACATCAACTAGGCATTTCTTTCTATTTTCCTTTTGAGCACTTTGTACTTTAGGACAGCTGGGGTGAAGCACTTCATCCGTGTTCTTGAAGGTGGTCAGACGAAGGCATAGTGAAGTAATGGATAGCAGCTCGGACTGAGAAATTAGAGAACCAAGTTTGAATTCCAGTCAAATTCATTACATTCACCGTTGCTAATACTCTTGGGAAAGGTATGAATCCATCTCTTCTTCCTCATCTATGGATAAATAGCAAGAAAGGATGGGTTCTATAGCCTTAGTTGGCAGTCAGTCTATCATAGTAAAAATTGTCTGGAAAATCTTTGCATCATATGCAGTTGGAGATGTGGTGCTTGTAGGGTAAAAAAATGTCCCCTGAAACTTTTTTCAGGGAAGAAACCAGTTCAACCTGACCAGGGTAAATGTTGCCACAGACAAACTTTGACCATGTTCTTGGAAGTGGTCAGACAAATTGAAATCAGAAAGCTTATCTCTTATTCAACCCAAACAATTTAAAACAAGAAACATTTTTTATATTGCTCAACTTTTTTTTTTCTAGCCACTCTATGTCTGAAGGTATTTTGCCTCTAGAATATAAATCTATGATGTAATTTTCAATTCCTGAGCAAAAAGCTAAAAAATTATCACCCATTTAATGAACCTTTCTGAATTATGAAAAACTCATTGTATGATATTTTTATCGCATAATATTTATTGACTATCCACCACTGGAACAAAATACATTGGGACAAAGATGTTTTATGAGAATAGATGCAAAAAAAAAATGACCTAGTTTCTTTGCTGTTAGCTACAGACATCAGGTACCACCCCTTTTAGTACAACGTGGGTGTGCTACAGGATGGATGATAAATCCATTATCACTAGGACACTTTTATTTGTTGATTGCCTGTCCAAAACTAAAGCAAACCAGTTGCCATGATATCTGCAAAGTTTATGTGCTTAATCCATTTGTTTTCATTTAAGAAACAGTGTTCAACCAACTTAACAACTATTTTCCTTTTCTGTTTTCCTGAATTTAGTTTCAAAGATTAACTTTTTTGTAGAATGGGAAAGACTTGTCTGATTTGTACGTTCAGAATTCAAAATCTGAGTTTTCATCTTTGCACAAACACTAACCTTTAGCAAGATTAGGAAATATATATTGTATTTAAAATTTTGAAGATTAAAGTTAACTAGAAGGCAAGAAACTGGAAGAGAGTTCCACAAGTGTGAGAGAAGAAACTGTTAGCATACAACTTACAGTTACATGTAGCCATTTCAACTGAAAGGTCATGAGACCTAACTGCTAGTCTGGTACTATTCTTAAATTTATAAAGTCTTGATACCAAAGAGGAGAGCTCATCAGAACAATTACCATGAAAATATTTATAGAAAAGATAGGGAAGCCATGTTACAGTGGTGGGAAAGAGACTCAAGCCAAAACTTCAAGACTATTTTGTTTTATTTTCCTTGCCTTAGTTTCCTTCTTCACAAAAGAAAGATGAACATTTTATTGCAACAAATTTTTGTTTTTATCTTTTTACCTTTTTTGAAATTTCTGACTTTATATATGAACCCACTAACTTATTAATAAAATGAATGTTTCTCATTTTAAATTCATAATCAATATCATATGTTTCAATGAAATCATTTTTTTTTATTCTACTTTTGATAATAAATTTTTGCCTGAGCTTTTATATTTCCAATTCATTATAAATCAGTTGGAGATACTGAAGTAGAATCAATATTCATTGACCATTTTTATACAAATTTATTTGTATTGTGTTTCTTTCTATGCATCATTAAAAAGGATTAACAAAAGATTAAATAAGATATAAAAATCCCCCTGTTCCTTATTAGCAGGAATTGAATAGATCTTGGGTTAGAGGTTACTAGTTCTAACAATACCTCCATTTCACACACTCATTCCTTGGTGACTCCAGAAATAAATATATAAGATAATAAATGACTAAGTTATGAGTAAAAGAACAATCAGTACCTTGATGTTGTTCCAGCACAGGTTCACTTATTTGATGTCTTGTATTGTTTGCTGTCAATTTGTTTTCAATCAGCCTCAATTTCATTTGCCATTAAAAATCAATCATAGTATATACAATGTAAGTCTTGTAGGTGAGAATCTTGCCTTGGAGCCAGGTTATTTCATGTTTGCAGATATGAAAACATGGACTGGTTATTTTCTAACTTCTTTGTTGGTTACAAAATTGTTTTAATATTTTCCTTAGATATTTTATGTCAAACACATCCATTTTCTTCTGGTTGGATTTTGGATGCCATGTTTCATTGACCAAAAAGTAAAGTGAACAAGTTGATAGAATTATAAATCTGGACCTTGGTTTTATTTTCAGGAGAAGTTCTTATTTTTCAGATTTTGGTTAGTCTTGCAAAAATGATTAATGACTTACTTATTCTATAGTAACACTTACTTATATATTGTATAGTATACTTATTCTATATCTTTGAAAAAAATGTTTTCTTCTATTCTATTATTGGTTTCAACCTTATGGAGTGATTGCTAAAAACATCACCCTCTCCAAATTTAGAAATCATATAGTTATATGCTGGAAATGTTTTACGGTATAACCAATAAAATTGGACCACTTCTGTCTCATCTGCTATATTTTTATTCTTGCTTATATTGAAGTCAGAACCCTACAATCACTTGATTGCATCTCTTTTACATGTGAACAAAATCCTTACTTTGTGAACTTTTTCCTTATAACTGTTACTTTGCTTAGTTTTATTTTGCATATATGTTGTTTGTTTAGCATTATTTTTGCCCTGTTCATCTTCCATTTTTTATTTTTATTGAGACCTTTGTCAATTCTGTTTGTTGAGCATTTTGCTAATTACACTTAACCATGGCCAATTAGCCCAAGTCTATTTAACTCCTACATTTTAAAATGATTTGGCTGTAAAAAAAAAAAGGAATCAAGTAACATTGTTGATAGCTAAATGCTGAAGGTGACAAATATATTCAAACCAAGTGAAACATTTTTCATTCAGCTTGATTAACTATCACTGTATAGCATACTATATTTCATGGGATATAAGACCACCCCCACTCCTTTCCCCACAGAAAAATAGCTAAAAACTTATATCTTTGGTCTATTATGCGAAGTTGAGGTTATTGGTAAACTAATGTTTATCCAGATATTGTAGACTACCAATACTTGTTCTTCTCCAAAGTGGATAGTATGGAAAGTGAGTCTGAAAAAATTAGGTAGTTCTTTAGTTTGTTTGAAATGTAGGAAGCTGGTTAATGCTTCTTTTGTTCGGCCTTGTGTCTTTCTTAACCGAACTCCCTACAGCTTTCAAGTTTTATGTTGAATAATATTCATCAGAAGGGTTTTCATCAGAAGGTTGGTTGTCGGCAGTTAGAATTTTTGTATTAGTGATGAAGAGTGGAATAATAAAATATGCATTTTACATTTAAAATAGAAATTTATTATAAGAAGGAATAACAAGATTTGTATAAATTAATGTTCAATTATAAACTTTAGTAAGAAGTTATGAGAAGAGTTTGTATTCAATGATAAGGTTAAAGAATTAAGACTTCATACAAAATGTTTGTAGCAGTAATTGTTGAGATAGATAGATAGATAGATAGAGAGAGAGAGAGAGGTAGGGGAGAGAGAATGAGAGGACAATGTCCGGGTCAATTGAAGTTGAGAGTTACATCTTTGATGTGTGTCAGCAACCTGCCTCCTCTGACTGCCCGTTGTGACCGGTTAGAGACAATCCTTAAATTTTGAATAGTCACGTGGTGTGTCTTAGAAGCGATTTTTTTCTTTAGGTATGGAAAAACCGTTTCTCTGACGTATTTTGAATTTTGCTATTTGATGACCAATCAGGATCCAGAGTTCCGCTACAGGTCCGTAAAAGGAATTTGATATTTATTTATTTTTGATTTACCTCTGGAACTTCTGCGTGGAGCCAGATGCGCAAAGACCAGTTTTGGTCATTTGCTTTCTGAATCTCTGAGGACAAACATCCGGTCCCTCGCTTTGCTCGGTATCACCACATGTTCTCAGAGATGATGTCTAGAGTCAACTTAACGGCATAAGCCTCTGCAGTGAATATCGAACTTCCCTTTGGAGGCGTTTCTTTTTGGTCATTTTTTTGGCTTACTGCACATTCTATGTTGTCCTTACTTTTTTAACTGTCCGTATATATTTTTTCATAATCGTGGAAGTTTTCTGGTATTTTCTGGGATGCATCCAGAAATGTAAGAGGGTGGGTTTTCTTCTTTGCAAAATTATGCATTTCAAGGATGACTTCAGGATGTTTAATCGTCCATGGCGGAATACTGGATACCGTTGTTTCTTGTATATTTGATAGCGAAGTACCTAATTATTCAACAATGGGTTTCATCCTAAGCCCATATGGTTGTGTGACATTTTCTGCATGACGAAATTTATCACATTAATATTGGTTAAATGTAGTTATGTAAACTGGATTAGCTGAGCACGAGTTAATTTTTATATCATCTTTTATTTAATTTTTATTTTATTTAATCTTTATATCATATTAGAATGGCAATGCCATTCTAATACACCATAGATGTGGAGTGGTTTCGCCGGCTTCTGTATATAAACTTTCTACCGGGGATGTTCTAAAAGCCCTGAGCACTAATCTGAGCCCTTGATGGTAAGTTGCGTTAATGTACAACTTTCTGACTGCCTCATATATAAAACTAGCATAATCCAGTTTGAAACAGAGTAACGAACTTTATAACTTGATCAGAGTATACCGATCTGTTCCCCATTCAGTAGGAGCCACTGCACCTAGAAGTTGTAAGACTTTGCTAAATTTCGTTTTCAAATATTTCAGATGAGTGATGAAAGTTAGTTTCCTGTCAAAAATTACACCTAGAAACTTGTGCTGTTCCACTACTGGAATTTCTGCTTCAACTGATTTCAATCATTGATCATTATGAAGTTTTCTTAATTTTCAGAAATGCATTCATTTGGTTTTCGTTTGAGAACATGTATACCTATTTTCCAAGTTGCATTTCTGTATTTTATTTAAGCATTGTTGAAATTGCCTTTCTATTGTGTTCATATGTTGATATTTGTACATGATTAAGAAATCATCAACGTAAAGGAAGTAACTAACTCCTAAGCTTAGGGATTTCACTACAGAGATTTGATTTAAACGTAAAAAGCGTCAGATAGAATGATTCCTTGTGGAAATCTTTCCTCTTGTTCTTGTACTTCTAATATTGTACTTCCTATTCGGACTTGAAAAATTTGACTTTTTAAGAAGTTCCCTTCGAATTCTGTCAGTCTACCTCCCGGGCCCAATTCATGCAAATCTTTTAATATTGGCTTTTTCTGTATATATATATATATATATATATATATATATATATATATATATATATAAAAATACTGCCGTTAGATGTTCCTTCCGAAGAAATACTTCCCTGACAAAGGACTCCAGTCGCACAAAGGAATCAATGGTACTTCTTTTTTTCCTGAATGCACATTGGTAATCACTGATTAGGCCGTTCCTTTCTAAATACCAAGTCAATTTGCTGTTGACCATTCTTTCCATAGTTTTGTACAGACAAGTGCTTTACGCTATCGGCCTGTAATTTCCAGGTTCTAAGTCATTCTTCCCGGATTTCGAAATAGTGATGATGAAAGTGTCTCTACAAATCTGGGAAGTAGCCACTTGTTGTTAAATAATTTTAGCATCAGTTTCAACGATTTGTTTGGTATCTGCTTTAAGAATTGATAATAAATATCATCTGGTCCCACAACTGTATCGTGGGCTTTCTTTAAAGACTCGTTCAATTTCTCTATTGTAAATAAAAGGTTGTATCTTTCAGCATTATTGGATTTCAAGTTCAGTTTTTGTTTTTCAGCTTTTTGTTTGAACTTAACAAATTGTGGACTGCCATTCTTGGCTGATGAATTTTTATAGATGGTCATTGCTAATTTTTCAGCTATATCCTTTTTACTGGTTATTTTATTGTTATTTATGGAAAGGTATTCTATTGCATTAGTATGAAATTAATTTTCTTTATAATATCCCAAACAGATTTACTGAACTAAGTTTGCTGACGTAATTTTTTCCGACGTAATCTTTGATTATTTTCTGAGCTTTTGCTCGAAGTTGTTTAAATTTTAGCAAGTTATCTGTTCTGGGATCTTTTGTTAAAACCACTTAATGCTTTTCTTCTGAGACTAATAAACTTTTTGTAGTCAGTATTAAACCAAGGTCTATTGTGTTTTCTTTTTTTTTTAATTTTACACTTAGGGATGCATTTCTTTGCTATAGAGATTAGGATTTCTGTAAACTGTGTTGAGGCATAGTCCTAGTTTTTCAGAGCATAGTTTTTGAAATTTCTCCCAGTTTGGTTTATGCCATTTTCAACATTAGGGAATTTCGTCATTTTGCTCCGAATTGTGCAGACAAATTGGAAAATGATCGTTGCAACATTTGTCTATCAGCAGCTTCCAGGAAAAGTCCATAAAGATTAATGAATTGCACAAAGATAAATCGATTGCAAGAGTAACTACCAGAGAATGGACACATATAAGTTGTGGATTTATTGTTATAGATACACAAATCGCTGTTATCTATAACAGATTCCATAATCTTTCCTTTCAGGTTTGTATCTTTACGGCTCCGTATGGTACTGTGACAATTAGAATCCCTTAATAGAATAAAGGGAGTTAACTGGTCTGTGCAGCGCCGCTTTACAGCTATCGCTTATAAGTTGTTGTCAGGTTTAACCGACTTGGTGGAACATCATTACTAAGATGGATGTATCACCTGATGCCTGAAGATCAGTGTCTTTTATAAAATTGTATTGCTGGAACTTTCTAATATTTATTTTGTCAACCCTCTTAAGGAAGATTTCCTGAAGGCCGATAACTGCCGAAGTCAGGTTTGTTATCAACAGAAACATGTGGGGCTTGATACATTGACACCCACACACACACACACACACACACACACACACACACACTCATGGTCACTCAGCGTTCACGTGATAACTTAGTTTCCCGCGTAAGCGAATGCCAATAAAAGCGGGGAACGTCACGTGGTACGCTAGTTAGGATTTTGTCCCGGACAAGAGCAGACATGTTTCCCTTACTCACAAAAAACACACGAGCACTAATTGCGGGTAGCAATTAGCGGCGCAATTTTTTTTATTTCTCACCAGGGAAAGAACTTCTCTTTCCTTAATTTTATGCATGCTGTCAACCCTATGTAACCTTTGTTAATATATTGTTTTTCTTGTTACTTTCGCCTACTCGTCTTTCTTATTGCCTGTTTTATTTCATGACCCCAGGTTGCGTCGAGTCGACTCGTAAATCTAAATTAGTAAAGGACGCTTCGTCCTTTACAAACATCTCCTTAATGTTTGCCTTCACTCTATGGCAGCTTCATTGCAATATTTTATGCATACTTGTACTCTTTTATTTATGACTTATTTAGTTTTTATTTGTTTTAGTTTAGAAAATTTATCTGTGGGTTTTAACTCTCTACTTCCATTTCGTTCAAATTTTCAGGAAAGACTTCCATCTTTTGCTTGGTTGTTTCCATTCTCTTTAGTCATACACTTAATCTAATGTTTAGGGACTTTGGTGGACGTATAAGTGATATCTGTGACTTTTGTTCTGCAGATGGCGTAACATTTTTAGGAGGAGAGTTTTGTGCCTGAGATGATGCTATACTCTTATTGGCAGTTTCCTTTTCCTTTTCCCTTTTTATTTTTACCTTTTCCTGGTTCAGATTGTCCCACTTCTTTATAATATATTTCTTTCGTTTTTATTTATTTTTATTTTTTGAAAATCGTTCAGCCATAAGTGTATAAGTTTCTAGATAAGGTCTCTATACTTGTCAGTCTGATTGGAGTTATTTGGACTTGTCCAGCTCACTATTCTTGCGTAGGAAGGGTTCCTCATGTACCCTTCAACTACTATTTTTGTTTCTGTGAAGAAGAAATGTTTCTTTTATATTTTACTTTCACAATCTTTTTCTTTTTTTCCAATACTCACAAGTACGAGAGAAAGCTTAATGATTTTCCTGACAATTTACGCATTTCATTTTATCCTGACACTCATCTTCAACATGATCAGAGTCTTTTTGGCCACATTTTGCGCATGTAGGGCAATTTCTACAGCTATCTCTGGGATGTCCAAATTTCTGTCATCTGAAACATATCAGAAGATCCGGGACATAAAGCTCCACTGGTTCAGTATTGAAGCCTATTTTGATTTTGGATGGAATTTTTGGTGAGTTAAAAGTAAGCATTCGTAATTACTTTTTCACCATTTCTTCTAGTCGAGATCCTTCGGTAATCAGCGACTCTCTGGCTACACAAGGCAGATGAAATTTCTTCCGGTGTGGCCAGAGAGGGACAGCTCTCTACTTTTAATCCCTCCCCTCTATGTATTCAGTCTTGTGTAAACGAAAGTTTTAATATTGACGTGAAAGGTCTTCGTTTTCATTAAAGATTCTCCCTGTTTTCTGGTTTCATCCTCCCCCATCAAATTGCCGTCTCTCGTCTTTCTAACCGATTTTTGCACATCACTTTTTCAATCAAGAAAGGAAACAGTCTCGACAAAAAAGTTTCACCCCAAAAACTCGAGCACAAAAATAGTGGAAAGTCAGAGTTAATTTCTTTTTCAGAATCAGAATCCGAAAGGTATCGCTTGGGTTTTTGATTTGATTAATAATTTGTATGAGTAAAATTTAACTGCTCGTGCTACCCAACCACCTCAGAACCCACCATTGGGACCTGTCAAGGGGGAACCCCATATTGGTCTCCACAGACCAATATACTCGAACTCGTGAGAGACCCGTTGCACCTGCCGTCACATTTGTTGCACTACCCAAGCTTTCAATTAACAAACTGAATGATTAACAGCTATGTCCAAGTATAAATGTCTCTACAACCCGATTGACCCTTAGCCAGCGCATTTAAAGCCTTTACATTAGGTTACATTTTTATTCATTATCTAGTTCGTTTGGGTACATTTTCCTTAAAGTATTCAATTTAATATTGTTATATGCGTTAGAGCTTGACCTGACCAGCCAATTGATCGGATCGGGCCTCTCCAACCGCCCGTCTAGTCCAGGTAAGGGTCAAAGTGGTGTGCTGGAAGTACCTAACCTTGACCGCCGAAACCCTCAACCACCAGGATCCCGTCTCCAGACATCACAGGTAAACAGGTGGCCTCATTGGCGTGGTCTTACCCCTCTGCAGACAGGGCACACTAAGTAGCAATTCTTGGAAAAACACCGTGGAAATTTCTTGTTACATTTTCAATATGGAGGAAATGAGGATACTTCGGCATTGTGTCCTAGCTATAAAGATCTGAAATGTTGGAGCTAAGGAATGGAACTCACCTGAACAGTTGCATATCACAATAGAGATAACCTTGTGACTGTGAGTAAGAAACCGTATGGTAGAAAATAAATCATCTCCTAAAAACCTGAGAGAGTGATTTTTAGTTTGTAAGGTTTGAAAATGATGATTGAGTAGCTCCAGCCCATATTTGTCAGTAATACTCCATTTTTAGCTGAATGTAACAATTGTAAAGACAGAATGAGTCTTTCTGCAGTGATAATCTTAACTGTCTATTTTCCAATAAACTAACAGTGGATCGTATATATGTAGTTTACGGCTATATCGTGTTGAATACACCGGTTCCCATCCTATCACCGAAGTTAAGCAACATCGAGCCTGGTCAGTACTTAAATGGTGACCATTTGGGAATACCAGGTGCTGTAAACGTAAGGACCAAGAACGGTCCACCGGTCCTCCAGGTTTGTGGGTTGGGTGCAGTAAAAAACATTTTGTTACAGAAACAGCAACAAAAAGTTGCTGTCCTATGCACCAGCTAGGTGTGATGGATAAATGATAATGATGGATCGTATATATGACTTTGACTTGAGGTCTGTAGTGAACTTGTGACTAAATAGATGTCCAATGCTTGAGAATACAGCCTTTCATGACTGGAGAAAATTCAGAGCCTGAATTAGTGATGATGAAATATTAGCTTGATTTTGAACTATTAAAAATTGCAAGCCAGGTTTTTCCCTCTTGAGCTGTCAGAGCTAAGTCAGATGAGTGATCAGCTGCAAAGCTCCGAACATAAACTGTCGTATCGACTACATAGATGATTACTAATGATCTGAAAATGTTTCTAGGCAAATCATTAATAAAAGCAAAAACAAAAAGAGAGTAGGACTAATTAAATAGCCTTGAAGAATGCTTGCACCGATCTCATGGGCTTCAGAAGAATAGTTATTTCCAATGACTTTTAAGACGTATCTCTTCCAGAGATGCTATAGATGAAGAATTTGTGTAGCAACCTCCTATGAACAACCTTGTAAAAAGCCTTTGAAATATTTTAGGTAATCCCTCTAGTTATGAAACCACTACCAAGTGCTTTACTGATTCAGTGAGTGATGATAGTATATCAGCAGTAGACCTGGAAGAGTTAAACTTATATTGTTTGTTGCTAAAGAGGTTGTTTCCGGCGAGGGGGTGAATTAGCTCTTCGTTGATAATAGTCTCGAAGATTTTGTTAATAAAACTAAGAAGGTTGATGGGGACGATGTTGCAATGGAAAATAAACATTCTTGCATTCTTGAAAACAGGACAGACAGCTGCCAACTTCTACAGACTTGAGAAACATTTCTCTTTTAGGAAGTAGTTAAACAACTTTGCCAAGATTGAAGAGAAGCAAAATAGAAACATCTGAAGGTATTCCTAACTGAGGCCCCACCTGTAAGGTTATGTGCTGCTTTTAACGAAATTTGTTACCCTGTCGCTCACATTTTGTACCTGGTAGACCCTTATCCACAAATCTTTTTTTGTCTTTCATTCAACTCAACAGTCAGTCTCATTCCAAAATGGGTATTTACTGAACCACCTCCCATCTAGGTAGGATGTGATACAAAATGCCGTTTAATTTTTTGTATCCATAGACGAACATGTAGGCCAAGCACAAAAAATGCCAACTCCCCGTCATCGCTATCATACTCTCTGTTGGTATTCATTTAGTAAAATGAGGGAGGTGCTGCTGCAGAGTTGAAATTCCCGGAACAGCCGTCATATCTTAATGGGGACGAGAACAGGTAGCACATTTTCATCTCATCTCGGTGATTGGAAGTCAAAACTACAATCGTCTAGTTTCAAAATAATAAATAAATTAACTCTCTTATAGTGTTACTATTGGAAAATGTCGCATCCATAAAGAACTGCATAAATAAATAAAGAAATAAATATAACGTCACGTTGTCGTGTCCATACAAAATAAATAGAAATTAATTATAGTGTCAAAAATATTATAACAATTATAATTATCATTAATTCACTTATTCCTTCACTCATTCTAAACCAATGAGAATCGACCCCACTTCTTCTCCTTTACACATACAAAGACGTGACAGTCACACTATCAAACAAACAGTTCACACGGACGGGTCTTTAGAAGGTGCGTCAACTAAACTTTAATCCCTTTTTCAAGCCATAATATTAACATTTTTCTTTTAGCACTCAACAAAATTTTGAGTGAAGAAAGCCTCAGATGCTTCATGTATTTTTCCTATTAAGTTAACTGGAAACTCATTATACGCATCTATAAAAACATATTTATTCAGTATTTAGACCATAACATGCAGCAAATGTAGCCGTTTTTAGTCAGTAGGCATCTATCCGTGCGCCAATATATACGTTTTCTTCCCCTCTCCGAGAAATTGCTAACAGATTTCCATTGGGAAGCTATCTTCATTGTTATCAAAGAGAAAAAAAAGCCATATTTCAAAATGCAACCTATATAACTATGTAAGATCTTTTCGTGCCTTCATACATATATACACTTAGTTAAGCATTTCATCTGAAATTTAAAAAAAAACCCAAAGAATATTGTCTTGTGCTTTGAATATTTTCCCGATTTAAACAAGACGTTCCTATGAAGGAATTAAAATGCTTTCATTATTTCAAATTTTGTCTTATGGATTTCAAAAAAGAATTTTGCTTGTTATTCTTTTGCTTTGTTCCTTTTGTTAGACAGGGTTTTTTTTCATAAATACTTTCATTAAGTTTAATAAATCTTATTGAAAACTGCATGTTTAAATTATATTGTCGTCTTAAATTCTTGTAGTAAATGGAGTAAAACTATACAATTTTTGTTCATAAAACGTTTCATTAGATATTTTCTTGATTTTATAGAAATTAGGAGATATTACGCTTCTTATAACTGCAATCAATTAATGCTCACCACCCCACTTTAAGGAAGACATTCATTTGGCTAGTTTATTGCTATACGTAATACACGCTTGGGCGATCATGTCTCGAAAGAGACATGACTTACTAGGCAGAAGATTTTACCGCATTAGGTTGCCATTACTTTTTGCGGTAGGCCAGTTGCTAACCAAGGCTATACAACCCAATATTCAACTCAAAGCTGGAGGGATAAGAGATGGATTCATAACTTTCCCGAGGGTATTTGTGTGTAAGTGAATGAAATGAATTAGACTGAAATTCGAACTCAGCTCTCTGATTTCTCATTTCGGACCGATATCCATTACACCACGACGCACACCCGCAAGGAAGACATTAATAGTTTTAAAATTCGCCATTTTGGTTTTTCTTTGCATTTAGCGGGAAATGTTGAACCATATCAGGCTAATTTAATAATACTAATTTCAAATAATTGATATTCATCAATTAAGTAATTGTTTATGATATTATCACTAATGTAATTAAATTTACACACTCCATACAATAATAATCTTTCCAGCATGGGGTGGCAACCATTTTATTGCATTGCGACTTTTTCAACAAAACAATAACAACTGAACATTTTTAATCATATTAATGTAGGTACATCCAAAGATTCGCTAAGAGAAATGAGCATACATGATGAAAAAATATTTTTGATTATTTTAAATGATGTTTTTCTAATCCCTTTTAGATCCGTCAACATTTTTGTTAAAAATTTTGTTTTTCTTGCCACAAAAGGCTCCCATAAATTAGTATTGGGAATTTGAGCGTCTCTTTGCAGTGAAAAACACACTAATTTAAAAACTCTCCCCAGAATTAGATAATGAAAATTTCAATGAAACTTTCAGGACTTATTCACAAATGAAACTGGTTTAGAACCTTTTTTGTTTTTTAGAAAATCTTTGTAAAAATATAATATTAACAGGTCAGACAGTAATATTTTCATATCGGTGTATACTGATTATATTGCCATGGTAACACATTTTCCTTCGAGTCTGCATTTCCGATTTGAAAATGCAAACGTAAAGTCAACACTATTTAAAACTTTTTTAACATCTAAATGGTTTTCACAAATCCTAATTTTACTTTGTCAGATATTTCACATTAATCATTTACCATTGACCATATTGTTGTATTGCATTCAGATCGATGGAGTGGTAATGACGTAACATTGTTAATATTAATAATGGTATAGAAATACATTATTAGATCGATAAAAGAAGATGGATATTAGAATCAATTTAAAAGAAACAACTCATAACAAAAAGAGGGGATGTAACAAAATTTATTACCGTAAAACAGTAACATCGAAATATAACGGTGATTAAGAATCGGCTAAATTGGTTTGTGGGTGACCTCTTGTTAAAACAATAACCGAGGATAAAAATGTGCACAGCAACTAAAAATATATACAAACCCAGACAACAAATGTTATACGTCCCTCAAAAATGCAAACAGATTTTTACAGTGTACAGCTCAATCCAATTTGCTTTCTTTACAGATGTACACATTACTGGCTTTGCTTTGAACAAAGAAAGTTCACCCTGAAATGTTGCCGGAAGTACAAAAATGCAGTTGAAGTTCAAAGGTTGTATTGAAGATCCACCCACGCGGCTTAGAACCTCATGAATTAGAGATAAGTTTAAAGTTGATGTTACTGTACACGGTGTGTGCAGGAACCATTTCTGAAGACCACAAGTCTCAGCCACGCCCATGTGAAGCAAGAAAGGGCGAGGAAAAGTTTTCACAAGTCCAAGAAATTTATTAAAATGCTGATTGCTGTTTGGGATTCCATTGCGTCGCTTTGTCAGCAATGCCTGGATCATAACGGGTGTCAATTTGAATACCCGCGACGAAAGAAACCTTGATAGCATGTATTCATAAATGATTACCGTCTTTATATGCATTATTTAAATGAGATATCGTTGGTTTAGTTGTTTGAATTATTGATTAGGAAAGTTTCAAAGTGTGTGTGTGTGTATGTGTGTGTGTGTGTGCGCGCGCGCGTGTGTGTAAGAACGCGGTTCGAAAGAGTCTTTTACGTACGATCAATGCGACCGTATTTGCTTTTCAAAACCAGGTCTTCTCAGCCACACATGGAGTCATCGCGATGTCATCTACAAATATGACATTTCCGATTTATGTACAATCTGTTATAAAGTGTGTCGATGATCGAGAAAACTCACACGACCTATCCACAGCCAGCATTCAGAATTGCCCTGTTGACAGGACTTCAGAATATGCACGTCTGCTGGGGTAAAAGTTCCCCAAAGGGTCCACCTGTTTGCTGTGTGTGGCGACCCGTGGATTTTAGAAGTTGGGCTATAAATATACTCCAGTATACCACTTTGGCCCATACTTGGCCTAGACGAGCGGTTGGAGAGGCCCGATCTAATCACGTCTAGTCACGTCAGGCACTAAGCTAGACTAACAAAACAAACAAGTTGCGCTCACATTTACCATATCAAATATTAAACTGACTCAGGAAGCGGTGGCTGTAGGGTCAAGCAGGCTGGGAACAAAGGGATCTGCCATGGCTATTTCAACCTCTAGAGAAAGCTCATACTTAGGGGAACTATCCCGGATATAATAGGTGCTTGGAACCATCCGCACATTTTGGTATACCAGTCATGTAGCCCTGCAGAAATGAAGTGAATGGGATTTCCACCCTCATCATCGTCTCCATATGGAGATCCAAGGTAGGTGGGTGGGGAGCATGGTTGATGAATAATAATAATAATAATAATAATAATAATAATAATAAATAAAGTATGAGCACAAAAAATCAAGAGATTAGATATTACTTTTTTATAATCATTTCATCCCAAGCAAGGCAGGACCGCCACTGGTGCGCAGGGGGTTACAGTGAGAAAGAAAAAAAACAAGTTACAGGGTATATCGAAGAAAGGATAAGAGATGGATGGGACAGAAGATGGCAACTGATGTTGTATTGAAACTTTTGGAGATTGTAGCTATCAGCGAAGAAAGCAAATAGAAAAGAGTGTGAGAAAAGAAACTATTAGAGTAGAAAAACTGGTTACATTTATTTTGACGGTAAAAAGTAAGGAACCGTCATGAAAATGGTTGTTTGGCGTAATTAATCCTTATCTTGATCTTAAAAATAAAGTATTTTTTTTTATAATCAAAGTTTTATTTGCATAATTTCGTAAACAAAAACTTTGTTCTTTTTTTCTCCCTTATGAGTTAATAAAATTTTTAATTTAAAAATAGTATTCTTTTAAAAAGAATACTATTTTTTTTATTTTACTCAAAATTTAATTTACTTTTCACCTTTTTTTTATCATGTGTAGCAAAAAATTGAAAAAATTGTTTATTGAATATTTATTTATTGTTGCGATTATTACTGAACACGACGCTTGTCAGAATCAATTTTTTTTGTTCCTTATCTGATTATCGGATGTGTGTTGTGGTGCAGTGGATATCGACTCGGAACGACAAATCGGGGATCCGAGTTCGAATTCCAGTTGAATTCTTTGCATTCACTTGCGCACAAATACTCTTGAGAAAGGTATTAATCCCTCCAGTTATAGGTTAAATAATAGGACAGATTGGGTTCTATAGCCTTGGTCGGCAACCAATCTACCGCAGAAAGTAATGGCAACCTACTGCGGGATAATCTTCTGCCCGGTCAACCATGTTTCTTTCGAGACATGATCGCCTAAGCGTGTATCTCGTATGGCGCTTAACTGACTGACTGATCTGATTATAGCTACCTCCACTCATTCGCCGAAAAAACAGCATAGTTAAAAAAAAAACAAATTTTTATCATCAAAATGTTTATGTTATTATTAAGAGGAAAGAACAAAGTATGTTGTCATTATTTTAAAAAAAAATTAATATTTTCTAACACGTTCGAAATTTTGGTTAATTTTTTTTTTTTTTTCGTCAGCGATTCACCCGATGTTTACTAGAGGTTACTTACTATGGCAAAACATAATATTACGCAAGTCGTTGTTTGGCGTTGAAAGACATATTAATTTGGAAATTCTTGCAAAAATCAAGTAATTGTCTGATTTTAATGAAACTTTCAGAACTCATTCATAAATGAATTAAATTTTTTATGCAATTATTATTTTCAAAAAATCTTGGTAAAAGTATATATATTTTTTTTTACATCTGTTACCCCCTCAGATTAATTTCATGAAATTTGTAGAAATTCAATACTGATCCCAAATTTGGTTTTATTAGCTAAAAATGCAGGATTCCTTGGGGAATGTAAATCATGTATTTTTTTTTCTACGGAACTAATTTTCTGAAAATCTGCTCTGAATAGTAAAATAAAACATGCATTAAAACGATGCCATTTTTAATTTAGATAAACTTTTATTTGATTTTATAATATATATTAAGGATATCTTATTATGAAGAAAAAATCGATGAATAATGAATTTTTATAAGAATTGTTTTCATTTTTTCTTTGCTAATTATAATGATTTAAAGCTTCATCTTTTAAATTTCTTCTAGACATTTATTAAGTAAAGTGTATATTTACAAATGGAAAATTGAAAAGCTTAGTACAAATCATGAATCGTTAAGATTTTTAAAATAATTTTAAAATTTATTTATTTTTTTACTTAAACTTTCCTTCTTTTCTAAGTATGGAATATCGTAAAATGGTCACGTGTGTCAAGGGTTGCGCCCCTTACAGGGAAAAAAACCCTTATACAAATTTTTCGGCTATATCCAATTCTTTCAGTTTACTTTCGTGTTTCCTGTGTACATTTCAGCATTCAAAAGGCTTTGCAAATCATCCCTTCAAAATTTAAAGCAAGTTTTATATTTTCAATCCCTAGTTTAATTATTTTGTTAAAAAAGTAATTGTAAAATTCACAATTTGTGGAGGAACTTAATAAAGAATAATATGAAAAATAGATGTTAATAATAAAAATTAATAAATGCCATAACATTTCATAAATTATTGAGTCACCTCTGTCATGTTATGTAATTTCATTCTGTTATCAAATTGGAAAATTAATTTAAAAAAAAGCTTTATATTATTTTAATTTTAATTTTTCAGAAAGCATCTTCAAATGTAAGTTTATAAAGCTAAACTAACTAAAATTTTATAAAATATTAGATAATTGCTGAAAATATTATGTTAAGTTTTTAATTTTACTATGTAGTTAAAAACCAAAAATGAAACGTTCACCTAAGTTAGATACAATTATGTCAATTCTGGTCCATCGAAATTAACTTTTTTGACAGGTTCCAGATATTAGTAAATCATTCGTCACCTCAGATAACACTGATAATGGGACTACTGTGATTCAGAAACGCTTTTATATTACATTTCAGGCAGTAAGCAGGTAATACTTGTTTCAAATCAGATTAAAGTAAGTTTAAATTTGCTAATTTTACTAAAATAATGTGTCAGCGATGTATATTTTATTTTGCAAGATTTTTAAACCCAGAATTAGCTTCTGTTAACAAAATGCGTCGATCGATCAAAAATGGCTGAAAAGGTGAATTTTTAACAAATTTAAAATTTTTAGATTCCAGTCTCGGTTTAGATTCTAGTTTCGGTTTGAAATACACCAGAGTATTTTGCTTACTGGAATTAGTAAATTTAATCTTTTAACTTTCAATTAAAGCTAAATTGAAAGTCTTCAGACAATCATTCTGCAAAGTCAAATCCTCTTCAGCATTTACCTCTGCCTTGATGCTCGTCAAAACCGACAAAGGACGCTGATCATTTTGCAAAAATGCAAGAAAATTGCCGGGAATTTACACTCCAAAGAAAGGCAGACAATTTCCCTGCTAACTATTGACGTAAAGACAAAGAAGTTGATCGGGGTTAGCAGGGATATAATGAAGGAGGCTTTAAAAAGCATCAATGTCACTGCCAAAATTTTAACAGAAACGAGCAACGACATGTGTGATATCCTGCTAGACGATGCTGAAATAGCAGAGAAGTCGGCCGAGTGCATCCTCACATCCAAATCGGTGAGGATGCAGAAAGAATACATAGGCACCCGGAAAACAAAAGTTACTTTACACGGTGTACCCATGAATATAACAAAGGAGCATTTGATGGCTTTCTTCTCCCAGTAGGGACATGTTGGAGATGTCTCTGAAATGCGAAGTAGGGCTAGCATTGCCACTGGAGATTGTGAAATCCTTGTGACAGTAACCCGAAAGAACTTTTTAGATATCCCTGATACGCTGCCGTTGTTGTAGTGGAGGGACGGAGACCTCACTGCTTGTTTCGTGGCTCCTTAGGTGCCTCAGACAATGACATCAACATTGGAGGGAGCATCAGGGTTAGGAAAGACTAAGGATGGTAAGAAACAGACTAAGGTGTTGAGGAAGGGAACAAAAATTGCACCCCCTACTCCAGAGAAGAATGCTGTTAAAAACAAGGCGGAGCGTCATCAAACTCCAATACCTACAAAACAAAATCAAGAGAAGCCACAGAAGAAACAAGAACAGCAGTCTTCTCAACAGAAGTTGCGACAGAAGTTGCAACAGAAGAAAAATAGCAGCCTTCTCAGAAAGAGTGGCAGCAAGAATCACTACTAAAACATCAGCTGCAACAACAGAATTTGCAGCTGCGAGTGGTAAAGGCAGAGGAAACACCTCCACCTAAGTTCTCCTCTTTGAGAAGAAGAAGAAGAAGAAGAAGAAGAAGAAGAAGAAGAAGAAGAAGAAGAAGAAGAAGAAGAAGAAGACAATAAAAACAAAGAGAAAAAGTCTGGCCAAAGCAGAGCAGAGCAACCCATAGAACACGCCAAGACCACATCTGCGCCCGTTTCACCAGTAAGGACTGATCAAACGCATTCTGCATCAGTTAAGACAAGGAGACTCCCTTCTTTCCTCTCAAAGACTCCACCGGAGGTGACCTTGGGTGCTAGTTAGGAAAGTCGACATAGGGCTCTTAGGGTGTCCAAGATTACATTCAATAGTTTACTCGGATCATAGGCTTGACCGAGTACGGGTAAACTTAGATAAGCCTAAGCCTAGATTTACTGGTTAGTGGAAATTCAACACATCTCTGCTTGGGGTGAAGGATTTCCGTGACCAGTTGTTACTAACCATAGCTTGTCTTTCTGATTGGTCCAGAGTAAACTTGTGCTGTGATAGGCAGAACTATTCAGGACAACCTTCACTTGGTTTCTCCAGATCATATAAAAAATTGATGGAGAAGCGGTGCTGATCAATTTGGATCAGTCCAAGGCATTCGATAGGATAGACCATTGCTTTCTCGGGACTGTTCTCGCGTCCGCTGGTATCGGGCCGCACTTTCGCTCCTGGATTCACCTCCTGCACAAGTCTCCAGGAGCCTTGGTGAAGGTAAACAGGGTGAGGTCAGAGCCTTTCACCTTGTCTCGCTCTATTAGTCAGAGTTGTTCACTTTCCCCTATGCTGTACGTTCGTGCGTTAGAACCCTTCCTGCACAAGTTGAAGGCGAATCCGGTGCTTCGAGGAATCACGTTGCCTAATTCCTCCAACGCGGCCAAGCATTCTGCCTATGCCGATGACGTGTGCGTGTTTGTAAAGAACGTCGCCGAAATACACGAAGTTGGCAAAGAAATTTGCGGGTATGAGAAGGTGAAGAGGCTTAGTTCAATCGTGATAGGTCTGTCGACTTGAGGTTAGACGAGTGGGAGGAAGTCTCTCTCCCCGGGCCTTTTGTCCGCCAAGATACACGGTGTCTAGTTCGGTCTGGGCCTCAAGCTGGAGATGAACTGGTCGGAGGTTCGGAAGCGAGTCGAGGAAGCAGCACGGCTGTGGACTCTAATGAATCTTTCGTTGAAGGGGGGAGTGGAGGTGTGCCCCTCGCACATCTACCCTCTCATCCTTTACCGTCTCTCCGTTTTTCGACTCCAGTCTATCGAACGATGTCAGTTCGTTGGATCCTTAACCAGTTTCCTCTGGAGGGTCTAATTCTTCATTGGAACGTCGCGAGGTCTGCTGCCTCCAGGCGGTTTATGATTGCCAAGCGTTGAGACTCGCCAACACATTCTCCGCTTGAATTTCCTGGGTCGGATGTGTACGGTGATGAAAGAAAACGCTTGCCAATCTTTCCCGTATTTGGAAAGTGTGCAAACGGGTAAAGTGGAGGCAAACCGATCGCACAAAGATGAATGCGCCTTTTACAAGGAGTGTCGTGACGCGATAGCTGCCTCTTACAGATGAAGAGTCGCCTCTCTGACATCCAGTCGTATCGAAATGTATTGTATAGTGTGATAATGAGAGGGCTGCCAAATACAAACTCCCTAACAAGCTGTGGTATACAAACGAAAAGTTTCGATCCGTTTTACCTTGGGCGCCCGGTTGAAATGTATTAACAATGAGGCATCACTCACCTGGCTGGGAATGAGAAAGGCTATCTGTGTCTACAAGAAGTTTTGCGCAACGGAGCTGGCTATTTAGGCCGAGTGCATGCGCTGAGATGATTTAGAGGAGTTCGTTGGACATGTCTTCTCTCACTGCAGTGTCGTGCGCGCGTTGTGCAGGCTGATTGAAGGCTACATGATTCACGTCTTGGACGGAAAGTTCTTTGTCCTGAAAGCCAGTTCCATCTGTTTAAATGTGGTACCGCCAATGAAGAAGGATCAGCACAACGTACTCTTGTGTCTGCTTGTCATTTTGTAAATCGTGGTATGGACGATGGCTGTCATGGAGGCGAGAAGTTCTGATCACTTTCTGTAAGTATCAGCCTACAATTAAGATCAGGGCGGAAAGGGTGCGATTCTCTTCATCGAAATTCAGCAAAAGGTGAGTGAGCATTTCGCGCCTGATGCGAGTGAGAAATGCTGACCTGGAGTGGTTGTTGGATGCTACTAAGGAAAGAGGATTTTGAGCCTCTAACTGAAACATCAATCATCCCACCCTATATTTAAGGTAGATTAGGACCTGAAATTGGATTTTTCTATTTTGACCCTCTTCTGAACTTAACTAGTGTGTGCATGTGCATAGGTCTTCTTTGTCCTCCATTTTTTGCATTCTCCTCCCACATCATTTTCTTTAAGTGTCAGATGTCTTTGTTTCTTGGCAGTATCAGATGCCTTCGGAACTGTAACTTTCACCTAGTTAATAGAGATCTTCTGCCAAACACTGCTCATTATTAGGGGGATTCGTTACTAACACATTTATTTTCATTCATTCATCCATTCATTCATATATATATATATATATATATATATATATATATATATATATATAATTATCATTGGATTGTATTATATACGTCTCCCCAACAACTGTATAAATAAAATCTCATCTTAGGGTTTTCATTGAGCAAACGAGGTATTTTGGTGATCATGGTCTGACAGTTATGTATATAATGCGTTGGTGAAAGAATTATTGTCAGTATCAATGGGTCAGCGGAAGAGACTAGCTAGGGGCCTACTCTACCTTTGTCACTGGTTGGCCTGGTATTACAATAGCTCCAGGAACCAGCCTAGTCTCCCTTCCAGTGGGGAGATAAAAATGAATGCTGAAAACAGATTTTATCCCCCCCTCTCTCTCTCTGACCTGTGATTTTGTTGCTGTTTTATGTAATCTAATTCATAGATATCTAATATGATTATTACAAGTTGTAATAAAATTTATAATTTTTTATTATTGGGTTTCTTTATCTTCCACTGCTGTTCAACGAATTGACAAATACTTATATATATATATAATTGGTGTTTTTATAAATAGATGATTACTGTTTTTACCAAATTTGATGTGAAGGGTTCTGATTCTGAAAAAAAAAACTTGTCAAATCAAAATGAATTTTAACTATGACTTGTAATTTTTAGTAGTATGAAAATATTTTATAAAAAAAGTTTGGTTACATCATCGTGAATAATTCTTATGTAAAGATATAAATTTATGCGTAGAGTAAATTTTTGTTATAATCATTTCGCCCCAAGCAAGGCAGCACCGCCACTGCTGCGCAGGGGGTTACAGTGAGAGAAAAACAAGTTATAGGGGATGTCGAAGATAAGATGAGAATCAAGTAGATAAAATATGACAATTAACGTTGCATTAAAACTTTTGGAGATTGTAGGAATCAGGGAAGCAAGCAAATTGAAGTGAGTTTCACGGAAATGCCATAAAAGAAACTGTTAGAACTGAAGAGGAAGTTACATTTAACTATTTCAACGGTAAAATGGTGGGACATTGATGCCAATCTAGTAGCACGAGTAAATACATGTGGAAGGGTACCAGGGAAAAAAGAACTCGTCAGAGCAGTTACCATGAAATTTTTTGTAGAAAAGACAAAGGGAAGCCACATCAAGTCGGTGAGAAAGTTACTGAAGGCGAACTGACAAGTCAGGATCAATTATATTGCAGATCCGTCTTTGGATTTTGTCAAGAACCTCAAGATAAATAGCAAGAGCAATAGACCAAATATGGCAACAGTATTCAATGCACAATCGAATGGTAGATTTATGAATGTGCAAAATGGATTCTGACGAGACAAACTTTCTGGCTCGTCGCAGTAAACCAACCTTCCTAGCAGTGGCTATTTAATTTAAGCATTGAATTCTATGCATTCATTTTCTATATAAATAGGACTAGTGCATTCTAACAAAATTAACAGAAAAAATAAAACTTTCATTTAATTTTCGCAATTCGATTATGAGCAAGTAGATGATACCAGGCTCTCCAGTACTAATCTGACTCCAAATCAGTAAATGTAAACATACACAACATTATCAGAAAATAAGAGCTATAACTATAGTAAAGTTAAAGCCAAAATAACTAAACTTCAATAAAATATGAGATTAGATAGAATATTTCCTTAAAGTTATGAGATTCAAAATTATATAAAAATGTGTTCACTTTATGTTCTTCATTTTTTTACAGTTGAAGCCCGTAGAAAAACATTAGATCAACATCCATCTACCAAACTGCCAACATCTTAAATAAACAACTGTTGACATATTAAAAATGCTTTTCGGCAATTTAAGATGAATAATATTTGTTTCAAATCAGATTAATTATACTTTAAATCCTTAAATAAAGCTTCATAAAACTACATCTATTTTGGGAGAGCTGAAAATAGCACCGAAATCAGATTTTTTTAAAACAAAAGTGTCTCCTTCCAGTCAATAAGTATTGAAATAAAGTATTTTACTGACTGAAAATATTAAATTTAAACTATTAGCTTGAAATTAAAACTAAAATAAAAGCTTCAATAAAAAAATTTCATTTTAAATCTTAGGTTGTCATTTTAAATCTAGGCAGGTATCTTTAATAAAGTATTTGGAAAATACCTTTACATCCTATAAATTTCCATTGTTTACAAAATACTTAAAAAAGATAAAAACTGTAAACAATTTCAGGTTGCCAAACAAAAAGAAACTTATAATGAAGCAAGCAAAACTGGATGTGTACTTTGAAATATTTTTCATGTCAGTAAATTTCTTAATGTCTTTCAGATTAATATGGCTTCAATGTCCATCATGCTATGTGGCTGAAAAACTGTCACTGACCTTGTCTAAATGCTGGACTTCTCAATCACTCAGTCTCTTGTGCAAATTTTTTCACGCGTTTCCCTAGTAAACACAATAGGCACGCTTCTCTTCTAGATCTCTTCCTTACGGCTATCCCAGATTCTTGCCATATTCTGCAGCTCTGCTTTCTTGGAAAATATGATCAAGTTGTGTCTGCAAATGTCTCTTTCTACTCCCTCTCCACCAAGGAACCTTCTATCAGTAGAAAATCTTACTGCTATCAACAAGCAGATTGAGACTTGTTCCGTGATTTCCTTTGCGATATCCCTGGGAAGGAAATTTTCAGACTTCCTGTTCAAGATTGAGCCTCTGAAGGCTTTTCCAGCGTGAAAATTTGGCATTGATGCTTTCATTCCAGCTAGGAAATCCCAACTTAAACATCGTTTATCTCCTTGGTTCTCTCCTGCTTACTCGGCTGCCATCAGGAATCACTTCTTCAATATATATATATATATATATATATATATATATATATATATATATATAACCCCATCTCTGGTCTCTTTCTAGGCTTGAGAGGGGAGAAAATTCCAGTCATCATCCCAAAAACAAAGATGCCACAACTATCACAACAAACAGATCTACTGCTGATAAGCTAACAACCATCCCTGAATATATATACGGCAAAGCTCGAGTTGTTGCTCTTGATTTCTTGAAAACATTGGACATAGTTTGGCATGCTGGCCTTCTGTGCTAGCTCCATAGCTACGGCATTTCTGGATGATTGTTTGATTTAATTTAATTGTTTCTATCAAATCGTGAAATGAAGATTGTTTTAAACGGGCAAACTTCAAGAGCCTTTCATAATAACGCAGGCGTCCCTCAATAATCCTACGCTTTTCTTGATCTTCATCAATGATCTTTATGATGTAATCACTTCCCAAGTAGGCATCTAAGCAGATGACGCCATCATTTACTTCAGTCTTAATAAAAAGTCTTCCAAGGCTGACAAAGTAAACCTGGTTGCTGCCCTTCAAAATGACCTACAATCTTTGATTGAATGGGGTAGGAAATGGCTCGTAAATTTGAATACCTCCAAAATGAAGCTGCGCTTCTTTAATCACCATAAAGAAACTTTTTTGCTTATCATCAGAATGGATGATTCTAGTCTCCTAGAGAGCAACACACTTTGCCTCCTTGGCCTTACTCTTTCAAATGATCCTAAATGGAATGATTACATCAAATCTATAGCTGGATTAACTGTTAAAAAGGTCGGGTCACTGTATCGGGCCAGAAAGTTGTTCTTGTCAGAATCCATTTTGCACATGCTAGATTTATTAATCTACTATTTGTCCGTTCATTGAATACTATTGCCATATCTGGTTGGGTGCTTTTGCTATTCATCTTAAGGTTCTCAACAAAATCCAAAGAGAGGATCTACAGTATAATCACTCCTGATTTAGCAGATCGTCTTCAGTCGTTTTCTCACCAACGTGACATGGCTTACCTCTGTTTTTTAAAAAGTATTTTCATGGCAACTGATATGATGAGCTTTATTTCCCTGGTTCCCCGTCCACATGTATTTACTCGTACCACATAAAGCGACACAGAAAAATAATTCACTTTTTTAAAAATTCATAGTAATAGAACCAAGAGAAAACAAAGTAATAACGAAGTTGTTACCTTTTGTAATAGAAAAAATCTTATTATCTCGGATATCTCCAAAGACATTTAAAAAACTAGAAATAATACATTACTGATAGAAGTTGAAGGAAAACATGACGATGAAACTCTACTAAGGATGACTAAATTTCATAATAAGATAAGGATCTACCCACACCAATTTTTAAGTTCCTTCAAAGGCGTGGTGAGAGGCGCTGAACTCTCACTGTGTACATTGGAGAAAGTTAAAAACAGTAATTCTATA
Organism: Ascarosepion bandense; assembly: GCA_037127315.1. Lineage (NCBI taxonomy): Eukaryota > Metazoa > Mollusca > Cephalopoda > Sepiida > Sepiidae > Ascarosepion > Ascarosepion bandense. The sequence goes on from JBBBDQ010001494.1 coordinate 43,757, forward strand.
AAAAAACAAAAACAAAACATTACAGACATAAAAAGAATATCTATTTAAAAAATGATAGAATTATAAATACCAACACTTACTTTTGATTCACCAGAACCACCACAGAAAATAAAAATTAACTATACAGTTTCTAAAATAGAAACATATTTCAAACCCATAAATATGCTTCAACTATCGGTATATGTAAAATGTAAAGAGAATGATCATAACCACATAGATCATAACACAAATGAAATAAAATGTCCTAATAGTAAAAAAAAAATTATAATAGGCAATTTCCAGGGACTGAAAAACCTGTAAAAAATTAAAACTTAAAACACCAAAACATGTCCTACTCAGAAGCATGAAAAAGCTTCGAATCAAATTCCAATACACCATGATTTGCATACATTACCCAAGCAAAATCAAGCTATAACTATGAAAATCTAGTATCAAACAAATTAGATGAAACACAAAAATTAAACTTTTTAGTTAAAAATTCAAAAACATAATAAAAACATTCAAACCAATTGTAAACAAATCATATCACTGAACGAAACCTACCCGTAATGTAAACCCAACACGAAATTCACTGACAACAACTTAAAAATTTCTACAAACGAAACTGAGAGAACAAAAACCAATCAAAGTTTAATACAAAACAAAATCGAATTCCCCAAAACAAAAGAAACAGAATTAAAAGCAAAGAAACAGAAAGACCACCCACATAAAGATAAAAAAAAAAAATGAAAAGAACCCAAATAATCAAGAAAATACAAATACTAGACGAAGAGCGAGTTCACAAACAAGGAAAGCAAACAATATAAAAAGTATAGAATATATGGAAATAGGTAACCCAAAACCAAAAAACATAGTCATCCTTAAGATCCACTCACTAAAATAAAATAATTGTGAGTCAAATGTTCAAACGGAACACAAGCATCATACAGTGGAATTGCAGAGGTGTTAAACCAAACTATGAGGAAATCAAACAACTTCTTAGAGATTACAATCCAAATATAGTCTGCTTGTAGGAGACTTTTCTCAAAGAAACTGACAACGTCTCCTTTAAAGGATATGAAACTTATCACAAAATGTATCAACAGTAGAGTGTAGGCCAAGTGGGGTACTTCGATATTGGTTAAAAAATCAATATCTTATGAAAAATTACAATTAAATATAAATCTATAGCCCATGACAGGAAAAGCTTCAATTAATCGAAGAGTAATATGTTCAATTTACATTTCCCCAAAATAATAAGATTGAAATAGAAAGTCTAATTGGCCAACTTTCCACTTCATTTTTACTAATAGGAGATTTTAATGCATACAGCAAATTTTGGGGGTGTAGGAACCCCAATCATATTGATGAATTTATATAATCATCGGATAGAATCATCTGATCTATGTATCATTAATAACCAAAATTACATACCTATATCCAAGTACTGGATCAACATCAGCTATGCTCCTCATAAATTTTTATTGACTTTCAATGGAAAGTCCGTGATGACCAATGACCATTTACCTATTTTTCTAAATATAAGCAAGACTATGCAAGAAAAAAAGGAATCTAAAATGGCAACTACACAAAGCTAACTGGCTAAAATTCAATGAACTCATTCCAAAATCAACATGGAACCAGAACCAATAGTCTCCTTTACAACCTTACTAACACAAATAGTAAGACAAACAATACCCAAATCTCCCTTTGAACTACATGCCAAATCAAATCCCTGGTTTATAGCAGAATGTAAAAAATGCAGTTAAAATCAGGATAAAAATGCTAAATATATTCTTACACAACCCAACCAAAATCAAATTACAAGCAAGCTCGAGAAAAACCATGCTGTACTCTTGGTAAAACTACATCTATATGTTAAAACTAAGAAAAGAAAATTTCCCACTTGAGGTTTCAGGTTCGAGACGCATGGCGTACGAAGCGCTTGATTGTGCATGGCGACTTGCACGGATGTCTGCTTCCTGCTCGGAGTGAAGTCTCTTGTTGGGTTTCCCCACTTTAAATACTAGCAAAAGTGGATCACGAACACTTGTAAGTTTTTGCAGAATGAAACATGTTCTACGACGTTTCCACGTGCTTACAATTAAAACACCAATTATTCTTAAAATTAGCCGTCAGATCATTTTGGCGTTTAGTCTTTAATATCGTTACGTGCGATTAAAAAATTGTCGCTGGAACTTTTTTCTTCACTCGCATATTATGCGAGGACTAAATTGTCATATATGCTTTTTTTTTAATAAAACTTTATCAGGTGGATTCCATAGATTCAAAAAAACTGAAAATTTTTAGATTTCAATCAATGTAATTTCTGTTGGAAATACACCAGAGTATTTCGCCTACTGGAAATAGTAAATTTAATCATTTAGCTTTCAATTAAAACTAAAATAAAAGTTTCACGAAAATATTTTTGTTTTTAAAAATTCAATTTAAAACTTAGTTATCGAAAAAAAGTGGCGGTACCTAAATTTTAGTTAGGAAGACACTTGTTGTGGAAATAAATTTACTACAAGTTTTTTTCTTACTTGCTGATAATGTCTCGTATGGGCGTTCATATGTACAAAATTCGACACATGCACATAAAATAAAAATAAAAGTAGGGGTTGTTGAATTCATGATCAGTAAATACAGTTTTAATAACAAGGTCACTTGACCGTTAAAAATGAATACATTAAAGATTTAAAAGTTTATAAATCATCCAAAATAAAATTTAAAAAATACAATTCTTGTAAAAATTAATTAGTAGAAAAACAAATTTTGAAGACAATATATATATATTAAAAGCTTATTTACACTATTTATATTCGGGCTATTCTGAATATAAATAATATAAAAACTGTAAATAGCTCCTCATCTTAAAAATTCAGACAGAAATTAAAAGCTTTTCTAATTCAATATTTGTCTATATTTCTGACACTATTTACATTATTCGGACTATTGTCCTCATCTCTGTTGCCATTTGCACGACGTTTCGGCCGTTGTACGCTTCAGCCTTCTTCAGGTGCTAAAAATTTCGAACCGAATCCTTTCGATCACTGGGGTATATCATTCTCATTCCTTGTGCGAAGCCTCTTTTGGTAGTCATGAGTTACTTGTTCACCACTACTGTAACTGTATTGAACTCACAATTCTTTAGGTCAAGTCACTAAAACTTACTAACGTCTATATCCATGTGTCCTTAAGGACAGCTGAATTTCTGGGACTTATAAACCTAATGTTCAGTAACCATTTTTATCAGAGTTCATATTGCAATTTTTGATGTTAATAGTTTTTTCTAGTATTTTTACCAGAGCTCATATTGCAATTTTGACACTAATATTTTTTCTGGCACCCTGTATTCCCATATTGTATTTCTCTCTATACTTGGTCGGCTTCAGAAGTGGTTTTACACTTCGCAGGTACTTCTCTCGAGTAAGATCCCAACAGAGGAGGACATGACTAAGGACTGTGTGTATGCCATTCCATGTAGCTGTGGAAAGAAATACAAAGGAGAAACAGGCCGCCCCCTTAGGGTATGACTACAAGAACATCGCAAGGCCATAACACGAGGGGAGATAGAAAAATCAGGCGTAGCTGACCACATATGGAGGGAGAAAGAGAATCACCGCCCCCTATGGGATGTTGCTGGTTAGAGAACGCCACTGGAAACTACGTAAACTTAAGGAATCAGCACATATGCTAGGCTATAAAAATCAAATGGCATCAAAGATGAGGACAATAGTCCGAATAATGTAAATAGTGTTTTTTTAATTCAAGTCATAATTTAATTCAGAATTCAGAGCAGATTTTCCTCCCCCCACCCTAAAAAATAATTCAAATTCTCCGAGGACTTGTTTTTTTTATTATAACAAATATAAATATTAAGTAATAAAAAAAACGAATTTCTCGAAAATTAAAGTAAATATGCGTTTTGCAGGTTGTAAGAAATACCAGGTTGGGAAACTGGCGCGGGATATCCTTCTCTCAATGAGGGTGAATGGGCCTCTCTTAAGCCGTGGTAGGCAACCCATCTAATGATGGTGTCACGATAAAAACACCCTTGGTAGCTCTAGCGAAGCATCGAATATTCAGTTACTGATAAGATTTTGAATCTCGGCTGAGGCCGGATGATGATGATGATGATGATGATGATGATGATGATGATGATGTATATGTGTGTGTGGTGGGTGGGTGGGTGTACAATTGTAACTAAAAAAAGAAACCATTTCAGGATTTTCTAAACAAAAAGAAAATATTTTTCACCAATGTTTTCAAAAACGAATTAATTTGTGAATAAGTGCTGAAAATTTCATTAAAAAGCTATCAACCTGACCCACTCACAAAATCACTTTTGTAATGTTTGGTGAATAAAAAATTACTGATTTGGCGAAACGGGTTGAGTTGAGGTCATTTCAGAACCAGCTCGGTATTTATTATTTAGTGTTTTCTTCGACAGCTCTCAGTTCATTAAATAAAGATTAGTTTCATACCACTGATATGCTACAGAAGTATTGACAATTAACATATGAGCTGCGTTAGGCATCACTCGTTGCAGGCGAGAGGTTTTCATTTCACCTCTTTTTATCATGAGATAGTTCACGCTGCGATGAAAATAACAAACTTTAAAAGCAGATTTGTTTCTATTTCCAAATCATCTGAAAGCCAATCCCTTGCTAGTATACTTCTAATTATTGCTTCAGTTATTTACTAAACTTTGATTAATCAGACATAACGTCGTCAGGTGCTTACAGCATTTAATATATTTCAATTGGTAGGTGTTGCCCAGCGAAGCACAATGATTACACTGCTCTACAAATAAATAAATAAAAACAAAAAATAAAAATCCATGGCTATTGGATTATTTTAGGTTAGTCTTATCAATTTTGCGATGCTGATTCTGAATATAACATTCATTTTGACTCATCACCTAAGGATTTTTGTCTATGGATGACCATTTTTTAATTTTTTTATTTGGAGGAAGGGATTTGTCAAAATATACCCATATTCGCCAAATTTTTAATCTGATCCAAGAAGAAAAATCAACTGGAATAATCCCCAAATCTATTGTATTTGTTGCTTTCATGCTGGAGAAAATGCTTCTAGGTATTATGGAAGCCCCCTTATGTTATTCTAAATGGCAAATTTCAAAGGAAATGTAGTTTATTGTTGGCTACGGGAACCCTGACTTGTCCCCCCCCCCCGCTAATTTGAATGTAAAAGAACGCGATTTGTGTTTCCGCCTTCTCGTAAGAACATTGTGTCTCTGTTCGTAATTGGCTAATTCGTGACTTGGTCGCAATATTTTAATTGTATGTTCCGTGATCAGTTTTGACGCTAAAATACCTATAATTTTAGCAGTTCTTCTGTCTTTATTGTATATATTTCTAATGCTTATCATTTATTGTACTGTACATGTTAAATGCAAAAACTTTTTTATGTATTTTAATATTGTATGTTCTAATAAATAATTCTGTAATTGAGACGCATGCAGTTTTAATCTTATTTGCTTTGCCGCTGTGAACACGTAGTAATAAGTAGAAAGAGAAGAGTTGCTCCTCTTGAACGCGGGGGAAAATTTCAGGAGATTAAATTATACCAACCACGAGGATAAGTTCTTATTCTACTAGAGTTGAACGTGTTTTTTATAAAAGAAATAATTATTTTATTCTGCTAAAATTATACGTTTAATTCTTTTAATATTGGTACTAGGTGGCTCAAAATTCCTGCGCGGGAAAACGCGGTTTTCACGTGCAAACAATTTGATTGGTTAAAAATTAACCAATCAGCGAGCGTGCTTTTGGGAAACTGGAAAAGGTCTGTTTGATCCGATCTTCTACCAAAAGTGAACAAAAACGATTATTTTTAAAATAACGTGATTTGTAAATTGTCGTATAGCTGCGTTTAAATAATAAGACAAATTTTCTCAATAAAAAAATAATTTCTTAAAATTTCATGAATTTACCTGGAGGAGAGGTAACAGATGTAAAAAAAAAAAAGAATTTTCCCAAGATTTTTTAAAAATAATAATTTCAAAAAGAATTTCATTTATTTGTGAATAAGTTCTGAAAGTTTCATTAAAATACGACAATTATTTGATATTTACAAGAATTTCCAAATTAATTGTGGCAAAAAAACAAAAAAAACAAACAAAAAACTGAGTTGTGTCATATTATGTTTTCCACTGTAAACCTTCGAAATGATTTGGTTACCCGCTAAAAACAAAACAAGATTTTATTTTACCAAAATTTTGAACATGTTAGAAGGGATAAAAAATTTAAGAATATAATTTATAAATACTTTTATCTTTCCTCTTAATAGTAACAAACATTTTGATGGAAAAAGTTCGTTTTTATTAAGTTTGGGGCCTTTTATTTTCATACTATGGTATTTTTCACCGATTTAGTAGAGATAAGGTTAAAACACTCTTATATGCCCGAAAATATACCCTAACTTCTTGAAGGTGCTACATAATGGTAAAAACCTTATTGCTACAAATGTCTTACCATTATGTGGAGATATTTCTGCCGCACACTGTATTTCTATAGATTCTTTTTCACAATTCTTTCAAATCCACGTCGTTTTTATTATTTAAAAAAAAAAAAAAAAAAAAAAAAAAAGCTTCGAAAAATTCATTCTACCTGCTTCTTCCAAACTAGTTCATAGCCAGCAATCACTGGACGTTTCACATTATTTCCACCAATTTAATTAAATATTTGGGTTTATATATAATTGGAGACGATCGAGTTTAGAGACCAATATAGGGATGTGAAGAGGCAAATATCACCTTTTGGTTACAACTAAGTTACGAGGGTCACATCCGGTAAGGGACGTCAGTTTGTGGGGGTAACAAACCCGAATTAGTATTTCGAATGTCTACTGCTGATAGATTAATAAAGCACTAGAGTAATCTAAAACTCACAGTTGGAAGGAGAACAAAAGAGCCCACATGAACCTCGAAGTTTGTAGAACATGATACCAGCCTGACAGCTTTCACTTCGGAAAATATGACAAGTAAGACACTGTGTCGCTGTTTGGCTTTTCCATTCTGCATGCTTCATTTAAGTTTTATAATCATTTTGCCCCAAGCAAGGCAGGACCACCACTGGTGCGCAGTGTGTGTGTGTGTGAGTGTGTATGGGGTTATTGTAAGAGAAAAACAAGTTACGGAGGATGTCGAAGGATAAGAAATGAATGGGAATCAAGTAGACTAGTGTCATCCATTCTGATGGTAGTCAAGAAAGTCTCTCTATGGTGGTTGGAAGAGAACGGCTTTAAAATTTACGAGCCGTTTCGTACCCCTTTTAATCACAGATAGTAGGTCTTTTTGAATGGCAGCAACTACGTTTACTTTGTCAGCCTTGGCAGATTTATTATTGAGACGTGAGTAAATGCTGGTGTCGTCGGCATAGATGACAACTTGGGAACTGATTACATGAAGAAGATCATTGATGAAGATCAGAAAAATCGTAGGTCCTAGGATAAAACCTTGAGTGATACCCACCTTCGTATGAAATGCTCTTGAAATTTACATTTTCAAAACAACCTTCATTTCACGATTTGATAGGAACAATCAGATTAAATCAAACAATCGTCCAGAATACCGTAGCTCTGAAGTCTTCACAAAAGTTCAACATGCCAAACTCTGTGAAATACTTTCGATATATCAGGAGCAACAGTTCAAGCTTCGATATTCTTATCAAGAGCCTCAAATATATATTCAGTGATGGTCGTTAGCATATCAATGGCAGACCTGGTGAAGCAGAGGCCATACTGTTTGCCAGTGAGAAGGTTGTGAGATGCCTAACTATTTCAGCATTGATAACAGCTTCGAATACATTTCCAAAAAGTGGTAAGAGGTTAATAGTTCTTAAAAACAGGAACTGCAGAGGAGTAATTCCAAGAAGCAAGAAGTAGTGATGTAATATTTATAGAGTTTGGAGATGAGTGGAGCTAGTTCAAAGGCACATTTTTTCAGGACGATGACTGGAATTCCATTACTTCCGCTTGCCTTATGGGAGTCAAGCTTATAAATTATGTTAGCGACTAGAGATAGAGTTTTTATATATATATATATTCTAAACATGTACACGGGCCATCTTCAGCGAGGTTACAAGGACATTAACATAAAAATATCCACCATACTTAGAACCAATTTGATAAAATTTATCCAAATGTTGGAGAATTTTTGTTTTTATTTTCACCTGAAATTAAAGCCAAAATACGATGTTTAGAACGGCTCATAATTAAACATAATAGACATTCATTGTCTCTTATATTTAACAGTAAATGTTTAGAAAATTATCTGCTGCCTCGATACACTATATATATGGATATGAGGGCTTTGAATTGATTGAACAGAGGCGGAATCGAGGGTTTTCTGTTGTTCGGCACACTCTTGCAGAGCCGTCAGTAATCTTTGGGGTCAACCTTCGAGATGCTATACTCATCTTCATTTTATCAGCAATAAACAGCTTAGCATCGTTTAGGACATGCTTACATTCATTACGAGCAGCGAAAAGAAGGTGCCTATTGTGTCACTCCGGTATAGCCGAAGGAAGTGATTCCTGTGGGCGATGAGAATTTCCTAGCTGTAATGAAAGCAACAATCCTAGTTTTCACCCATGAAGAGACTTCAGAGGCGCGGTTTTTATCTGGGAGACTAAAATCTTTGTACCAAGGGACATCGCAAAGGAAATCACGGAACCGGCCCCATCTATTCGTTGATAGCAGTAAGATATTCAACGGATAGAAGATTTTTGGGGTGGAGGGGGAATAGAGAGCCATTAACAGACACCACAGCTTGATCAGGGCAGATCTGCATAACACGGCAAGAATCAGGGAGAGAATGAAGGAAGAGGTGCATGTGGACATTGGAATCCTTAAGATATTCAGTAATTGAGAAGTCTGGAAGGAATTGTTGGTTTTGCTAGGATGTCAGGGAACCTTTCGTAGAGGAATGATTCTACTCTGAAAAAGGTGGGACAGATACCACAGACGTTAAAGCAAGAGATGTTGAAGGGTTTAGGTGCTTTTTGTTTGGCTGGTTTAGTTTTATATCTTTGTGTGTTGTCATGATTTACAGTTATTTTGGTGAAGAGAGGCCTAGAGTAGAGGTTGGTCGTCAAATGCGACGTGTGTTAGAAGGGGACTGACGCAGACTGCAGCATCATGTGGCTTCAGGATTGCCCACTAGAGGCACTTATAGTGACACCCATCCATGTGTGACATGGCACTACAAGAAACCCCGATATTATTCAACTATTGTTCAGAGCAGCCTCTACACAAGAGTTCATCTAACTACCAGTCGAAAGTAGCAAACAGAAAACTATTTTGTTTACTGGAAATAGTAAATTTAATCATTTAATTTCAGTTAAAACTAAAACAGTTTCCAAGAAAACTATTTTTAAAATTCAGTTTAAAAGTCAGTTATCGAAAATGAGTGAAGGCACCTGACTAAAAATGTCATAGATGAATGCTTATATTAAACGTTGCAGTCATATCTAGGAGTGTTTTTCTATTTCATTATTAAATGATCAAAATTATTTTTATGCATAGAACGTAAGAGCTTAATCTGTGTCGAAAGAGGAAATCATTGATACCCGTTATCACTAGGCGAGAAACCTCTGCAAATTTTTACGAACAAAAATGAAAAACTTCAGCATTCTCCAGGATTAAAAAAAAAAAATTTAAACCTTACAAAATCTGACGAGTGTTGATTTGGATTTAATTTCGTTAGGTCATCGCACTGTTGATCACCAAAGTTTAATAACATTCTACCGGTTAAACTGAGCAAGCTATTCTTGTTCAAGTTTTTTGTTGTGTATAAAGGAAGATTTTCTTTTTCTCAATTTAATCACCCAATCCAATTCTCTCTGCTCAACAATTCATATCAGCTCTTTCATGTGCAAGCGATTATTTGTTCCAACAAATTAATAAAAAATGCATTCTTTGAAATAAATTATAGAACATTTAATTTTGTTAGTCAGACTGGAATTCTACATAAATACGATCCTTACATTTTTATCTGTATTTATTTATATATAAGATTGCCTGGTGTATTTTTGGATGACAACGCTTTTAAGACAAGCAGTTGTAGGGATACAAAAGGCGATTATCACATTTTTTTGGGTTGAGATGAAGTTATGTGGGTCACATGACACCGCTTAATCGGGAAGAAAGTGGACAGTCAGCCAGTCAAATTTCAGGAGTCGAACTGAACAGTTGCTTTTTAGCACGGGCTACTATGTGGTGCACATTACAAGCCCATGCGGCCGTTTCCCGTTGGGAATAGATATTCACCAAGCACAGATGCTATCGCAGTCCACATGACTTGCCGTTATCTATTTGCGTTGTGCGGATGTGCATTGTGGTGCAGCGGATATCGGCTAAGAGTCGAGTTCGAATTCCACTTGAATTCGTTGCATTCACTTGCGCTTGGGAAATTTGCATCTCTTCTCCCTTCAGATAGGGGTTAAATAGCAGGATAAATTGTTGCCAACTAAGGTTATTGAATCCAATCTACCACAGACATTTATTGCAACCTACTGCGCGAAAATCTTCTGTCCAATAAGACATGATTTCCCAAGCGTGTGTCACTTAACTAACTGACATAGAAGATAAATCCAGCTCGAATCTGGAATCCTAAATATGGCTTCTCCAGAAACAGTCTACTTCGGTAGATCAAATGGTAAATTATTAGAATGAAGATTTTCTGTTTGCCTTCTTTTTACACTGCTTGTGGTGCAGACATGTTATAATTTCTCTGCTTAAGATTAATGTAAATATACGCATATAATTTTGTGTAAGCAAAACTCTGAGAAAGCTCTGAGAAAGCATTTTTGTCATTCGTTTTCCTTCAGTTATTCCGTTCCATCTGGAAAATAAGGTGTTATTTTATTATGGATACAATAATGCCGATAATGGGGGAAATTAAAACTGGAAAAATATTCCTTTCTTCCAAAGCTTACCCACCAAATGACATGTCACATGATTAACCTCCATTAACTAGTCACCCACAAAATGACCAGTTAATTACTAATACCCATTACAGTCATTGTAAGTAAAGTGTTCCATACTAAGAAATAAGGAATTAGTAGTAAATAAGATAAGCTTGAAAATTTTATTTGTGTAATATTTAAAAATGAATTAAATAAAAGGGATATTAACAATTAAACTGAAAATTGGGTAATAGAATTAAACGCTTAGCAAAAATAGGCCCCTTAATTAAAGGACAATAAAAATAAAGATAATTTTACAAAAAACTGAAGGATTATTAAATCCCATTAGAAGTAATTTGGGGAAAATAAGTAAATATGTACCGGAAAAAAACCAAAAAAAAAAACAGCATTATCTACATTCATTCTTTTTCGCTTTATTTTTTAGATTTGGCTCGCCAACTGCTATTTAATAGGCCTTCTGCTTGTATATATTTACAAAAGCGAACCTAACGTGCCAAGTTTCAAACAACAGCGTAGTCGTTGTCATGACAACGCAACTAATGACTTACAAGAAGTAGAATCGATAACTAATTATTATTAAAATCCTGTCTTTTTTCGTATTAATTATTTATTCCACTTTTGCAGAGTCCAACTTATCTCATACACTGCAGATGTGCAGTTGGTATAATGGTTAGAGACTTGGAGCTAGAAATCGGTGAACCGTGTTCGAATTCTAGTCAAGATCGTTATATTCACTTTCGGACAAACACCCATTTAAAGAGCGAGAGTTATGAATCCACCTATTCTACTCACAGCTATGAGTTAAATAGACTGGACTCTGTATCCGTGGTTGGTAACCCATATAGAAGGAGGACATCTCTGAATTCAAAATCATACGTGTTCCTAGTTAGGTACATACATTAATAGTAACTAAGGTCCGCTTAGCATAGTTGCAGTATAAACTAAAAAGTGTAGTTGACGAAGCGTCCACTTACTAATTTATGTTTAACGAGTCGACTCGACGTAACCTTAGTCATGGTGAAATAAAACAGTCAATAAGAAAGAACGAGTAAGGCGAAAGTAACCAGAAAAACAATGTATTGACAAAGGTTACATGGGGTTGAGAGAGCATGCATAAGAAAGTGAAAAGGAAAGAGTCATTCCCCTTCGTCTGTTCGTAGAAACAAAATAAGATGTATGAAGTTTTTTCTCTAGCTGAAAGAAAGGTTTGTAACAATTGTTAAGATTATCGTAAAGAGTTCAAAGTTCAAATCCTTGATGAAGAAAGTCAGACAGAAGACAAAGTTCTGTGTCTGTGTGTGCGTTGAGTAGAGAGAGAGAGAGACTTACATGCGAATGTAGTAGCCTTAGGCAGTCTGTGGATTTCTACTGACGAAGGTTGGAAAAATTGTGAATTTATGTGTAGGAAGTTATTTTATGTAAGGTCCATGTTTGAATGAAAGTTAATGTGCATAGTGTTAATGTCGGAGAAGAAAAATAAAAGAAATTTGCGCCACTAATTGCTACCCGCAATTAGTGCGCGTGTGTTTGTGTGAGTTAGGGAGACATGTTTGCTCTTGTCCCGGGACGAAATCCTAACTAGTGTACCACGTGATGTTTTCCGTTTTTATTAGCATCGTTTTTGGCGAGAACCAGTCATCACGTGGACACCGAGTGACCATGCGCGTGTGTGTGTGTGTGTGTGGGGGGGGGGTGTCAATGTATGAAACCCCACAAAAGGTGCACTCTGTGGGTGCTATAAAAAAAAAGGACACCGAAACGATCCTGAACAGAAAGACAAGCTGGGAAACGAACAGCCGTGCTGAAGATTAGAAATCACACTGACTTACAAATGTGACTTCTAATGATATCCATGATCACTTTTCTTCACAGACATTGTCCAACCTAACGAACAGAAAATATTGACCAAATAATTTGTACAATTAGTAGATATCGGACTTGTCGAAAACTCAATATTTCAACCGTTTTTGGTTGAGATGACGTGTGCAAATATGTTGTATTAAGTTGGTGCAAATTCTTCTCACGACATTTTTTACACAATGTTATTAAAATCTTTTTTTTTTTTTTCGAAGACTTGTGGTGAATTTTTATTTTTCAACCGGAACATCTGCGCGAACTCGGATGCGCGCGACGATTTTTATTCATTTGACTTTTAGTTGTGAGAGAGCACACATCCGGTTCATCGCTTTTGTTCGGTCGGTATCACCACAGACTTTACTCAACGTTGTTTATGTAGTCAGTAATAAAACGTCGCTTACACGCTTTAGATGGAAAATGGTTTCTATATAAATTTATGAACATTGGCCAGCGTTTAAGCATTTGTTTTTCTCTTGCTGACAACAGAAAAAGCCGTTTTAGAGCAAAGTAGACAGTAACAATGAAAAGTGGATTTATTACGAGAATTATTACACTACAGTATTTTCCCTAAAAGATGTTACTAGAGACCAATATACATCTTTGTTCTTGTGATTCAAATAGAATTCTTTATTACAAATTACCAGAATTTGTCTGGTTTTAAGAACATTAGTACCAAGACGTTTTTCTTAGTAAAAAAAAAAAAAAAAGAAAAGTTGACCAGTGACTTTACTGCATAAATACTAAAATATTTTCCCTGGAAGGAAATGGGAGAAAGGAACGCTCCCTCGCTTATCCCGAATGTTAACAAAGGCGCATAAAAACAAAACTCGACGGTACAGCATGAAATTGAGAAAAAAAAACAAACATTTATTACAAATGGTAAAACAAGATAAATTGCAATATTTTGCAAAATATGCCAGCACAGTTTTCTTTTGTGCACATTCTGTGAGTGTGAAGTAATATATATTTACGCTCTCACACCCTGATTGAACACTCTGGAGGAGTGGGGGACTTTGTAAACAGTAGCTACTCCGGCATTTACGCACCGCTCATTCGATGATGAATTGAAGCACGCTAGCTATTGGGCGTGTTTATACGCGCTAAAGGGCCTGCCATCTTCTACCGGACGCTCGTGGCCTAGGCGTAGAATCGCCGACTGACGCCAATTCGGTCGGGTTTCAATCCTGGGTTAGGAAGCGACCGGAGTCTAAGCCGTACTGATGAGCTGCGAAACAGATTTATCTGCGGATGACTATAGTGTGTGTATATATATATTGTTTAATTACTTAGTTTTTGGTCATAATAAAATTAGACCAGTGCATATTTGTATTAAAAAGTGTTCAATACAATTATATTGTAGAACTTTTGAATATTTTTCATATGTAAACAAGTTATTACGCGACCTAGGTGTCTTCAGGCGATTTGCAATAACTTATTTTACCGTTTACCGTTTTTAAAAACGCTCACGTAACGGTGGTTTTTTTGAACGCTCAATTTTTAAAATTACAAGAAATTATAACGTTTTTCATTCATGGTTGTATGAACCGAAGAGGTATTTTTTAGTATGGTTATACTTAGTCATAATTTCTGTTCTTTCATTCGATAGTTCAATAACGTGGAGTCTAAACTGGCTGAAAACAGCCAAGCCTTACAACGATGGCAAAATATGTGGAGACTGTACCAGGAAGAAAAGTTAGCGATTATGCTATCCCCAAACAAAAATAAATTATTATTATTACCCACCTACCAAGAAAAAAATAACTGAAACTTATGGCCCAAAAAATGACTAGTGGGAAAAGCATTGGGTTTTGTTCGACTTGCCACATTATTTGTGTTTATTAATCAAACAAAAATTATTATATCCTCGTTCTGAAACTGCAACCACCATACATAGCACTAGTCCTCGATGAATCGTTGTACTGAAGTATTACAACTGCAAAATGATATTAAAGAACGCATTAATATGAAAAATATTTTAAATTGTTAGTAAAAAGATCATTCCCGAAATTCAACAAACATAGCAAAAACTCAGCTGATGGAAAAATGCATGTGCATCTAAAATGTGTACGCTGAGATGAGTTTATCTTAGAGTGTTTCCTCTAAATCTTTAAGGTTTATTATTTACACTATTTATAATATTGTTCGAACTCTTGTCCTAATCTTTGTTGCCATATTCACAACGTTTCAGCCATTATACGCCCCGACCTTCTTAAGGTGATTGGAATTTCGAACTGAACCCTTTATTTCAGTCACCGGAGTAAAGTGTTCTAGTTCCACGAGTCATGCCTCTTCCACATGTCTCAGTATCAATTATCTCCCTTTAACTCAACGTTCAATTTTTTTTGTTTACAATATAGACAAATATATTTCAATGTAGTGTATATATTTCAGTGTTTTGTCTTTATACGCTTTCTTTCGCCATTTTGTATTTAACCATATATCCAAAATTCTACGATAATAAAGGATAACATAACAGTAAACATATTTGTCCTACAAAAAATGTAGCCGGTTGGATGGAGGCAAGCAATAGGAAAAGAATCTCATTTGTTGCATGGAATTTTTCCTTTTCTTTATTAGTACTTTGTCACTTCTATGTTTGAACGCCTTGGCAGTTTCAATCACCACATCAACATCACGGAGGAGAACATTTCATTCTTTAATCATCCAGATTCGTAAAGGCGTACCTCTTCACATCCAGCCTTGCACCCACAACTTGCAATTTCAACAGTTGCATTGATCCAATGAGATGTTGACTCTTCCTAGAGTCAACATCTTTTTTTCTCTTTTCAATTCTTCAAATATTACCGAATCTTGAACTGACTCTACTCATCAATTTTGCACCAGTTTTCGCTTGTTTATATTTTCCTTCAAGGTCGTAATTTCAGTTAATTTCATAAAATCATTCCTCGATTACCCAACTCCTTTATCTTTAACTTTTGAAAAAAGAAAAACAGAAAAAATAAGGGAAAATAAGTGTTTAGGCTGTTTCAGTGAAATGGGAAAAGTTGCCAATTTAAAATCTGTTTATTTGTATCCCATGATTTATGATTGTTATTGAAATATTTTGTTAAATGTTTGTTCCTTTAATGGATAAAAGACGATACCTGATTTCAGCGAGAATATAAAAGAAAGATATAATGAAAGGATATAACATTCTTTAAAATAAAAATCTAATTACAATAAATAAAATGAAATAACATTGTCTGCTAAATTAATTTTTATTTATTTATTATTAAGAAAAATGTTCGTAAGACAAGAATTTGTCTAGAAAGAAAGACGGGAATATAAAAATACTTAACATCTATGTGTAAAGACATTATTTAATTTCAGTGAGTGAAAGAATGGATGTGCGTTCTGGTGCAGTGGATATCGGCCCGGAACGACAAATCGAGGAGCCGAGATCGAATTCCATTTAAATTCCTTGCATTCACTTATAAATACCATTGTTATGGGTTAAATAATAGGACAGATTGGGTTCTATAGCCCTGGCTGGCAAGCAGTCTACCGCAGAAAGCAATGGAAAACTACTGCGGGATAATCTTTTGCTCAGTCAGTCATGTCTTGAAAGAGACATGATCGTCCAAGCGTGTATCACGTATGGCACTTAACTGAATGACTGAGAAAAGAAAGGCATACATACATACAAACATACAGTTGTATCAAAATGAAACGCAGTCATTCTCCTCCCTCCCAAGACATCAAAGGATTAACCGCAGTCGTGAAAATCATCCAGCCTCCTCCCACTCACCTCACACATCTTTCAAGAAAGAAAGATTGACCTTTCTCTATTCTCACTAGTAAGGCCTTGTGACGGATGGACACACACGGCTCTTGTTATAATATAGATTATTTGTAGATTTGTTTATTTGTTCCCCGAAGGCCTTTACCTCTTCAAATCTTTCCAAAACATCCTTATTTCCGTGCAAATGTATATGCTGAACTCAAACCGATAATTGTTTATTCAAGAAACCTACCTTTTTTCATGTTATCGACCAGAAAAAAAAAATCGGACTATATCTCACCCCTTACCACCGTTCTCATATCTGATTCACCGCTGAATGACTTGAGGCGTAGGATTTTTTTTTAATCATATCACCCCGAGCAAGGCGGTAACGCCACTGATGTGCAGGGGCTACGTAAGAGTGACAAGATTGGAGAAGAGAAAACCGGAAACCACATCCTAAGCAGGGAACAAGGGATGAGCCTCTTCACCTGTTCAATAGACGTGGGTGGAGTGTGAACCGGGCGATAGTTTAGTCTATCTACTCCAATTGAAAAAAAAAAGTGAAAAGGAGTGAAAAGATTGTAAAAGAGAAAACCGGAAACCACATCCTAAGCAGGGAACAAGGGATGGGCCTCTTCACCTGTTCAATAGACGTGGGTGGAGTGTAAACTGGGTGATAGTTTAGTCTATCTACTCCAATTGAAAAAAAAAATGAACACGAGTGAAAAGATTGTAAAAGAGAAAACCGGAAACCACATCCTAAGCCTAGTTCGGCCTATTTACTTCTTTTTTGCAATTACTACGCGATTTGTTTTGTTTCGGAACTCAATTTCCGCGTAGGAAGTAAATAGGCCGTAAACTACGCTTGAAGTTATTCTGCATTGAATAATATTTTTGAAGCGTAGTTACGGAGGTGAGATAACCAGCGACAAGAAGTTCGATATTTTCTCGTTAACATGAAAAAAGGTAGGTTTCGTCAATAAACAATTATCGATTTGAGTTCAGCATACACATTTTCACGGAAATAAGGATGTTTTGGAAAGATTTGAAGGGGTAAAGGTCTTCGGGGAACAAATAAAAAATTTACCAGATTATTACTGGTTAAAGCATGTGACGAGCGGACACGGTTCTTATAGTATAGATATGAAATTCGGACGGACGGACGCAGTTCTTATCATTGACTAAACATAGCTTAGATATGGTACAAGGCCAAAAGTATGGGGCATCTAGTGAGGATCAAACTCGCTATTCAGTCGTAATTAATCTGGCCAGACAAGCTTGCTAAACATTACATCACGTCCAAGTGTCCATTTTTTCCATTTATATTTCTACTCCGTATTTATTTTCTTTTTAATAAATCAGCCAGGTGGCCGAGATAGTTGTTTCCCATTGGTGTCCACTTTCAAATGCCGATTATTGTTTCTCTCGAGGGATAGTAAAACTCGTTCCTCGCTTTGTTCGCATGTATTTCAACTATATCAGACTAAGTAGTGTTTCGAAACAAAACATGTTTCGAACCACATAATCATTTTCCTTATTTAGTCCGGGATACCAAGTGAGGTGATTTTCTAAGCGCAGCTTAGATGTGGCAGGAAGTTTTAAGTATGGGGCACCAAGTGAGGATCGAACTCATTATTCAATTGTAATAGGTTCTAGCGAGACAAGCTTGCTAACCATTACAGCAAGTTGAAGTGCCAAAATTATTTTCTTTGTGGCACAAAGTCGAATCTATGGGCAACCAGTAAAGATCGAACTCGCTATCCAGTTGTAACTGATCTAGCTATACAATCCTGCTAGCCATTACACCACGCCGAAGTGCTCCCGTGACGCCAAGCGAGGAAGCAACTTGATGGTAATGATTTGCAACATCTGTTTGCTAATCAGAATAAGACTAACATATTTGCCGGCCTATTGGACGAGAATTTTTTTAAAAATATATGCACCATATAATTACTCTGCGTCAAATACAACCGTATGATGTATGAGAGGAACTTAAAGACTACGAAGAAAAAAGTGGCATTCACTTGGAATCAGTGCATGCATAGAGCTTAGCTCTAAAAGTAGGACTTCTTAAAGTGAACAAACATGAAATCAATAAAAATATCCTGGAAAAAATTAACCAAGTAAAATTAAATTAAGAAATTTATGGAATAGCACAATATTTGGTTGTTTATTTTGTAGAAATACCAGATTTTACAGATAATATTTGCTTTGACGAGTATATTACTGCTTGCTTTGGTTGATATACAGGTATTGGAATTTGCTTTTCTGCACGTATGGTATGGGTTTTCATTTACCAACAAGTACCATATTTCTGGGAGTTTTGCCTGTTATCATATGTGCCACTGTTCACTGAGACCAGTAAATTTCTTTTTAGGAATTATGAATTTACTGTATATCCTTCCTGAAAAACAACTAAAACAATTTTCAATAAATGTATGACGAAAGGTATTAAAATTCTTCTTTTCCAAAAAATGCCGTGGTAATTAAACCGTACTTCACTTCTACTAAAAAAAGGTATCAGTAGTCTAATTTGTGCTAATGCTGTAAGTGTTTCTTCATGGTTAGTGAGAATGTCGCATAAAGGTAAAGTTATAATTTTAATCTTTTTTAGTCGCGATGTGCGCACTTTTTCCTAAATATTCCATGTCAAAATCTGGTTACGTCCAATCGGTCGGTAAATACTGTCTCGTCGTAGCATTTCATCAGTGTGGGGCGAGTTGAACAAGGACAGATACATCCACTAGAAAATAATCTCGACTGCATACATCTGAAAACCAAGATTGTCATGGTTACATAGATGACAAGACCAACTGTTTTCGTATATACAAGTCTTTTTCCGCTTTCGTTTCAGTACGTATAAGTGGTGCTTTAAAGTAAGAATTCTAAGTTTTTTTTTAATTTTCTAAGATTTTGGATATTGTTATTCCAGGACGAGAAAATGGTTGCATTTAATATCCATAACTTGTTGTTCACAACCGTACCGGCGTAATTATCTTGGAAAGATTATTCAGTGAATACGACGCCACTCTTGCAGACAATATATTCTGCAAATTCGTCGGTACCTTCCAGACGCCTGACATCCATCAACAAATTTATCCTACAAGACGTGGTAGCGACGAAAGTGACAAAAACATTTCGAATACTGACTCGCATGACAACGCAACGTACAAAAAGTGAGTAAATATCCACGAAGTACTGAAAAGTTCTCGGCCCAACAAAGCTCCCCCCACCCCGCTCTAAAAAATTGGTCTGTTCCTTTTGAGTGGGTCGAGCCGAGAACTTTTCAGTATATCTACCTACGTTTCTTCAGCCGTACTTTGTGGGGAATACAAAATTAAAAAAAACTTCCTTTTCTTCAATATTTCCAAATTCGCGAGACAATGTGAAAATATTAATTAACCTATGAAAAGAGAGCGATTTGCAGAAAACAATAAATTGAACTTTCAACGACCCGTGTTATGCTTCTTCCCGCCCAAAAATGAGTTTGCGTTCGGAACTGGCCACGTGATCCGAGTTGGGTACATATTTTACGTTTTTCAGTCGGTCATTTAGAGAGAGCAGAAAACAGAGAGGACACCTTGTAGCAAGAAAATAGTTAGGCCGCCACCTCCGGCGACCCACATTTGCACCCTCTCACTTTCTCTCTCAGGCTGTTTTCTTTATCTCTTCTTTTTCCTCTTCAACCCACCCTCCATACACGAAGAGAGGAACAAATCATTTGTTGATACACTCAGCAAAAACAAGGACTCATCTTTTAGGCAAATTTCAAATTTCTGTAAAACAAATGAATTCTTAATTCTTTGAACTTCTCACTACACTTTAACTTAGAACATTTCATACCTACAATTTGATGCTATGCCGTTCTATAAATAAATGAAAATTTATTTATACAAACGAAACATTTTATTCTTTCCAACTTTCTGATAGTCTTAACTTGTGGGGAGTTCGGTTATGTTTGATTCAAGGACAAATTAATAAACATGACCGAGCTCCCTACTTTAGCTTCTTTCTATATCTTATCAATCTATCTCTTTTTTCTTAACTCCTACTGTCTCTGTTTCTCTTATTCTTTTATCCTTGCTCTGTTTTGAGTCTTACTAAACTTAGTGAGAATTATAATGTAAAACTGAATTAGAGTAGGAAGACTGTATTGCACCAATCCGCAAAATCCTTACCTTGAAATTTAAGCATTCAAAAATCTTTACTTTTTTCTTCAACTATTTCTGCTGAGAAATATGCAGAATGGAACTCTAGTAAGGAACGAACTCTGTACTAACGAGTTTTTCAGCTAGTTTGATGACTCTTGCTTTTCAGTGCTATTCACTTGCTGTTTTTCCTTTCCCCAAACCCCAAATTTGACAAAGTGGAGGCTGGAATTGGCAGTTGTTTATTCTGGACGAGAAGCGAAGTAGGAGACGCCCGCGTCAAACATTTCTGACAAACGAAGCAATAAAGAATGCGAGCAGCCATTTAATCATATTCTGCTTGGTAAGAAAGTAAAATCTGGAGCCATTATATTCCTTAGAGAAAATTTGTTGCAGCTTCGCTGGCTTTGTGTAATATCCACCCAACACTATGGGAAAAACACCCAGTCGCCTTCAAAAAGATTTACATAGAAAAATTAAATTAAAATACTCCCCCTTTTTGACTCGGAATGCAAATCTCGTATCTGACAACGATATCTTTTTTCCAAAACACAGCTGATATTTAAATTAAGGTAGTTAAAAGTTTTGCGGTAGATGCCAAAATAGGAGCTGTCCTATTTCCAAATAAGATGAGTTCTCGGAGTCTGTGTTGAAATGCTTGAAAGTAAGAAGTATAACGACCTTCTCTTGAAAATTTAAACAATATCAATATAAATGAATTCAGCACATAAATGGATTTTGTATATATTTATATACAGAATTAGGTATTTAATGTAACATAGCTCAGAAAAGAAGAAGAATGCATTATTCAACAAACTAGTCACCTTCAATTATGAGTGAGATATTCGGTGACAATGTTTTTTGAAAACCTTAGGGTACCAGCGTGTAACCACGTTGTCTTGTTTATTAAACTGGGTGATCTTGTGTTGGGGATATATCTATTATATGATAGATCGTAGTGAAGACGTTATGGTTACATCAGTTTTCCGATAAAAACTAGACACCTTCTTGTCACTACGACATCCTGTGGCTGAAGAGCGAAAGGAGAGCGGGTTTGTGTCCTTCTCATTTTATACTTAAAATTACGACACTGACTTCATATCTGACATTGCTCTGCTTGTTGCTACTGATGTTGATTCAAGAAAATATGTTTGTTCATATAAATATGATTTACACTTTCGATTCATGTCAATTAGGCCAAGTTTGTACAAACTATAACATCATTTTTATTTTTGTTGTTCACTTCATTAACTTACATATTTTCGCTTAGATTGTTCATCATTTTATGTGTATTCCGGTGTTGTGTTTACAAAGAGTTTCATATGAATATGTCATACTTGATTTTTTGTGTGTGTCCGGTGTAACATAGTAGTCGGTTGTTGTTGGCGTGTGTTATGCTATAATTTGTTCCCGTATTTGAATGTGTGGATTATCTTGGTTTCCCGTATAACTTTTCTTGCGTGGATATTATTTCAACGCGTCTTCCTTTGAGTTGGTCGGCATTCGTGGAATCTATGACGATTGAAGCAAAGCTCCACACATGCACATGTATGCGGGTTGAGAGCGAGGCAAAAAGGAAAGAAAACAACTAAAGACCGTATTCACGTGTTTGTTGTTTTATATCTTCGTAACGCCTACGCGTTTCTGCTTTGACTTTGGCGGGAGCGTCAGTGATTGGTTGGCTTCTGCATGTCGTCAGCTGACGAAGTACGCTATGGCCATATTATGGAAAAGAACGGAAGGATATATGCATAGAGAGAAAAGAAAGAGAGAGAGAGAGAGAGAGAGAGAGAGAGAGAGAGAGAGAGAGAGATTTCTCTGTCATTCTATTAGTAAAGAGTATATTTTAATACGTTTTTACTACTATCGCCACACAGTTCCGCTTCAGATACGAAGTAAATAAAATTTTTAGTAGGATTATGCTTTATAGTTCTACTATAATTGATGCATGTATTTTTTTTTTAATGAAAATAATAGTATTCATTCTGATTTTTTCAGGTGACACGTCTAACTACACCAGATGTGTACCATTTGATATTACTCCTTGCAATATTTTCATCAGACGTACTGGTAATAACATCTTTCTTACTGTTTGTGTATTCATTTGATTTCGCCTGTAATTTGGCACTATTTTTATTTTCTTTTGATGATGGTTCTATGTACGGTTTAATCTATCGATTGATAATTGCGTATGTACATCATTATTTAAATCTATTAGGCAATGCTTCCACGAACGTTGCAAAACTTTGTAAGGGTTTGAATAAGGTGTTTCCAAAGGTTTTCGTACCCGATCTAATCGATCCATACTTTATCGCAAGTATGCACACAATTTGTTATGAAAGAGTTTGTACGTGTAATATGATATTTTCTATTCGTCAGTTAACATGTCGAACTGCGACATAGATTTACATAAATCTTTTATATACTCTTCTTGCACAGGGGCGTTGTTTTTAACATTTGCATTGCGGACGAACTGGTGAGAAATTAGTATGGGTGTTTCAGTAACTGTTGTGAATGGTGCAAAATTAGATTCATTTGGAGTACTACGAATGCCTAAAAGTGCAATGGGTATAGCAGTTAACCATGATTACTTTCGAACCATTATTGCTGTTTTTAGAGCGCGATGCACTCTTTCTATCAATCCATTACATTGTGGATGATATGCAGTTGTTCTTAGTCTATAGAGTCCTACTACTTTTGCTAATTCTTGGAATAATTCGCTTTGAAATTGGTGACAACGTATAGCGGTACGCCGAATCGTGATATCCATGCATCAATAAAAGCTTAGGCTACTTACTTTGCGGTGATTTCTGTCATAGGTTTGACTTCAATCCAACGTATTGCACGATCTCTACAGGTAAATAAATATCGATAAGGGTTAATATATTGTTCTGATTCTCTTCGTATCTATTCGTAAGCTGCGAGAAGCCCTCGATCGAACGTGGAATATTTTGTCTGCGCCTGTGAAAATTTTTGGAAAAGAATCCAATTGGTATAGTTTGTTTGCCTACTATTTGATATAAGGCAGCACCAGCCACATATTTACTGCTATCGGTTACTAACTTGTACTCTGTTATTGAAGACTGGGGATGCGCTAATGCTGTTATCTCTATTAACTTATTTTTATAGCATCAAATACGTTAGATTCTTGTTAATTTGGCTCAAACGCTGACTTAGGATTGAACCACATGCGTTCAGATAACGGCAATATAATATTTGCATAGTTTGGAATAAACTTTCATATTACCTAAAAATCGTCTTTGGCTTTTAGAATCTTTTGGTTTAGGAAAATTTTGAATATATTTAATTTTGCTTTGTGTAGGTAGTAAACAGATTTTACTGACGTGAAAACCTAGAAAATTTAGTTCCGTTAAGTGAAATGTGCACTTATCTAATGAAATTTTGAGGTTATTGTCGTTAAGTACTTGTAGCACTTTAACTAAGTTTTTTTTGTGTTGTTGTCCATTATTGTTAAAAATGAGAATATCGTCCAGACATATGAATACACAATACAGTTTGAAAAATATCCTATCCATGTAATTCTAAAATGTTGCAGATGCATTCTTCAAACCGAAAGGCATCTATAAAAATTCCAATAATCCAAAGGGTGAAGCTACAGCAGTTTTCGCTTCGTCCTCGGGATGCATTTAACTTTGAAAATAGGCAGACATCAGATCTATCATTGAAAGGCAGGATTTATTTGCCAATCGTGCTGTAAAAGAGTTGATATTGGGGACAGGGTATCTATCTGTTTCTGTTATGCTATTCAAGGCGCGGTAATCACAGTAAGATCGATAAGTACCATCTGGTTTTTGTACCAAATGTAAAGAAGATACCCACTCACTGTTTGATGGTCTAATTACACCTATACTTAGTAACTTTTTAAATTTCACTTGAGCGGCGTCTACTTTAGGTCCAGAAAGTTATCTTGGCTTGGGAAAAACTGGTACGTGGCTTTCAGCATCTATTTTATGATAAACGTTACCATATGTTTTATTTTCATCATTTTGTGGCGAAGTGATATTTTAGTGCTTGCTTATAATTTCACTAATATGTGTAGCCATATCCATCTTATTCATTATTATATTATCTAGCGTTCCTATTACCGTTTTTATGCCACTTTTCTGTCTGTTACTCTATTGCTACTACCTTTATATTTACAGTCCCCAACGAAGTGGAATTGTTTCAACAAGTTGAAGCCTAGCAATAGATTGGTTACATTTACAATTACAAAAATTCATTAATAAACACTCTTTAATGAAAATATTCTTATTTCCAAATTAGCATGTAATACGATCACCACTAGCAGATCAAAGTTGAACTGGCGTCGGCTCTAAAAATATACGAGGAGCTGTTGAACGAGGTAAGATGGAGATGCTTGCGCCTGTATCTATTATAAAATTGATTTTTGTAGCTCCTATCCTAACTGGTAATAACGGCGAACTAGCGCGGTTCGCCTCGTCAGTTTTCTTGGTCACTAGGACTAGGAAACGAAGGATGAGAGTTGGGCAACATTTGTACATTATTCTTTTTCTTATGCGGCCATTTACACCACGATTTGCATGTACGAGCCACGGCTGCAAAGCACAAATGAGCTCTACAGACTTTTGGTTTTTGTTTTTCGGAAAAAGGAGGCAATCCTATGGGAATTATACTGTTAATATTTTGTTTATATTTCGGCTCTGTTGCCTGGCAGACAGATTTCTCTTGAATTAGTAGCACCAAGTAATCAAAGTCTTTTTAGATCTGTGTTTGTGTGTGCTGCTATGACCGGAGCTATTTGTAGAGGAAGCTCTCTATTAAATTTGTACCGTACTATTTCTTCACTAGTCCCAATCCTACTCGCAGTGACCAACATCTACTGTAAATACAATGATGGACACCCAGCTAATGTAGTAGTCTTCATTAATTTCTCTAGTAGCTATGGTGTGTTTTTTTTCGTGAGCAGTTACAACTATTTCTTTAAATTTTGTGTAATTTCGTGACTCTAAAACGGGAGCTGGAATGTTTGTAACAACACCGAGAGGCAAGGCACTGATTACGGTGTAAAATTTTGTATCTTCGGTGATTACTTGTCTCAAATGAAATTGAGATTCAATTATTGTGAACCAACTGGCGACACTAGTCTGTGCTTCCATTTTTATCATTTGTTTTTACAGCCATAACGAAATGTACAAGAAGATAGAGACAATGAAAATAGTGACTTATTTATGTATTTGTCACGTGGTCATACATGCCATTTTTTTTCAATCTAGATTCCACGTACAAGGTTTCTTTTTGGAACGTAGAATTCATTATTTGTTGAAGGTCTGCATTCGCAAGTCGGGATTCCTTATTTGTTAATTTTTTTTTATCCATGTAGCTTCTTTTTGAAGGGTGTTCTTTAAAACGTTGGGGGTTCACTAGTATAGTATAGTATAGTATAGTAGTGTAGTAGCGGGGGCCAGTTGTGTTTTGGTGTAGTTGTGATAATGAATTAATAAAGGCCAGGTTTGTACGAACTATACCACTATTTTTATTTTTTGTTATTGGTTTCATTAATTTACATATTTTCTTTTATGTGTATTTTGGAGTTGAGTTTATAAAGAGTTTCATAAGAATATATCATATTTGGCTTTATCTGTATGTCCGTCCAGTGTAACATAGTAGTTAGTTGTTGCTGCAATGTGTTAGGTTATATTTTGTTCTAGTATTTGAATGTGTAGATTGTCTTTTTGAATTAATTTTTAGTTTCCTGTATGACTTTTTCTTGTGTAGATATTATTTCAACACGTCTTTCATTGGGTTTGTTGGCATTCGTGGAATCTCCGACGACTGAAGCAAAGCTCCACACACGCATGTGTGTGCGGGTTGAGAGCGAAAGAAAGAGAAAAGAGAACAGCGAAGAGACTGCATTCACGTGTTTGTTGTTTTATATTTTCGTAAAGCCTACGGGTTTCTGCTTTCATTTTGGCGAGAGCTTTAGTGATTGGTTGGCATCCATATGACGTCAGCTGACCAAGTAAGCTATGTCTGGGTTATAGAAAAGAAGGGAAGAATATATGGAGAGAGAGAGAGAGAGAGAGAGAGAGAGAGAGTTTCTCTGTCATTCTTTTCGTAAAGAGTATATTTTAATACGTTTTACAGCTATCGCCACAAAGCAAAAGGGATTAAAAATTACACACACACACACACACACACACACACACACACACACACACACACATATATATATATATATATATATATATATATAAATAAAAAGTAAAAATTTAGTCGCTTAGCTGATTGGTGTTTACCTACCTTCAGGATTTCGACTTCAATGTTTCGTAGACTGACCCCCGGGAATTACTCTGTCCACTCGACATTGATTACCAGCAATTGACTGCTTATAATAATATGCACTTTTTATTGGTGTTAAGTTTTTTTCGTGGTGCATGTGCTCGTATGTGTGTACATGTAGAATATCGCGGTTATTTGTACTTTTCGTCTTTTTTTAAATTGTAGTCATTTTGAATTCTGGTTTTTGAAATATATACTGTAGTTACTTTTTGAGTGTTATATAATGTATTCTTGTAAAATCTACCGTTCACTATGTTCACGATTGTGGTTTACTTGCGTGGAAAAATGAATTGATCTTCTGAGTGAAATTCTGCATTTCAGTCAACTTAACCTTTCACAACTTGAAATTAATGTTAAAGATTTGTATTGCAAAAAGATGGCTGCGCGTTTGTGGTGCAGTGGATATCGGCTCAGAATGATAAATCGGAGAGCTGAGTTCGAAATCCAGTTGAATTCGTTGCACTCATTTACACGCAAATACGCTTGGGAGAGGTGTCAATTCATCTCTTCTATCTCCCGCTATGGGTTGAATATGGGTTTTATAGCTTTGTAATATCAAGGCACGAGTTAGGTTTGCACAAACAGACGGATGGTGACTCATCGGAATATAAAGATAAAAAAAATGGAAAGAAATTCCCAAGAAGCTCACTCGGACAGAGTGGAACAGCTTTGGCACTATTGTTTAAAACTTCCACGAAGAGGACCGAAAACTCCGCAGCTTCTTGAGACCCTGATGAAGCACTACAGCAAAATGGACTACAGAATGTCCCTTAAAGTTCATATCCCTGACGACCATCTTGATAAAATCAAGAACATCGGGGCGTACTCAGAAGAGAAAGGCAAGCACATCTACCCGGATATAATGAACTTTGAACGCTTCTGCCGAGGATAGTTTAACGAACACATGATGGGAGACTATATTTGGGGGCTGATTCAGGAAAATAACACATCACTCAATATGTCACGGACCTGACATACAGATGGCGCCATTAGCAAAAAAATCCATATGATTTTTATGAAGTACTCAGCTTCAAATTGTGACAAAATTTGGGTCTAATCGGATTATTAGTTTACAAATTGCAGTTATTTAAATGAAGCTACTGCTGCAAATTTTCGAAACAATGGAAAAATCTGAATTTCGAGTGTTGATAAAGCATTGTTTTCTGATGGGAAAAATACTGTTCAAGCAAAGCAATGGCTTGATAAGTACTATTCGGAATCTGCTCCGTCGGAAACAGCGGTTAAGAAGCGGTATGCTGACTTTAAACGCGGTCATACAGACACAAATGTTGCTGAACGCTCAGGTCGCTAAAAATCAGCAGTTGTCACAGAAAACACCCCAAAAAAATCCACAAACTCATTTTGGCCAATCGTAAATTGAATTTGCATGAGATAGCAGAGGAGTTGAACATATCAGAAGGTAGCGTATTCACTATTTTGCTTGAACATTTGTCAATGAGAAAGCTGTGTTCAAAGTGGGTGCCACGTTTACTCACAGTCGATCAAAAACAACAACGCGTCGACAATTCAGAGCGTTATTTGCAACTGTTTCAACGCAACAAGAAGGAGATTTTTGTAAATATGTGACAATGGGTGAAACATAGATCCACCACTCTAGTCTGGAGTTAAATCGGCAGTCAGCTGAGTGGACAGAACCAGGTGAAAGTCGTCCAAAGACGCAAACATCAGTAGGCAAGATTTTGGTCTCCGTATTTTGGAATGCGCAATGTGTTAATTTAGGCCCGGGATTTATTGAGTGATGTGTTAATTTACAGTTTAAGCGTAAATCATGAAAAAAATACTGACTTTTAAATTTTTCGTGGTTTCTCTTGTGTAATTCTAGAATAATTTTAAATTTAGAATATTTTTAAAGATTTCTTTAATAAAGAGAACAATGTTGTGTTTGCTTATTTTCCAATATGGACGATTTTAGTGTATTTACTACTAATAAAAACTTATCCCAATAATGTAAATTCCGTTTCGAATACAGAAAAGTGTTTTGCTTATTGCCAATATTAAATTTAATCTATTAGCTAGAAATTAAAACAAACAAAAAGCGTCAAAAAAGGTTTTTCAATTTAGGAAATGCATTTTAAACCGTAGGTATCCCTTTTCTTTGGAGGCTATATATACAAATTTGTATCCACTATAAAGTGTACATTTTGTTTCGACATTGAAATGATAATGTCTCCTCAGGTGGTGTGGAAAGGAATGGAAAGTCTCTTTTCTTATATTTGGCGAGTAGTGTGTGGGATGTAGGCGGGGTTAGTGATAAGAGGATAAGTCTTGGAAATTTTCCGTTAGAATTTTGAAAAGAGGGAATGGGTGGGGAATAGAATTGATTAATGAACTTATCGGGAAGTTTTAGACAGATTTAACATTAAGAGATATGGTATAGATTTTTATGGCCTAATGGCTGGATTTTTTTTCCTACGGGTTTAGTAAAAGGTGAGAGTAAGGATGTATAAGGGTGGGGAAGAATAGGATTAGATGCGATGAAGTAGGAATGGTAGTTACCATTTATTGGACCTATCTTTCTTATTTAATTGTACAACGATACAATATTTTTTATATTTAAACTCAGATTTTATAATTAATCTAATTTTGTATATTTAACCTTAATTTTAAATTTAGGAAATCACTTTTTCTATAAAACTTTAAAATAGATCACAGTTTGTGGCATGGAATAGGTGAAATTTGATGTAAGAGTGCTGTTAATATTGGCTCCAATGAAGAAGTGATATCCGAAACTGAGGCATATTTTGAGGCCAAAGACAAATCGTTCTACAAAAAAGGCATCGAATTGTTAGAAAAGCGTTGGAATCAGTGTATCACCCTAGAAGGAGACTATGTTGATGAATAAAGTCGAATTTTGCCTAAAATTCTTGTTGTATTAATTTAGGCCCGGGATTTATTGAGTGATGTGTTAATTTACAGTTTAAGCGTAAACCATGAAAAAAATACTGACTTTTAAATTTTTCATGGTTTATCTTGTGTAATCCTAGAATAGTTTTAAATTTAGAATATTTTTAAAGATTTCTTTAATAAAGAGAACAATGTTTATCGTCTCTAAGGGGTCCTAACTTTAGCTTATAGTACTTTTTAGCATGATTGTAAGGTTAGTTCTTTTATGTGTTTGCAGTTTACTGTGGTTTCATGCCTCTGGTTTAAAAGCTTGTTGCTATTCATGTATTTAATAATTTCAATTTGTTCTTGAAGACAAAGGAAACATGGTTCTTTTATTGATTTAGATGTTCTTGCTTGTTTGAGGATTTTACATTTAACTTTAGGTGTTTTATTTTCGTTTTTTAACTTCCAAAAGTCATGTTTTGTTTTTCTTTGTTATTGAAGGCTGAGAGGTGATTGTAAAATCGTTTTGTTTAAATATGTTCATTGTGTTTCCGATATAAATTTTATCATCTTTGGGATTCTTCATGGATGAAATCGAACACATATATATCAGGCATTTCGTTAAACATTTATTAGGAATGGGGCATTGGTTTGGGTTTTTACAGTTACAAAGATTATTATTATGGGGTAGACTGGTATGAGTGTTGGAGTTATTTTTGTTGTATGCTTTTAATATTTTACTGCTATGTACTTCAATTATTTTTTCTAGATTGTTGGAGCAGCTATAGCTTAGTTTTATTGTATTCTTATTGAACATTTTGCTTAGAGGATTATTTTTGGGAAAATGCTTATCTATTAGTTTAAAAAATTTATGTCCCAGTTTAAGGTTAACTAACTGATGAAAAGGAGGGTTGTACCATATGATTTTTCTGTTTCTATTTTTCTTTTGAGCTCCTGAATTTTTCCACAAAGTTAATTTTGGAGGATTGATATCCGCTGTCTTTCAGAATTTTATCGTAAATTACTTTGTGTTTATCGAATATTTCTTTATTTGAGGAGTGTGTGTTAAAGTAAAAGTAAATCCTACCCGTGATTTAGAAAGGGTTACATATTTCACTGATAATAAGCCAGTAATTACAAAGATAAGTTGCGAGAGGAGATGAAAGACATGAAAATAGTAAACTGTGCTCTCTGGCTAATTTTTGCACAGGGAATATTTTCTTTCACACTCAGAATTGACATCTTTAATAGTTTACGAATCTTCTTTTTACTCGCCACTTCACTACTGTGTCATCTTATATAGGTACCTACCTATAGTATATAACATGTATGTAATATGCATATTTGATTTTATATAGATATCTACATACATGTTGTCTTCCTACAACATTTACATCCTTGAGACAAGCAACATTTTACGCATTTGTATAACCTGTCTTGTATCCAAAATAATTGTATATGTCTTCCAAACAATATTTTAAATACTCAAAATAGTGACCAATTTAAATCAGAACTTCTTAATCTGAACATGCAGCCACTTCCCAAAGCAGTCCTTATGGCTGAAGACTGTTTTTTAGCCAACCTTTTTTCCTTTTCTAAGAATAACATTTACAATATTTTGTGTGTGTGTGGATGCGCGCGCGCGCGCGCGTGTGTGTGTGTGGTAGGGTCTTAAATATAACTTTATTTTATTGAATATCTTGATTTTTCTTTGTAACCTAAATTATTCTGGATATTTGAGTGGTGTAATGGTTATCAACCCGGAACAAGAAATCGAAGAGCTTAGTTCAAATTCCAGTTGCATTCGTTACATACATTTTCGCGCAAATGCCTTTAAGAAATTTATTATGAATTTATTTCTTCCCCAGTTATGGGTTAGTTGGTCAAGCTGGGTTCTTTAGCCTTAGTTAGAAACCAAGAGAAGTACAAACCCCGATGGGTATGGAGTTAACAACTCCACCTCGTAATAATCTACTAGTTGGCATGGAAACCGCAGCAGCCAAACGTGATTCGTCTGTGACCCCTTAGTCCACAAAAGGGTGGGGTTAGGGACTTGATAATTTGTTCTCAATTAACTGTCGTAACACTTATATACACGTGTAGTGGGGAATAGTTCTTTCTAGGCAAGAATTTTTCAGCAGTCCTTGTATATAAAAATTTTTCTTTTCTATATATGTACCTACTTTCAATGTTGCGTAAGAGGCATGAAGTATGTAGACGTCAACAAAAACAAACTTGAATTTTTTTTCTCATCTTTTTTTATTTTGCACGTGAAAATGGATACGACCATTTGTCCATTTTCATATTTTTTTTTATTCATCCGGGAATTGCGACGCGAATTTCTGTCATTAATGCAACAAAAACAAATCCAGCATGATTTTGACCTTTTCAGCAACACTCACGCTGTTCGTCACAATTTAACAACCCCTTTTTAAAAAAATCATCCAACTCTAAGAAAGGCGATAATGGCACCAACGTGCAAGGAGTTACTGGGAATGAAAGAATACTTTAATGAGAAGAAGTGGCATGGAAGTAAAATGCCCGATAATGGATCTCGAAATTTATCTTCCTTTATCTCATAAATTAAATCGTAAATCTTGATATGTTCCTCGATTCATAATCTTCATTATAGGAGCTACACGTAATCCTTTATTGCAAGTCTGATAACTGTGTTTTCGTCACTTGAAGGAGTGCATTGAATTGAATGCCTACGAATATACGTATAACTTTTCTTTAACTATCTATGGTGTTTATTCGGTGCCTTTAACTTCTACTTTTGTTGATATATGAACACAACTGTAACACTTTTCTACCTTACAAGAGGAGAGTTCACTACACGTGCATAAAACAATTTCAATTATATTTTAAGATGATTTATCATTACATTTGTCACGCAAATATTTGCAGGTCTTCCTTAAAAAAAAGACGACTGAGATTTATACTGTAAAAGTTTTGTTGTGTAAAACATGAAATAGGTCCCCCACGAGCAGAGGTGCTGATGGGTTGTCAGGTACCTATTCGAATGTCTGATTTTAAACCTCGCTCAATTCGAAACTAATCTGTAGGATGGGAAATGTAATTCACTCATACTTTCTACGAAAAATATTCAGTTTTCTTGTGAATGGCGATTTTATTTTTGTAAATTTAATTTTGTAATAAATGATGCCCTGACCAACAGAAAGCTGTTGACGTGATATGTTTGAGGAGATGAATATAGTAATGGGTTTTGACCCCGCAAACGTTTTTATGTGTGAAAACAGCAAAGACAATGAGACGTGGGGGGGAGTTTCAGTGTCAATTTTATTGTGATAAAATCGAAGAGCAAATAGGAAAAGTAGGAATGCCAGCGGCGGTTGGCAGGATCAGCTCAGGCTGGAACGTTGTCGAAGGGGAACGTCGTCAACGTCTTGCAGGATCGACACAGGCTGGATCGTCGTCGTCGGTCGGCAGGAACGTCGCCAGTGTCTGGCGTGAACCGCTTAGGCTGGAATATAGTCAGGGGCATCATCAGTGTGTGGCATGAACGGCACAGGCTGGAACGTCGTCAGCGTCTGGTATGCAAGGCACAGGCTGGAAGGTCATCAGCGTTTGGCAGGATAGACAGAGGCTGAAACGTCCTCTTCTTTAGAAAAAGGGAACGGCGTAGGCGGGAAAGCTCTCAGCGTTTGGCAGAAACGGCGCAGCTGAAACGTTGAGGTAGAGCCTTAGTTGCAATTGAACGTAGTCCAAGGAGGACAGGTTCGGTTGCGGCCTAGCACGTGTACATACCCACGCAGGTGGGAGAGATAGCATGTGTCTCATTTGCCGGATCGACCGTGGGTAACTGGATCTCAAGCAGACTAGACAGTTCCACATCCGAAGGATTCAAACCTAAAGTGGGACCGGCTGCTAACTAAAAGGTAATGCGCTCCAGGAATCAAGCGCGGGTAAAGAGATCGCAAACGAAACGTGCGCCTAGTTTGAGGTGATCGGAGAGTGGAAAGTGAGTATTTAAGAACAGATACTACACTCTGATCCTACCCTCCGGTCCCAGTGTAGGGTATTTACCCATCCTTCCCCATTGATGTGACACAAGGTCGGGTTTTTAAAGTGGGGTCCGCGGGCACGAACGTTCGGGTAACTGGTCAAAGATTATCCACCACGCCTTCGCGGGAACTGGGCACAAAGCTAGCCGAGATTTATCCTACTCCCTCTACTGGAGGGAGGTGTGACAGAAGGTCAGTTTTTAACGTGGGGAATCCGAGCGCGTACGTTCATGCTACTGGTCAAAGACTACTCATCTCTTCGCTGCTGATTTTGCATGTGAGGTCAAGGTCGCCTCCTTTAAAAAAAAAAAACTTATGACAACTGGGAGCTTACAAAGCTGTGACAAAGTCCTACCTCTAGATAACTATTCGTATCAATTATAAATAATAGTCTTTTCGCAAATTACTCGAGAAGGTAACTCTCTTCTGTTCTCTTGGATAGGAGGCACTGGAGTGTCGTTGAGTGTCCGCGGTGTTGGGTTTGCATCGTTTTGCCTTGTCTCCAAAAAAGCAGGTTTAGTCCGATCGATTGCGATGCTATGAATTGTGTTAAGACACTTGATCGTGAGGTGCTTGTCGGAGCAGTGAATAACCTTTAAGGGGCCTTGGTAAGCTAGTGTGAGCGGTTGTTTTACTGCGTCGGTTCTGATAAAAACGAATTCACAAACTCGTAGCTGCGGCGGGATGTAGGTATACGTCGATTGTTGTCGTGGAGGTGAGTACTTCAGGAGTGCCATTTTGTGTTGAAGGTCTTGGACGAAAGGTGTTGTCGAAGTCGAACGCGTATCGAGGGAGTCGTTGAAATATTGTCCGGGCAGCGAAAGAGGTGTACGAAAAACTAGTTCAGCGGGTGAACAAACTAAGTATTCCTTTATCGCATTTCTCAAGGCGAGAAGAATCAGAGTTAGATCGTCATGTACGTTGATTTGCTTTCGCCAGACGCCATCATTTTTTGATCTCTTCCATCCGAATCAGTGGATCACACACGTTCCAAATATAAATAAATAAAACCCTCCAATTCACATTATTCATCTGCCATTACCATTTAAATTCACTCCAGTCCATACATCCACAAAATCTTTGTCCAGAGAATTCTAATTTTAGCAATGATTCAAAATGATAATGAGTTAAAATTAATATAAAGCATAACAGCATTGAGTTTCCTAGAGCACCTGACGAGATATTTCACGAAAGAAATTCTCACCACTTCATAATGAATTCGTAGTTGAAACGCGGTCAAAGCAATGGATTGTTCGAAAGCGGTTAACAAGTTGCCCTCGCTTAGATGATGTTACGCAACACGACTCTGGTTCCAAGTAGTTAATGAAAAACGATTATGCTTATGATTTATAAGTTTTATCTGTCTTTGGGGCGGGATAATATTCAGTGGAGGTGTTTTGCTTATCGTTGAAGACTTTCACTAATGGAAGAAATATGAGATAGGATGAATCAGTTTTTTTTTTCGAAATCAAAATATTAATTACTTTAATCGGTGAGGATTTAATCCTAGGAAATTATATAATGACAGTTCTTGATAACATACACTTTAAAGAAAAAAAGTATTTTTTTTTTTTTTTTTTTTTTTGTCACAGGGCATCAGACAATGATTTGGTTTCTTTGGATTGTTCATGTAATGAGTGAAAAAAAAAAAAAAGCCACGGCAGTGCACATCCAATTTTCTCTCTCTCTCTCTCTCTCTCTCTCTCTCTCTCTCTAGTGCCGATCCTGACAACGCGCTCAACAGCTGTGACGTTACGCCAGACAGTAGAACAGTGGCTAGTAAGCTCGTTCTGCAGACCATTACTTCCGTAGTATGTCCCATTTGTTGACCCTACCATAGAATACATGGGTAGATCAATAAGTTTGTAGTTTGACAGGTTAAATTTTACTTGGAATTACCATTATTTATTTGAAATATTCGATCGATACTGTTAATATGCATCCCAGAATTAAGTGCAATGACAA
The DNA here is from genome assembly GCA_037127315.1 of Ascarosepion bandense. Taxonomy (NCBI): domain Eukaryota; kingdom Metazoa; phylum Mollusca; class Cephalopoda; order Sepiida; family Sepiidae; genus Ascarosepion; species Ascarosepion bandense. The sequence continues at coordinate 79,581 of JBBBDQ010001494.1, forward strand.
GAAAGGCACTGAATAATTATTTTGTGTAAAGTAAATGTTATATAATCATTAATCCACAATTATTGATTTTTTTAAAATTGGGGAGAAGTAGACCCCGTCATGCTTAACACACCACTAATGATATTGCTGCAGTACATGTTTTACCCCAACGACCCTAATGTGTTACAAGACGTGAGATATGTCTTTACTAAACTTAAGTAGATACGTAGGTGTATAACAGGCTATAGCAAAAGTTTAATTTTAAATTTATTTTATTCAGCTTTTCTATTTATAATTTTTAATTAAGAAACCTTGCACGTCTTTTTTGGATCACAGTGAGTCAGAAACCACATCTCGAGCGGCCACTCCTCGATAGATTCAGGATCGTGAGCTGAAAATCGTATCTCCTGCACGCAACAAAAATCCACACCGAGGCGCTGGGGATCTCGATCGTGCCTCATTTTTCATTAATGCTAATTGACCAGAGTGCCATTGTCAGTTCGATTAGGGCTGATTTTTCTATATTTAACATGGCCGGGTTAAGGACAACAACTGTCTTTCCATTGAGCCATGACCCATCTCAATCTTGATAGTGCCATCAAGAAACAGGCCGCCAATGTCAGAGAGAGACGTAAGTTTTAAGACCTTATATAGAGAGGGGTAACGAAAACGGAGCCTCTCTGAACAATGTTATTTCAATTTTGTTATGTGATCATTGTACATGGGTGCCGTTGGAGACATTAATTTGAGAGCAGAGCATTTGTCTCCTCAATCATGCCCCATTTATGCCACGTACAAGAGCCTGAATGCACTTCTGTCATCACTTTGCTTTTTGGAAATTCTCAGGGATTTCCATTTCCATACTATTCACTTGCCTCATACTCAATAAGCACTTTAGGTCTTTTGCTCTGCTTTCTTTCTCTGACTGTTTGCAGGATACATAACAGACATCTTCCTTAAGTTGAGATGATAGTTTAATCCTTTTTCTTTTCTTTTTTTTTTTTCGGAATTCCGTTTTAAGAATTCTGTTTTCTTTTTGTTTTGTTTTTTTATAGACTTAGTGGTTTTATTTTTTTCTGTGATTAAGGAGTTGATGACGGAAGTGTTGTGGATATGTGAACTTGGGTGAATTTGAATGGTGATAGCTAAGGAATATTGGGAATAGTTTTATTTTGATTTTTATTATCTTTATTTTTTATTTATTTTTTGGTGTGTGAGTCACTGATTTGGGTAGAAGTGGAGAGGTCAGTGCTTTCTTAAATGCTGGGGAAAAATGGGGAGAAGAGGTGGGCCCTTTGCTCTCAGTGACAAAGATCTATTTTTGTGCTTGGCCTAGCTATTTCTTTAGTTGTAAAACTTTCTCATTTTTCTCATATGATGGGTCGTACTTCTTCTGAAGCTTTCTGATGGATATTTTGACCAGGGATTGCTCTTAGAATTTGTAGAGAGAGTGGAACTGTCTGTATCCTTTGAAGGATTCAGGGTGACCGGGGTCTTTTCTCTCTGCTCTTTCTAACGACCAGCCCTTACCTCTTTTTCTTCTTCACATCCGTACGAGTGACAAACAAAGTAGCATCCTCAGGAAATGAGAGCTATGAAAGGGATTCAAGTGGGGATTTAATTACAACAGTCCCACCCGCTGACATGCCCAATACAGGCAAGGAAAAATAGAAGATTCGGGCAGAGGGGGATTTTAGTCGGGTGGTACAGGAATTCCAGATGTCTTCTTTTCTGAGCAGAATGCGCAAAGGTTACCAATCTCACTTCTAGGAAGTTGAATTTTCAGGCTCGTTCCCCGATCTACCATTATGTCGAAACTATCTCCCATTCAAGTTGTTCAAGGAAGCACCCAACATCTTACTGCACTGCCCAAGGTAGACAGCCAGGTGTCCTCTTAACATTTAAGAAACTACTGTCACAGGATTCTTTGCCTGCCTTTGTACCCTGTCCTGACAATTAAATCTTTTCTTATGAACCCACCGCTTACTGCGGTCATACACTGTTCAGGTGAGGGCAGTAGTATGTCCCACGTAAAGGGATTCGTGCCATTTATAATTTTTGTGGGCGGGGGGGGGGGGGGTACCTCCAGTTACTCATTGCCTTTATGAGTGTATTTTGTGGAGCGACAACTTGTGAGAACGATTTCGATTGCACTGTTTTGATTATTCTCTTGGCCACGATGTTTGTTAACATAAGAGGTTTTTCTTCGCGTGTCAGCTTTTGTGTACCATGATGTATTTTCCCTTAACAGAAAGTATTTTTCTAGCACAAAAGTATTTTCTTTTGTATGAAAAAGAAGTAGAAAGAAAAAAAGAATCTAAACAAAATATATTTTAACAGAAACTATTTAAATTTCCTTTTAATTGGTCAAAAAATGAAATAGAAAACGGTGTGAAAAAGTTAAAAAAAAGGAACTTCGAGAAAGAAAAAGAAGTAGAAAGCTTTTTAATTAAAAATTATAAGCAAAAAAAATTAGACAAAAATATGAAGTAATAAACTTATAAAAAAATAATAGCATGGTTTAACTAAAAGCTTCACCAGAAAGAAAAACAAAAATTCGACTGAAAGCCAATAGGAAAAAAAATCAATAAATGATCCCATCGCTCCAGAGAATTATGCCTTCTGTCACCTAAAATGTAGGTGAGGGGGTGGGGGAATTAAAACAGAAAATGTGGGAGAGCAACAAGCATTCACCCTCTAGCTAAGTTAACTAATGTTTTAGAAAAAACAAAAGACACAAAAAACTTACTACATTAACCGGGTAGGGCGGGGATGTCATTTCCGGAACAAGAAATCTTTCAGCCAAGCAGCTCGAGATGTCACTCGAGTTTAAAGCGATTCATTCGCACCATTCATGCTACAGTCATCCTTCGTGTGATAGCCATCACTTATTCCCAAACACAGGACCCATCAGTTCCTGCTGCCTTGTCATCAAATCAGTCGGGTTTCAATCCTGTCTGGAAGTAGTTGGCTATCTAACCATACTGATGAGTTGTGATACAGCAAAACAGGACTGTCTAGATCCTGAATCTATCGAGGAGTGGCCGCTCGAGATGTGGTTTCTGACTCACTGTGATCCAAAAAAGACGTGCAAGGTTTCTTAATTAAAAATTATAAATAGAAAAGCTGAATAAAATAAATTTAAAATTAAACTTTTGCTATAGCCTGTTATACACCTACGTATCTACTTAAGTTTAGTAAAGACATATCTCACGTCTTGTAATACATTAGGGTCGTTGGGGTAAAACATGTACTGCAGCAATATCATTAGTGGTGTGTTAAGCATGACGGGGTCTACTTCTCCCCAATTTTAAAAAAATCAATAATTAATTAATACGATTAAAATATATATATATATATATATATATATATATATATATATATTTTAATCGTATCACCCCGAGCAAGGCGGTAACGCCACTGATGTGCAGGGGGCTACGTAATAGTGAAAAGATCGGAAAAGAGAAAGCCGGAAACCATATCCTAAACAGGGAACAAGGGATGAGCCTCTTAACCTGTTCAATAGACATGGGTGGAGTGTGAACCGGGCGATAGATAGATCTATCTACTCCAATTGAAAAAAAAAAACAAAAAAAACAAAGTGAGAAGATTGGGAAAGAGAAAGCCTTAAACCACATCCTAAACAGGGAACAAGGGATGAGCCTCTTAACCTGTTCAATAGACATGGGTGGAGTGTGAACCGGGCGATAGATAGATCTATCTACTCCAATTGATAGATCTATATACACCAATTAAATAGATCTATCTACTCCAATTAATAGATCTATCTACTCCAATTAATAGATCTATCTACTCCAATTGATAGATCTATCTACTCCAATTGATATATATATATATATATATATATATATTCATCCGCAGAAAAAAGGAAAAAAGAGAAGAAAATAAGATGAGAATGTCTGTATTTTCCAGTTGTTACTATGAAAGTATCTTTGCAGAATGAAGAAAATAGAAATTTTCAGGGATGTTTTTCATTTTCTGTCATTCGCGCAGAAAGTTTGTAACCGAATTCTTATGTGATGTTGTTGGATAAATCTGCAAAGAACCGGAGAAAGTAATGAACACTGAATGTAGTGTAGTGGGGGGGGGTTTAGCTGGAGAGCAAGGGGCGAATTCGTACGTATGACCTGTTTCATTCGAGGGGGGGGGGGTAACTATATTTCGCTAAATTTCTCTCACAATTCTGAATCCAAATTAAAAGACGAAAAATGCCTCTTTCATCTGTAACATCCTCTCAGCGTGATGAGATAAAAATACTTTTACATATAAAAATATAATGATACACATTTTTTTCATTCAAGAGCCTATCGCTGAAATGTTATGCACAAACAAATATCATTATTGACACACTTCACCGTTCCTGCTCCAACGGTTTGGCTGTTTATCTCTTTATATAAAATCGGCGAGCCGAGTTCGAATTTCAGTTGAATTCGTTGCAAATACTCTTGGGAAAGGTAGTAATCTGTCTCTTCTTCCCCCAGCTATGGGTTAAATGGCAGGACAGATTGTGTTCTATAGCCTTGGTTGGCAACCAGTCTACCGCAGAAAGTAATGGCAAAATATTCTTCGAGGTGATCGCCCAAGTATGGCACTTACTGAATATATTCTCCAAATCTTCCTCTATCTAGAAAGCAACTCGACTGTATTATCAGTTACTCACTACAAGGTCTAAACCCCTAATGTTCTCAATGATGTCGAATACTGACTGTGCAGTCTCATGCCGAGTGTAAGGTACACACCACATCCTGATAGCGTTTGTTTATGTTTTTATACTTTTTTTTTCTACTCATGATACTTGTAACGGTGTATAATGATTACCTTTATGATTACATATCAGATTATTCCTTTATTTTTCCCTTCAAAATATTTTTCATGAAAATTCATTAGTGTATTTATGTGCAAGATTATGTTTTCCATTAGATATATTTGAAACCTTGTATCTGGTTTGGAGATAGCATAATATCACTATTTTGTTGAGCAAAAGTTGTGATACGGTGGTGCTCAGTTTGTGTTATACGTGTATAAAGTTTTTTTGCTTCAAAATGATACACGGCGTTCCAGTTGTAGGTGTTTGTATGTTAAAGTAGATGCTTTTAGCTTTCTTAAAAAAATTGAGTGGTTTATCTCGAATTGATCAAATTGATCTCCCCCAATTGCTAACCTTTCTGGCTATTTTTTTTTTTTTTTTCACTATTAGGGGACAGTCTGGTCAGTAAGACGACTATATATATATATATAAACAAAAAGTGCCAATTTAGAAAACTAAAAAAAACAAATTCTAAGAGGCAAAGAGTACATTACTAGATAGGAAAATGTTCAAAGTTATTAAAATAAATATTCATCAATCTTGTTTAAATACTTCTTCTTGTTGAGCATTTTATGGATAACATAAATCAGTAAATATTTTGATAAACATTATAATAGCGAGAGACTGTTAATTTTCAGAGTTGGGGAAACATTGTAACGAAAGAATTTAATTAAAAAACCAAAACGGTTTATTTGTAAGCAATCAAGTTTTATACTGTTTTTGACATCCAGCTGCCTAAAAATTAGTCATCATAGTAGGATGTATTTTGATTGCGTACGGAACAGGCCTTGACACGGTTTTCAGATCAGTGTCTGGCCCATTCATTCCCTCCAGATTCTTGATGCCCTATAGCGCCCCACCTCCATTCTCTGACTTCTCTTTCCATTCATGCACTCTTGCTGTCACTATTCTCTCAAGACTCTGCAGAACGATGCCGTCCTAAGTGCATTCACAACGATACTTTCAACCAGTCTACCTTAATTCCACCGATAATTGCCTATTATCGCCTGGCCATTGAGTTCTCTCGCTCTACAAATAATTATTTGAACTAGCATATCAACAAAAAGTCTGAGATAAAAGAACTATTCTTTCAACACTTTATTTTGAAAAATATTGATACATATTTTCCAGGAATTGTGAAACTGTGGTGGTGGTAATGAAATGGCTTTGGGTACAAAACTACTGATAAAATTAACTCTTAATTGATATCAAAATGAAAGCTTAATTCCAAGGAATCAATGAATTTCAGCTTTTAGTCCGACATTATTTTCCTATTACTCGAAAAGTTATTTTATTGGGTACTCATGTTAGAGTAGACGCTCCGTTATTTTAACAAGGAATTACATCTACAATGTTGCTAATTCTAGAGACTAAATCAGGAAAATGTACTCTTAAAAAGGAAATGTCCATTAAAGCCCTGCCAGAGGAACACATCCTCTTTATTAAATCTCTCGAATGCGCAGCCCGGTAAACATAATTTTCATTGTTTAAATAAACAGGGCGTCTACTCAAATATGAGCATTCCTTAAAATAAGGTTTGGAGTAATAGAAAATGGAAGAGTAAATAACCCGTCTATACAACACTGATTATCTACGCCTTTCCCCCTTTGTGTCTCAGGTAGAACTATATCTAAGATTTTTTGTTGTTGACTGTCCCGAGTTGTCTAATTCTATATCAATAAGTTAGCAAGTTAGAATTCGTCTCCCTCAATTACTAACCTTTCTGACTATTTTTTTTTTTTCACTATTAGGGGGGGGGGACAGTCTGGTCAGTAAGACGACCATTTTTTTTATTTAATTGGACTCAAAATCAAATGAGAGCAAAGACGATTAGCATAACTTTTTTTTTTTTTTTTCTGAACCGCATTTTCGGAATTAAAATTTTCACGTGATAAAAAGTACATTTAAAATAAAACAAAAGCAGGGGGGGGGGTTAAAGAGAGATAACCGTGGATTCGAAGACAGAACATTACCATTGATAACCCTCTCCTTCAATTTATAGACCCGAGTTACTATTCTTATTACTTGATATAATGCAAATATATTAAAATCGGTCAATAATTATTCGTAACTATTTATACTGAGACTCATACATGCAATTAAATGTAATCTATAATACTTTAAAATTTGAAATCATATTCAATTTTGGCATATGAATTTTTAAAAACTGTTTCTAAATATTTGATTGTCTTTCATTCATTCCGCTTCACCTGCTATCCTATTCCACCACACCTACGAGGCGCGCCACATTGTTTGGGAACCACTGGCATAACACAATATCCCAAATGAAGTTAACCTGATTGCTTTCCATAAGAATCAACATTCGAAATTGTCTAATTTTATATAACACCTGGGCACGGACACCGATTTCTGACATGAGTGTGAAATTCCATCATGAGAATGCTCGTGACTTGTTTTATAATATTTCAGTAGCTGCATTTTTTCTTTTTTTTTAATCTTTGTGTATGTTCTTTTTGCTGTCAGGTTTAGCGTCCCTTTTATGGAGTTTCAGAATTTTTAGATCTTCCAATGGATTCTGCGCTTTCCTCTTTGCTTGTGTATATTTTCATACTACCTGACTCTGAGATTGAACACACGACTTCCAGCAAAGCAGAACAAGGAAGGTATCATGAACGAATTATATGATTGCAGCACGTATCAGAAATTTAATAAGTTTTTTATCGATTTTCCAGGAGTCGAGGACATACCAGTAACCAGATGTGATAGCGCAAGCAAGGTGGCTACCAATCTCGTTCAATAAAGCAACGGCTTCGATCCATACGAGTGTCTTTGTGTTATACGTTGCTACATTAAGTAGCTATAAAATTACCTTGTTGTATGAGTTTCCCCTCACGATTGTTCATCCAAAGGGTATACATGTTTTTTTGGTTTTTTGGTTTGTTTTTGTTTTGTCTTTCTGTCGCCATGACTTCCTCTTCGTGTTCGAAATTCACTTATACTACTTATTCACTTATACTACCCCTACCTATTGTTCTAGTTTTGTAACAGAATAAGCGACGTTTTATGTTATTCATTGTGATTTCTCTGAATTTTTCGGATTGAGGAAACTCAAAATTGCTATCACCCTTCAAACTGTTGCAATTTTATTTTCTACGTGTGTCTATGTATGTATGTATGTATGTATGTATGTATGTATGTATGTATCTATCTATCAATCTATCTATCTATCTATCTATGAATGCATACATACATACATGCATACATACATGCATACATACAAGTATAGGGTAGGTTTGGATGGAATAAAATTATGTATCCAAAAACACTAATTTTAAAAAAGTGCTCAATACAAAGTAGTGAGAATAATATTTATTTAGAATTTATAACATATGCATATCACTACAAAAGCTATTTTGTTTCGACACTGCTTTAATTTTTCATATATTTGATTATATTTAGTTGTTTATGCACTGAAATATGACTGTGTTTGTCTTTACCTTATTTAAACTTCTCATGTCATATTCCGAATTCGGTCTTAGATCTATCCAATATGTAGCGTTTACAAATGTTTTCTCAAACTGGCTCTAAATCTAACGGGTAAATTGACACGTCGCTAAAAGCAAGAGTTAAAAAATTAGTGTATGTATATATATGTGTGCGTATATGTGTATATACATGTATATATAGTAGTATAGGTAAGTATGTGTGTATATACTTGTCTGTTTAACCATAGGTGAGTGTCTATATATTTGTATATGTGAAAGTCTATCTCTCTTCCCCGTTTCATGTTTGAATAACTTTACAATAATGTAAATATAATACTTTGTTAAACTTAGAATTAAAAATTTTTAGTCTCTAACATTAATTCGTAATAAATAGTTTTTAAAATAAATTTTAATTATTATTGTAAAGTGAAAGTCCATCAGTAATACTGATCTCTATTTTAAACAAATATTAACATTACTCTCCAATAAATTGTTTTAGAGTCTGTTCTTATGTTCCTAAAATTAGAAATTACTTGTATTTTGATTGGTAACCACAAACTATGCAACAATGTCTCCCTGACTGGGGAGGTTTGGCCAGTTTTGAATCATTTAAAACTCTTAAACTTGAAATCAGCACCATTATTTGATAAAACACAAGTAATGTCGAAACAAAGTAGCTACTTTTCTAGTGATATTATAACATCTGTATCTTATAAATTCTAAACAAATATTATATATATATATATATATATATATATATATATATATATATATATATATATACCGTGGAAATTGCGTGAAATTTTCTCTGATGGTAACTAGCTTTCTCAAGTTACAGAAAACAATAGAAATAAATTTCTCACATATTTACTTCTTTTCATGTGTTCAAAATTATGGAACAATAAACAAAAAGTTACGGTTAAAATTTGATTATACACTCTTCTTCTAGGCTCTTTTAAAGACAAAGCACCTGACAGTTGTTTAACATTACTGCAGCAGTTTCCGTCATATCTCAACGAAATGTCTTCTACTAAATCTAAAATTGTGAAACTTAGAAAGGATAATAATACCATACAATAAATTGCTGACAAGGTAAACTATTCGAAAACTGTTGTTAGCGGAAACTGTTGTTAACTGTTGTTATATAATGACACTCATAGCACAACAAATAAGAAGAAACTTGACCGACCTCGAAAAACAACTGTCAGGCAGGTCAAGATAATACATCGCCTTGCATTGAAAAATTGTTTTCGAACTTCAGGAAACATTTCTGAAAGTATTAAATACGGCGTCAAAGTTTCAGGACAAATTACACGCAATTGGCCTATTTGCACGCTGTCCTAGGAAAAAGCCACTGATCAGCAAGAAAAATAAAAAATAGCAAGTTTAACATTCGCGAAGAAGCATGTAATCTGGCCAGAAGCTGATTGGTCCAAAGTTTTTTCAATGACGAATCAAAGTTCAATTTGTTTGGGAGTGATGACAAGCAATATGTACGAAGACTAACTGGTGAAGCAATGAATAAGAATTGTACTATGGGATACATATTTTTTTTATTAAAATAGGCACAGGAAAACACAATAGAACATTCTAGATAAATTGGATCAAAACAGCAGTAGAATTTAGATTACATTTTTATATTTCTCAACCAATCAGCTAAAAACTTAGAATAAGAACATTCTAGAAAAATAGGCTTGGAAGTAAATTAACACAAAAATATTTAGGCCCCAAACAAAATAGTAAAATAATAAATCTGATTGGTCAGTAAATATTTTCACACCCTAATGTTAGGAAGATTAGTTGATCCCCTATTAATGTATATAATACACACAGTGTTAGAAAAAAGGTCAGTCACCAAGCAGGCCATTAAGTCCGCATGCCACCGTATACTTTGCCGGCCATGTCTTTTCTTTCATGCCAAAAGTTCGTGACCTCGCTCCAAGGACCTTAAAAAGAAAAGCCGATGAACTTTCTTTCAGCAACGCGACACGCTGCCGCCAACTGAAACGCACCAAATGTAAGTAGGAAAGGCTTATTTACAGACTCTGCTAATGTAAACTTATACACGTTTTTGGACAAAAATTAACTTCTTGCCAAGTTTATATTTCTCAAAAAGGCAATTTTCGAATCATGTATTTTGTTGGTTTCTACATACCATTGTATTTGTCACAGAATAAATTGTTTGTTGTTGAATGTCCGTTGTAATTTATTCCTTCACTTTGCGCGATTGCAAAATAGAGTGTTGTATTTGTGGGGGAAATAATCAACATACAACCCAGCAAATACCAAATCCCCCACAGTACCAAGAAAACAGTTAATTTTCGTGGAGGCAGCGTAATAGTTCCTGCGCCTAGAAGTTTGCCTCTTCTACGTTTAAATACGAAAGTAAGTGCTGGAGTATATAAAAATTTGTTAGAACGTCGCGTTGTTCATTCGTTGCAAAATTATGGTATTGATACTCCCGTATTTATGCAGGATAATGCACCGTGCCACAAGGCGAAGCCTGTGATGAATTATCTCGAGGAGCAAGAAATGAAGTTCTTGACTGGCTTGATCAGAGTCCTGACATGAATCCCTTGAAAAACTTATGGACAACATTAGGGGAGAAGGTAATGGCACGAAATCCATCGAATATTGAAGATTTGTGGCTGAAATTATGTGAAGAATGGGCTGAAATTACGGTTACTCATTGTCAACATTTGGTAAAATCTTGTGTGAGAAGGTGTGCAGCAGTGATCGAAAATAAAGGTCTTACCACAAAATATTAAATTGCAAGTTTGTCTTTTGTTTTGTTCTGATTTATTTAGGTAAAATTTAAATTTGTTCCCTAATTTTGGATACATGAAAAATAGTAAATATGTAATGAATTCCTTTCTATTGTTTTCTGTAAGCTGAAAGCTAGCGACATTGTTGGAGAGGTGTATGTCTACTATCAGTGAAAATTTCACGCAATTTCGATGGTTAGTTTTGATTTTTTAATTAGATAAACTTTTAAGTGCTTTGATATATAATATAAAATAAGGACATCACAGTCTGAAAAAGAAAAATTCGACAAATAAATGAAATTTTAAAAGAAATTTCATTTCCTTTTTAATTATAATAATTTGTAAAGTTTCAAAAATATTTTAAAAATATTTCAAAGACTTGTAGACGTTAGGTTGGTAAATGAAGATTTTATTTACTAATCGAAAATTGAAAAGTTCAATACAAATCATCGTATTATTAAAATGATTAAAAAATTTTTTTGTGTATTTGAAGTCTTTTTTGTATGGTAATTTTTTATGAGTACATTAGAAGGTATATATTGTACGTTTTGCTAGACTAAGTATACTGTATTAATTATAATGATGACCTGATCACAAGTAGAGAGTACGATACAAGGAATTTTGTCCATTAATAATCCTCAGTGTCATTAGCAGTTTCTTTTCTATTCACCGTGTCCATAATGCATGAGGAGGTGCAGCAATGGTGGAGGGAATCAAACAAGTTCTGGATAACATATTCTTGGGTTCGTATTGAATGGGTGGACGACATCGTGTGTGTGTGTGTGTGTGTGTGTGTGTGTGCTTTCTTTCTATATCACACGCTCTTGTCTCATTCCCAGTGTGAGATGGCAAATAAACTTTAACATGAAATGGATATCAGAAGCTGCGATCAGTATTTGAACTTATATTCTGAGTTTCTACCAATTGTCTTGGTGTGCAGCTTGGATTAATTTCTCTGTGGTTGGCGCAGTGATAAAATGAAAGTTACAAAAATAGCGATGCTATTTTTAGCCTGTTACGCCTGGCGTTTTTTGAAATGCTCTCTCGCGAAAACATATCACGAACGAAAATAATCAAGATAGAATCGCACAACGTTTTTCTGTTATCTGTCTGGTTTGCGAACCAGATTGGCAAGTCATCATAGTTTATTTACTAAGTTTGGTACAAGGCCACAAGTATAGGGCACCAAGTGAGAATCAAAGATTATATTCACTAGTAATAGCCAACCTGATGACCCTACCCTAAAGCGACCATAAGTGACTCCCACTCTATTTGCATTCAACTTCATGTTTGGCCTCTTCTGCCATTACTAGCTGACCTATACACATTTGACCAAAGTATCGAACCTATCCTTTCTCTCTACAGTAGCCGTGGGGCCATTACCAGCCGTCAGATGATTTCTCTTCCATAAGGTTTAAAGGTTAGTGTTGCATTTTAAAATACTTTCCTCTTGCTTAAGGAGATGATTTAAACAAACAAGCTGCTATTAGTAATGGCTGGCCGTTCACATCCGTGTATGCCTGTCTGCTATGGCGGCTAGCTAATCCACGTTGCGGACCCCTGCTCAGGCACAAGTGTATTTATTCAACATCCACACCTGTGGTTTATACTGCAACTATGCTGAGCAGACCTTAGTTACAGTTTCTGGGAAAGAGCACATTATCTGGTAGGATTAAGCGCGCGCTCTCTCAAGATGCCTTGCGACTTCGTGCGAGCTCAACTATCGACGGCTTTCAAGTAGTTTCGCCTACCCAATTTCACTCACAATGTTTGGGTCAACCCGTGGTATGGTTTTCAGGCACTTACCAAAGACACTGGGATCACCTCAAACGCTGGGATCACCTTCCAGGCCGATAACATGAAAAAGTTATCTTCCGGATAAATCGACCATTCGAAAAGCAAATGTTCTAACCGTGCAGCCACATGCCCAAAGCTGATATCACGGTTAGGATTTAAGCAAATTCGACGAATATATTTTTCTATAATGATTAAAATGAAACAATAAATCTTGGCAGAAATGAAACCACAGTTGTATTTTTTGCCGATTGTGTTTGAACTTGGAAATACCAAGTCACATTTCTGGCTACTCGTTGTTGCTCGTTAACTTGAGTCTTTTTTTATCTTTTTTTTTTTTTGTCCGTCATTTCGTTTTAGTCATTTTCTGCACTAAGAAAAAAGCGAAGACGTTTTTTTCTCATTTTGACCTAAAATTTGTTTTGGCACGAAATCTTTATGCGGTATACTAAACATCGGGGCAAAATCAGTTATCAGGAATGAAAGCAAGCGTTACTGATAAAAAGTGCTATGAATATCATTCACCACAGGAGACGGTATCTTGAAGTGCATATAATACATTTAATGTGCACACCAACCCACATACATATAAATATAGCCTTCTTTTTGCACATTACACATGACGTCACTGTAGATGATATCAAACTTCCAGCTTTCCAAAGAATACCAAGATGTAGACAAAGGAACTATTATTATATGTATTAGCTAATTCCAAGAAAAAGAATTTTTGCTTATTAGCGCACAGTCGGTTGTTGAAAATGGAGGTAACTGTCAAAATTGCTTATGAACTTCTGACAACTTTAATCTCAATACGAAATACCTTATTCGTGAACTGGAAAAACACAACGAAACATGAAACAGACATTGTCGGTTCTTTTTAATCAAAATTGAATACTCGCTGCATATATATATATATATATATATATATATGTGCAGCGAGATATATATATATATATATATATATATATATATATATGCAGCGATATATATATATATATATATATATATATGCAGCGAGAATTATATGGAGAATTTTGAAAATTTTCTCTAATTTATATTGGCTCTGTATTCTTAATACATTGAGCTTTCTGCCTGCATCACTTTATAATGTTAAAATTTTTTAATATTGATTAGGATCAGGTTCTTGGAATTTACCTTCCTACTCTTCCACTTCGGATTAAAGAAAAACAATATATATATATATATATATATATATATATATATATATATATATGTGTGTGTGTGTGTGTGTGTGTGTGTGTGTGTGTGTGTGTGTGTGTGTGTGTGAAAGAGAGAGAGAGAGGTTTAATGCAAAGAATTTTGCAATAAAAAACAGCTCCGATTTGTGAAGAAATCATAATGGTGTCTTCACGAAACTTAGAAGTTGGCATGAACCTGCTCAGTTGAAGTGACAAATTCTTTGCATTAAACCTAAAAACACTCATCTCCAACCCAATATCGAGCACTTTACGATAAAAAAATCTGCTTGACAATATACCTCTTATCAGTAAAACCACTGAAAAGACAACAATCTTGGTGCTAAACAACTCAACACCATAAATGCTTTACTAATGAGTTTACTATCGCAAATCATGAAAACAGGAATTGTAAGGATTAATGTCAGCCTTACTGACAATCGGATTGTGTTATGTTTAACGTAAATGCATTGGTAATGATTTTATTAAAATATCTTGAAAACTAAAAATTAAGAAAATGACTTTGCTTTAGAAATACACTGGAAATCTTATGTACAGCGTCCCTTCAGGATTGAACGATTATGCCTCTCCATAACTTTCCGCCTTTTGTAGCGCTTAGAAATATTTTCTTTTTTACTATCCTTCTTACTCCCTGATCTGACATTGATCATCACGAGCTCGTTAGGTAGGCTACTCGCTTTTTCTCTCTTCCGTTTGCTTTCAATATATCCTGTGAGTATCCAATTCTTCAGGCCCACATTCCTCATTATATGTCCAATAAATTACAACTGTCTTTTTCTGATTCTAATTATGAGCTTGCTTTTTGTTCCCATTTTGCTCACTTCCTCTTTGCTCACATGTTATGTCCATAATATTCTCAACATCCATCCGCAGAACCACATTTCTTTTTGGGAAGTTTTACTACCATACAGAAGAATTGATATGATATAGCACTTTAGCATGTTTTTCTTTGTTTCTAACGAAATTTTTGTTTAGTTTTGGACGCTTCTTTCGCTATTCCAACGCGCATTCTGGCCTCGGTGTTCGGTATATAATAATGCACTGAAAATCGGCGGGTGGAAGCATTTCAGTGGTCAAGAACTGCTACCTCTACAGCAGATATGTACTACAGGATTGTAACAGACAAAGTTGGTGGTGATTACCAGTTTGTGGCAGGATGATGAGGAAGAGAAGTTACGACTTGTTGCTGAGTTAGATGACGAAAGAGACGCGTCCGTACTTACCGCATGCATTTTCTTATATATATTTTAAATAGAGCTCCACCCGGCGGGTGTTCTTGCAAACAAGAGGGGGGAATCTACGCATAGTCATTCCTGACACATATCTGTATCATACCAAACAATTCATCCTGAATGTTATTGAAATAAAAGCAACTTACTATGACATGTATTCAAATAATCTACATTAAGAAGGCCGATAAAGTCGTTTAGTGGTAGTAAATTTATGTTTGTAACTTATGTACGTATTTATACTTACCTGGCACAAGAGTTAATTCATGACCAATTAAGACAAACTTAGACATGCTAAGACCAGCTCTGACATGTTAGGATAGGATAAGCTTTGTACCCAGTTACCGCGTGAGCAGGAGCTAGGTAATCTTTGACCAGTGTCATACGGGCTCAGGTTCCTCACGTTAGAAATCGACCTTGTGTCACAACTCGCTCCAATGGGGAGTAGGGTAAATCTATTTACTTGGCCCATTTTTGCGGCGGGTGTATGAAACCAATTAAGACAAGCTTAGACATGCTATGAACAGTCCTGACATGCTAAGACAAACTTTGTATTCAGTTATCGCGTCAAGCAGGGCTGGGTAATTGTTGACCAGAGGCCTGAGCATCCGCGCTTAGGTACCCCACTTTAAAGCCGAACTTGGTAGTCACATCAGTGGAGGAGTAGGTTAAATAAAATACTTATCTGGCACAGACCAGGTGGTCCCGGGAAACAGATGCCTGAGGCTGCACCACCCCATTGCACTAGAGGGGTAGATCGGTTGTGGGGGACCGGGCAATTTATATCCCCAGCATGAGCGTACGCACTCGGGTAACTACCATCAAAACCTACCGTGTCACAACTCGCACCATTGGGAAGGAGGAATGGCGAGAGTAAATATATTTATTAATTTACTTGTTTGTAATTTTCATCCTCTCTGCCAAAGATGGGAAGAAGATATTATCATAAATTGCCTTATTACTCTTTGATCTCGTAATGATACACTTAAATGATTTTCAAATTTAATAAAGGCATTCAGGTTTAACTTGTGACTGAGATAGTTGCGTCATTCCAATTGCTGTCAAAGGTCAGAACGCTGATTTTCCAAGCCGGGTAGATCCTTGCCATTTGAAAAATTAGAACCACAAAATGATTTTATTCCTCTTTTCTACTTATTTAGTCAAGTGATGTACTCAGCTAAGCTTAGTAAATATCAGTAAGGCACAAACCGAAGCGAATAAATTTGCTGTAATCAACGTTTCGTCACCAAAATAACTTAGGTAGACCACACCTTATTTATTTATTTTACAATCAAATCATTGAGCAAAAAAAAAAAAAAAAAAAAAAGAAGAAAAAAGAATGGCAGTGAAAAAAAGTCGTTTTTTCCGCAAGATGAAAAATTCGCAGATAGCAAAAATATTTTTTAATAACTGAACTATTTTATTCAAATCTATGAATTGTTAAAATGGATTGTGTAGCTCGGGACTCCTTCTCGGATTCAGTTATTTCTGTAAATCCTTTGTCGTCGTCAAATGTCAGATCTTCATTAGATCGATACAAACTAAAGAAGACACTTTCCAAGATGCAGCAAGGCGGTGGGGGTAGTGGTACTGGTGGTGGTTCCAATGCAAACATTCTTCTATTCGGGTTTTAAGTATTCTTATTACTAGAAAGAGAATTCAAGAATAGTTTGACACTACTATTAATTTTTTATATACGAGTCAAACATTTTTTTTACAGCTGTTAAAATATATAACCATATCATTTTGGAATTGCCACCTTGGGATCGGGTAGAATGATCCAGAGAACGGTTAAGAAAATGGGATGGTTATTGACGACAGAGTAGCATTAGAATGAAGTAATTTATTTTTTTCATTATTAAAAAATCTATATGTGCTTTACAAAGAATAAAATGAACGTCAGAATTATGAACGGTCGGCAGGGCGATATTTCATTTTTTTTTTTTTTTTGTCTGAAGTTACGTTTGTGTCTTTCTGACGTTATCTGAACGGGTCGCGGGGTCACACGCCAGCCAGATCCGACAGACGATATTTACAGGAGCCAATGATTTTGGCTTGCAGGTATAGCGGTATAGACACGGATGTTCGTCTGGCAGCATCTTAGCTAATGACATGAAAGAAAAGCTGAAATGCCTATGTGTGTTTTCAGTGTTAATAGTTTTGAATGTGCAGTAATAGCTAATACCAGGAAGTGTTTTCATATTCACATATAGAAATAAGTAAAAACACTTCTTTCTTAGCTAATGCATATATATGATAATGTATGAATTGAAATGCATGAATGGTTTTTATACATGTATTCTGTAAAGAACAACAATTCAAAAAGAAAAAATATACTTGTATGGACATAAATAGCTGGAAACAGAAGACAAACATTTATAGGCATTATTGTTAAAATTGTGAAAAAGAAAGGAGCTTTAAATCCTTTCTGATATAGTTTTGAATACTTTTTATATGATCAAGTATTTATTTGTACACCTGCTCAAACAGATTGTGGCTCAAGGCCGAATTAAAAAAAAAAAAAAGTTTCGTCCATTTACTTTGTACAAGATACAAAAAATTCACAGACACCTCGGGATTTTCTCCATTGTCCTTCTCTGTTCTAGTCAGATTAGGAAAGGTGCTGCATAAAAATGTTGATTTAGAGGACCAAATTGGCGCTTCTTGCTTATTGGTGGTAATTAATTATCATATTTAAAGACTTTTTTTATTACCGTATATACTCGTGTATTATAAAGATTTTCAACGTTGTTAGTTAATTCCTCAAAGACAGACAGACACGCTTGCAAAGAAAACACTCAACGACTGTATTAAATTCAACGGGTTTAATGTAAAAAGAAGGCTTGCCAATATAAATATTTATATTTGCAGACTTAACTGCCAGAAGAGTGTCTAAGGAACAAGTTGGATTAGTAGCCTCGTAGCTTTTAGACTCCATTAACGTCGGAAAGGATGGTTCCGATAAACGTATGGTCAGTACGACTGTTAAGAGAAAGATTTCAGTATCGAGTTTACAGCTTGGCCTCAAGAAGTTGTCCTGATTGGACAGCAGTTAGCCAATCAGAGTTCCGGATTAGTAAGGGTTTCAAGTCCTCCCATAGAGGTCTTACTCAGAAGTAGTATCTACAAGGTGTTGAACCACTTTTGATAGTCGTACTGATGTTATATAGACCATGGATTTTTTTTCAATAATCCCTTTACATAGGGTAGGCAGAACGAAGTTTTTTTTCCATTTGCACCTTCCTTTCCCAGTTTGTTTAAGCAGTTTGTTTGTTTAAAGATGAAGAAACGGTCACTATAGTGACCGTTTCTTCATTTTTCTCTGGGTCGCCACTTATGACTTTTGTAAGCAACGGACGATTTGTTTCTTTACACCGTATGGTGGTGGGAGTTGAATTTGAGTGAATATACGATGTCTTGAACCAATGATCTGTTCGAGATATTAGTACATCAAGGAATGCTAGTTTGTTGTTGTTTTCTTTCTCCATTGTGAGCCGTATCGATGATCTTATTGAATTCACATCGTCCAGTAGTAGTTGGACCTCTTCCAGGTGTGGCCAAAGTATGAAACTGCTGATGTATGTCTGATCCCATTCCGAAGTGTGTTGTGTACAGAAAGTCAGCATCTCCATCGGGTTACTTGTACATTTTTCTAGGGATGAGTCTAAGGCTAGTCTGTCCCTGACTGCTGACAGTTCCTCCTCTGTGACTACCTTGGTGAACGAACAAACTCACCACGATATAACAGATTTTTCTAGAATTTGCATTCATCTTCATTTCGCAAGTATTGCTTTTCCAATGACAACTTTTTTGTCAGGATTATCGGCATTAACTGGGTGTTCCACTAGATGAGGTGGAACCGTTCTCGAGTTATGATCATTTAAGTCATTCTAAGTAAAAAGTAATTTATACACATATATTGTTTTTGCTTTATTTTGATAGAAGCTGGGGTTTAAATGTGTGTTGCTCAAAAAAACAAAAACAAAAAAAACCTGTATATAGTGCAACCAGTCACCAAAAATGTATAATTTTTTTACAATTAAAAATAAAAATATATATTTGTGTATATAGTACGAACGTAAAAACCTGATCATAAAGACTCAAGTATATACAGTATTTGGCATTTTAATTTGTTTATATAAAAAGGGAAAACTCGAATTTTTATTGCATTAAAAAAAATATTTCATAGAATGTTGGATTAGATGAATCAAAGAGTGAAATGGGTTTGGGAACGATCAGTATGTGGGTGGGTGGATAGATGCTATAAGCATCTATTCACTGCCCTTTCACGCAGTATGAATCTTTTTGTAACTGGTATATTTCACGGTTATTTTGTTGCAATATGTATATGTTATACATGCAATCATCTGTTTATTTCATATAAAATTTCATATAAAAATGTCTAAATTATGACTAATCAGATAAAACTAAAAATACGTCAAAATTTAAAATATTTTACTTAATTTTCCTCTTTTTTTTTATCCGAAATAAATACTTCATTTTGTATAGTTATTTTCTAAATAAATCCGAATCTATATCACGAGGAATAATACGTAAAAAGAAACATGGGAAAATATATTTATAGAAAGGGGAAGATACCAAAACAATTTCTTCTGCCAAATGTAGATTGGAGTTTTAAAAAATCGTTCTAATCTGTATCAAATGTCTGATTTGAAAGTCTCAAGAGCCTTTCAAAATTGAATTTGCCTACTATTTTTCTCAGATATGTCATTAAATTAGGGAAAAAGTATAGAAATAAAAATTCTTAATGTTAAAGGAAAGTTTACTTTTCAAATGCAGTACAGTTCTGATACATTAACAAAATAAAAGAAATGTTTTCAATGTTAAAAGCATGACTTTTGTAAACTGTAAGGCTGAACTTATTTTTGGGGTGTTTTTGCGGAAATTGGAAATCTAAGATATCAGGTTCAGGCAGAAAAAGAATGGATTAAATCTTGACCTATACCTTTCTGTATTATTGGTTGACATCATCATCATCGCAGGACTGGAAAAGATAATTTGTTAAATATTACGCCTCTGACAAATTCGGCTTCAACACAGGTGTATATGTAAATTAATGAGCGTGACTCGAGTAGAAATGAGCTCAGATAAATAGGTCACAGATTGAGCCGGAAGAAATGCCATCTCTTGTTTTTCGTGCGAGTTTGAACACGGTGTTGGGTTTGCTAAAAACAAAACACCGACAAGGTCTCCGCCACCAAGGAACGCACAAGAATAATTGAATATCTGCACAAGGATGAAACATTTGAATGGGATTCTTGCCGAAATTGAATCTAACTGTCTATCTTATCTCAAACATACCAATACCTTACAAGGGACAGCCTGAACCTAATGGTTTTAGCATGGTCTGTTACAAGAACAAAATGTAACGGGGTCACTAGTCTGTCACAAACCTGCAATCAAAGACTTCATGAGGCGAAATTTTATCACTGGACCATCATAATAAGTAGATTTGAGCGTTCACACATTGGAATTAGAACATGAAGTTTAGGATTAAGGTTAGGGATAGGGTTCAGGGGCTAGGTGAGAATTAGGGTTGGAGGTTACGGGATAAGTTGGGATTGTGGTTAGAATTAGAGCATTGTTAAAGTTGGTATAAAAGGTAAGTTCATATAATTCTCAGTATAAATAGATACGAAGAAGGGACCCAGTATCGTTTGGTGGCAAAGTAGAAGATTGTTTGTGTGATTCCATTTTTTTTTCAAATATAGTAATTCCAAAATGAGACAATTGCGTTGCGTCCTTATTGGCTTATGTGTAAGATACTAGCCAACTTCTGTTGTAATGTGGTTTCGAGTACGATGATAGTTATGCCTTTTAATATTATTAAAAATAATCCTAGGTTTATAAGAATTTAAAATGATATCATAAGGCCTCTGGCCTTTGGCTAATTAGTGGTAAAATCCATATGAATTGGTCTTGACAGTAAGCCTTTCGACTTTTGTAAGAATCCGTTGTAATAGACAGGATACTATTAAAAAAAAAAAGTCATATTTGGAGGAAGGGACTGATCAGCTTTGGATTTTCTTTTATAGCATATCCATTGCTGAACAGTCGTCAACCGCTAAGTGGGCGCGTCTTTAAGCATCTGTATTAACCAAGGGTTGGCCCTTTCCTTTGTCCATGCGCGTGACCTATTTTCAGAAAAGAAGATTATTGCATCTGTTGAAATTAGGCTGCTGCTGCTGCTGCTGATGATGATGATGATGATGATGATGATGATGATGATATTACTTCTGAGCTAATAGTAATAGGCCTACCGTAGTTAAATATTGCAGTACTGGGCATATTTCGACAGCAATGGTCTTCATTTTTTTTTTTTTTGGTACCATGATACCCCAAATGATGAGAAAAACCGTGAGAATGTAGGTCTACCAGGCAGGTTATTGTCACCGAAACTGCATACATTTTAACCCTTCCAGAAAAAAAAAAATACCTGTACCACCGGTCACCGAAACTACATGATTATTAATAAGTTTTAAAAAATTACCTGTGCCCCCATCTGACATTTGTGCGTAAAAACCGATCATAAAAACTTGCCCTATACTCGAGTATATAGGAATTTCCAATTTGTTCCTTCGTGTTCTTTATAAGTAAGCGACTTTTGTTGTTGTTGGATTTTATAAGCACATACGTTAGTTCCTCTGCTGGAACTATTTTCTGTTCTGAAAGTAGTAATCAACGTAGCATTTCGATCACAGCTTTGTGAGTAAGCGATGCATAAAGAGATGTAATCAGTATTGACATTTTAAGGGTAACTTTAGAAAATGTAAAAAGTAGTAAATCAGTATATGATGATATACCGTCTATGGCTACCATGATGTTTAAACCTACCAAACCGTTTTAATTGCAGCAATGTCATTAATACCGTTTAAGGGCATATGGAAATCTCTCAAGACAATGAAATGACTGAACGGCAGAATAAAAGAAAAGGACCTGGCCTGTGTGGTATCCGATAATATAATTAGCGTCATAATAAAATTCAAATTTGGTAGTCGTCCGAATAGACCAATTTAAGCTGTATAATAGTATGTCAGAGTGGCTAGCTAATCCCCATTGCAGACGCCTGCTCAGGTATATTTAGATATTTTCAAGGCCTACAGAACCAATCTGTGGTTTATACTGCAACTATGCTGTTCAAACCATAATCACAGTTTCTGGGCTAGAGCGCGTGATCAGTACACACTCGGTCACGATGACTTGTAACATCTTGCTAGACATCGACGGCTTCTTAACAGTTTTGTCTACCCAATTTCACTCACAAGGCTTATGTCAACCCTTCAAGCTGATATTATCAAGAAGTTACCTCTTTGACAAAATCGACTCAGATCTCGTGGTCGTAACGCCAACAATCTAGACCATAATGTTAATGACGGATTTCTAATGGTGATTTTATTTGAAGATTGTAAAATTTCTCTCGCTCCGACAGATTGCATTTAGGAATGCAGAAGGCAATTATCTTCCCTTTGACAGAATTCACCGATCTCTGTTCTCGAGATAAGATTCACCTTATGAGAATAGTCAGTTACTGTTTAACTCATAACAGAAGTGGATGCGGTTTAGCTGACGTCACAATTCTCATGTGTTCTAGTAAATAGTAACTTAAAACGTGACCACCAGAGCTGTTAAGTGTCTCTCTTGGAGAGTTTACAAGTAAGACCTTCTGTTTGTTCTTTTCGCACATTGCTCGAATTTCTTCATTTTTTTCTTTGTTATTTATTTTACAATTATACAATTTAAAAAATGTAATATCTTTCAGATATTACATTTTAGCCCGACTTATATACAACGCTGACGTAGAGATAAATTGTTTTAATTTATAATTCATTAATTGAATAGTCTATTCCTTCCATATATACTAATAAACATCAAATTGTTAAATAGATTTTATTTTTTTAAGTTTAGTTATAATGTTTTGATTGCTAACCTGGAAGCAAGGATGGAAGGGGGCAATATTTTTCGCCTGCTACTTGGGACAATGAGTAGATGGGTGAGAAGAAGAGCTCACATAGCCCATCTACTCATCCCTACGCGGTGATTGTTGCGTGTTTCAATCTCTGTGCAGGATAATTTGTCTCATATATTACGTTTTAGTCTAACTTTATGTGCGTTGTGGTGCAATGGATAGCGACTTGGAATGAGAAATCGGATAGCCGAGTTCGAGTTTCACGAGTTCGAGTTCCAGTTGAATTCCTTGCATTCACTTACGCACAAATAATATTGAGAAAGTTAATAATCCATCTCTTTTCCCTCCAGCTATGGATTGAATAGCAGGACAGATTGTTTTCTATAGCCTTGGTTAGCAACCAGTCTACCGCAGAAAGAAATGGCAGCCTACTGCGGGATAATATATGCGTTGTGGTACAGTGGATATCGGCTCGGAACGAGAAACCGGGGAGCCGAGTTCGAATTCCAGTTGAATCCATTGTATTCACTTTCGCGCAAATACACTTGGGAAAGGTATTAATCCGTCTCTTCCTTCCAGTTATGGGTTAAATAGCAGGACAGATTGGGTTCTATAGCCTTGGTCGGCAACCAGTCTACTGCAGAAAGCAATGGTAACCTACTGCGGGATAATCTTCTGCCCAGTCAGTCATGTCTCTTTCCATACATGATCGCCCAAGCGTGTATCACGTGTAGCACTTAACTGACTGACTGCGGGAAAATCTTCTGATCGTTCAAGTGTGTATAACGTATGCTACTTAACTGACTTAAATACAACGCTGGCACTTCTTAAATGTCAACTTTTAATGGAGGCTTTGGAACACGAGCATGTTCTTCTTCCGACAAGAGCGGACAAGCACGACTGTTAATATAGACCAGCATTTGGATATAACTTATTGCTGGATTTGTTGCCACTTGATCTGAAAAACATCCCTCTTCTACCCACTTTTACTTTCCATTACTCTTTAGTTAAAGTGGATGACGTTTAAAAGACAACTGAGTATCAAAAGGAACCAGCCGCTGGTCTATCAAGCAAAAACACTTGAGATTGAAATAAAACTACTTCTTCCCTTTCTATGTGGGTGTCCATAGTATCCTAGTGATATGCAAGCGGTGACTTCCAAGTTTCAAAACTAATGGCGTCATTAAAATATGTTGGGTTTTATTTTAAGATTATATCGACGCGGTACAAAACGATCACTTTGATGCGTTTTTAGTGAACTTTTTTCTTACCTTTTTATCGTTGATTTTCTTCATTTTTATTTTTAAAGAAACTTTTTTTTCGTTGAGGAAATGAACGCCTATCATCTTTTGATAAATTAAATTGTTCCCCTTAAAAAAGAAGCTCTTTTTGGCGATGAAATTATGCCTAATTCCAACTCTGCCTCAATTGTTTCCGTAGAAGATAAAAATATTGAAAGACGACGGAAAAGGGTGGGGTTTAAAGAGTCTGGGGTCACACACTTAGGAAAATTAAGCAAATTTATTTATAAGTATTTCATATTCAGTAAGCATATTGTCACTTCTTTTTGTTTAGTTTTGTCTCCTATAAAGGCAAGGTACAAATCTTCTGCTTTGACTGCAATCTTAAAAGAATAGGAATAAGCAACCAAATAGTATTTTTATCAGGAGTAGACTATTATAGACACATACATTTTCGCTTGAAACTGACATTGTAAAAACAACTTTAACTTTACACAAAAATCCTCTTCTGATGTATGGTAATAATAAAATATGACTTCAGCTTGTTCGAAGTTTCTATTCTTGCTGTTTTTAGAGAGAGCTAAACTTATAAAGTAAAATGAGCGATACAATGTCTGGCAAACCATCAACTCTGCCTCTCTACTGCAACTTGAAATAGTCTTTTCCATATCTACTGTTTATCATTTTTATGTAAACTATATTTTAAAAACTTTATCTGAAGAAACTCCTACGAGAAGAAATTTCTTCTTTTACATAAAACTAAAGTTTTTTTTAATCCTACACAGTATCTCTCCATACAAAAATTTCAATTTCTTAGTCAAATTGAAATATAGCACATTCTTTCCGAATTGTGAAAAACAACATGTCACAGTGAAAACGTAAATTGGTTGACCTTAAAATCAAGAAAATGTGCAGAATTAATATTAACCCAGCTTAATTATTTTCTCTGAGAAACTTTATAGGAGCTTCCAGTCCTATTTTCTTATCAAACTGAATTCGTTTCGATTCTTTTTAAGAGATCTGTGTGCGTGTCGAGGGGCATTTTAGTTTTTGTGTGTCCAACCATTTAGATAAACAAGTTTTGGACCAGCATCCCTTTTCCTCTCAACCTCATCACGTAGGCATAAAACGGAATTGGCAAAAATCTTGGAACTCGTATTCAAAACATTTTTTCAGCTCAAGCCCTTTCAACTGATAGGTGTTAATTCCCTTGTTTTCTTTTGGGAAAAATCGCAATGTTATTGTCTATTTTTAAATCGAAATATTTTGACGTTTTCCTCTTGCCCGTCACTTATCCAATAGATAATTTGGGACGTAAAGTGACTGTGTGTATGTGTGTGGTACGATGTCATTCCTCAACAAAGACTATGTGTGTATGATATGTATGTGTGTGGTACAAAGTCAGTCCTCAACACAGTCTGCAGCAAAGATCAAAAAGAAAAGTTCACGACGACTGCTACTAACTGTTTAACTCCTTTCAGTTGAACAATCTGTCCTTCCCCTCGCCGGTTCGCCTTCAAAATTCCCCTCTTTCTTCTCTGGCGTTTCGCCCACAACGGCCGCGACGAAAGACGCCTATTCTTACTTTTTTCTGCTCTTTTTCTCCTTCCCTCATTTTACATGTGTGACTTTCGCGTCACGCTTCTTCGCGAGATTGTTACGTAGAAATTCGCGACCGTTTACAATGCGGTAAGTGAAGGTTTTCCTTTTCATGTTCACTAAACCCCCCCCCCCGATCTCATGATCACAAATATGGCATGGAAGGTGGCGCCTGTTTTTACCTGGTGCTTCTTCGCAGAAGTGTAGAGCGCTCTTCTGTCAAGTTTCTTACGTTCTTTCTATCTTCATTAGTTTGTTCATTTTCGTCGTCGGTATCTTCCCTAGACATTGACTGCGCAAATGAATGTTGGTCTTCCGATTCACACGTTACCATAACCCCCATTTCGCTATCAGAAGATGCATTGCTTTCGTCTTCTTCTGTACCGGCTGATTCGTTGCGTCTGCGCAAGTCTTTCACATGCCGGGGTGTGCCATTGACAAGTACTGTTTGGGAACTGATCACCCCATCAACCTGTCCTTTACAAAGTTTGGTGGTGCATCGGCTCTCCGGCGGTTTGACCCAGACTCGTTCTCCAACTTGGTATGCACAAGTACTGCCTTCGGGCGAAAACGGTTTCGGGTCTACGCCTTTTACGCGCTGCTCATACTGGTATATGCCACTCTAGACGCTAGAGACGGTGTTACTGCTTTGTCATCTTTGGGCGTAACATTATACCAGTACAGTGACACGGCCTCTGGTAATGAGCACCGCGATCTCGCAGCTATTCTTTTGACCGTGCGGTGACATCGCTCCACGATGCCGTTACCTTCTGGGACATAAGCACACCGGTATCGGACTCGTATGTCCTATTCGTCAGCGAAAGCTAGGAAAATTCGACTACAAAGAAGATGGACCTCAGTTCTCGCACGATAGCCCTCGCATCCTGATGTGCTAGTCGACGCCACACAGTGAAACGTGTCGGTCCGCAATCAGTCAATGTCAAAAATCCACTGCCACTGTAATGGGTTATGTCCATTCCAAGGCGATACCAGTTATCGCCCACTTCAATTCTTCCCTTCTTCCACCGTGTCGGAGCTGGATCGATCGATTGGCATTCTTCGCAAGTTTGAATTATCGATCTGACTGCCGATTTCGAGGTAGAGCGGCATATAAATAAATAGAAATAGGTTTTCCGTCTGATAACAAGATGTCCAGATTGATTATGTATAGTTCTGATGCGTTCAGGTGTTAGTTGACTCGCCAGGGAGGCGCATATTGGGAGTGAGGAATTGGTCCTGTGCTTTAGCAAATCTAGCCACCTCTTCAGCACTCGACTTAGCTCATCTGCCAAATTCTGTTCTGACGCAACGAGTGTGACATCGACTTGGAGGCCGTATTCATGAACCAGCTGCTGTAGGATCGTCAGCCTTCTTCGAACCAGCATCTCGCGTGCAGTTTTGGTTCTTACTCGGGCTATTCCCGTCAATGCGTCGGTTAGCCAATGATAGACGCACACGGAGTCTGTGTGCAGATGAAGTTTTGGTTTGCCATTGCAGCGCAAGGTTGAGACCTTTCACCGTGGCGTCAAGCTCTGCTAAGTTTATATGGTGTGCTTCGTTTGTCGGGCGAAGCCAGCATGCACCCTCTATGATGTCACCATGTCTCTCCAATACTACGCCGGTCACCAAGGAGCTCGCATCAACCCATGCGTTCAACTCTTCTCCGGGTACACTCCAATTACCTCGAACAGGGTCATTACGGGTCACCTTCGCCAATACTTCTTCTACGACTCGTCTGAGAGGGGCATCATCGACCGGGTCATCCCATCCCTTGGCCACTGCGGTCACGCGTCTCTTTAAGACTCCGGCCGTCACGCGTAACCAACCGCAGACAGGGAAGTGGCCCACCAACTTCCCACAAATGGAGAATATGGTGCGTCTTGTTACCTTAGCAGAGGGTTCTGGCAGCGTAGTTCCTCTCTTCCAGCGTAAAGTGCCGTGCTCTCCCCAGACCCTAAGACCTAGCACTTTAGCTCCCTGCTTTAAGCGCTCAGGGTCCTTACAAGTTAGACCAAATGATTCCAACTTCGTTATGACCACATCTGCAGATGCTAGATCCTCGTTTATGTCATCAATGTAGGATGACGTCGCTTCCATTATCCGTTCCTCTTGTTCCAACACTGTACGGACGATAGCCTTCATGATCATTGGCGCCACATTTAGCCCGAAGTCAACCGCGTGAGGCAGTATCATTCCCCTTTGATAAGTACTGTCTGATACGCCCAGAGGGACTCGTGGACTCGTATTTGTAAGTAGGCCCTCCGTAGGTCAAGTAGCGCTACATTCGCTCCTTGCTGGCGCCACTCCCTCAACTTGGCTGCACATACGTCTGCTTCTGCAGTGAAGGTATCCACGTGTTCATTAAGCTCTCTGTAGTCCATCACTGGGCACACCTTGCCTTTGGTATGTTGTATGACGGCTATTAGCAGAATCAACCCTTTAGGAGGTCCTAGACGCGATCCACATTTGCAGCTCCCTCTCGTACTCTCCCCTGATGTTATCGGGTATCTTATATTCTGCAACTTGCTTGTGAAGTAAAGTTGGTGTGCTGTTCTGAGTCCATTTCCACCTGGCAGTCCATGTTCTCTCGTTTTGATCAAAAGATGCATCTAAATCAGGTTCTTCGACACAAAGGGCAGCACACGTTTCTTTTCCTCTGCCAAGTTTCACGTCTCCGTCTGGTGCGATCGCGACACCTCTCAGTGCACATATCGCGCCAATCCCGAGCAGTAGGTCGTAACCGAGAGGCCTTTCACGTGCTATCAACACGTTCACTTTGGCATGACCACCTCCATCGGTGATGACTGACACGGTCCCGACTCCACAGCAGGCCCGGGACGCTTCATCACTTGTCTGCATTTCCACCCGCTGACTACTCCATGTCATACACCGGTCTGCGCTTATTATCGATCGGGAACACCTTGTATCGACGAGCGCTGCACATTGCACACCATCAAACGTGTACGGTAATTACTGGCAATGCCGCATTCACTGACCATGAGGGGGCAAGGATAGCGACGGTACTTTGTCCCAGATCCGTTTCCCGAACAATGCCGCGCTATGTGGCCCAGCTCGTTACAGCGATGACAGCGTAGGTGCTCTCGTGTTCTTTGGTGGTAGCATTTTGGGCTTCCTTGTGGCTTTAGCCTGGTGGAATCACCTACAGCGCGTTGCCGCTCGAACGTTGTCTCGGTCATTCGTGTAGCTGCTGCAACCAGTTCTGTGTCTTTTAGAATGTTTCGGGCCCTGCCTAGCAGTTCATCAATACCCAGTTCGTCCAGTCGACTAACTTCGTCCGGAAGTCCAGCCAAAAAGGCACATCCCAGTATGCGGCCACTGACTCCGCCGACTGGTACTGCTATCCTCCTTAAATCGGCTAGATATACGTCCACCGTTTCACATGGTTCGAGCCGTCGACCGACAAACTGTTTCCACGCGACGAAGGAGTCAGTACCAAACGCAGTATGCATGACACGTTTAATTTCTTCTAAATCCGGATCATCGCCAAGTTGCTGATACACTGCATAGGCTCCCTTCGTTAGTCTCAGTGGGATAACCGTCGACGGTTCTTTTATCTTGAATAGTCTACAAACCCGTTCGGCTTTTTCAAACCATTCAACGACAGATGGGCCCATGGGAAAGCCGTCAAACTCTGCAATTAATTTCAGGTCGAACCCATACATTGTGAACAAATAAGTGCCGAAATAGTTTGTGTGTATGTGTGTGGTACGATGTCAGTCCTCAACAAAGATTATGTGTGTATGTATGTGTGTGGTACAAAGTCAGTCCGCAACACAGTCTGCAGCAAAGATCAAAAAGAAAAGTTCACGACGACTGCTACTAACTGATTTCAGTTGAACAATCTGTCCTTCCCCTCGCCGGTTCGCCTTCAAAATTCCCCTCTTTCTTCTCTAGCGTTTCGTCCGCAACGGCCGCGACGAAAGACGCTTATTCTTACTTTTTTCTGCTCTTTTTCTCCTTCCCTCATTTTACATGTGTGACTTTCGCGTCACGCTTCTTCGCGAGATTGTTACGTAGAAATTCGCGACCGTTTACAATGCGGTAAGTGAAGGTTTTCCTTTTCATGTTCACTACAGTGACAATCGCCATTCATACGGAAAATCCTGGTTAGCAGATTAGAACCATTCGGTTTGAGGTGGATTACTTTTAACGTCTACCTTGTGAAATAATGCAAAATAACTTTTCAGCTGTCAATAGTCGCTACCTTTATTTATCTTAAATATTTTAAGCACTCGCGTGATATAAATGATTTTAGTTTGTTAAATTGAAACATAGGCTGAATTTTATGAAACGTCAACTTTTAAAACATTCATATTGATCCTAACTTTTCTCGGTTCGATTTTTTTAAGTTGAAGAAACGTAACTCTGTAACATAATGACTTACTTGCGTAACTCTTGAAATATAACGAATTTCAGCTTAAATTAGCTTCTAAGATTTGGGCTGACCAGTGTTGTTGAAATTATTATATTGTATATTTATTTTATATTGTATATAAATACATTTTTATTGTCATGGGTTATTTTCCCCACTTTTTTAGGTGCCCCTTGTAAGTTTGTGGCATTGTGGTGTACGAAGGATTGAGAGTAGATGGATGGGTTCTTGTGGTGATTGTGCAAATTGTAATGAGTGAATGGGTTGTAATAGTGTTTAGCTAGGTATACGATAGTTCAGTGAGTACCAACTTCTTCCCCTCCCCTTTTCGGCCTTGTGCCACAATTTTGCATTTTTACAAAATAAATAGTGTGTTGTTGAAATTATCATTGTCATTCTTTATACGTTGTATTAAAATGTAATTCTGTAAAAAATCACGCCTCTGCGTGATTTCAAAACTGTAAAAAGATTTTAAAAGCTGATGTCTTCACGCACAAGATTCGACTATTTCGCTCGTTCATATGACGACTACTTTGTATGTCACTATTTTTTATGGGTGACTTTGAATCGCTAAATAAAAATCAGTATTGATTAAAAAATGAAATCTGATTATTGATTTTTAATTATGTAAATTTTTTCTTAGTCTTAAATGATCCTTTTTTAACTAACCCATGCGCAACAAAGTCTGGAGTGGGTGAGACTCTATTGTTTTCCGTTGTAACAAATAAAACTGAAATAGTCTGTCATTGGCCTATATGCATATGTATGTGTATGATGCTTTTCGCATTAAAACAACCTTGTGTCAAACCCTGTGCGAAGACCAGGTAAATATACCTGGCGTATTTCACATACATTGATTCATGACATGTCTTTTAAAGACGGAGGCAATCATGACTCTTCACACATTCCTTTTATTTATTTATGACTTGTCATAACTTCTCGAGTAATTTAAGTTTTCCTTCTGTTAGGGTAGCAAACAATCTAGGGTTAAAAAGCTCAGTCTATCCTGCTATTTAACCCATATATGTTACAAGAAGCGGGAGATTAATGTTTCCCAAAGGCATTAGTGCTGTGGTGATACCGACCGAGCAAAAGCGAGGCACCGGATGTTTGCACCCTCACAACCAAAAAGCAAATGACCAAAACTCGACGGTGCGCAGCTGGCCTCGCGCAGATGTTCCGGTTGAAAAATAAAAATTAATTAAATATTAATTTTCCAGTTCGCTAGCCTATGCGAATTTTATTTATCGGCCAATGGGAAGCCCAGAATCAAATACGGATATGAATTACCAAATGATCACCTGCGATCCAAAAAGTCGAAATAAAAAGCCGATGCAGAAAGCACCCAGACAGACAGACCCAGACTCGAGAGAGAGAGTGTAATCAGTATCCCCTTGACCTAAGTCAAGCGGCTTATTATTCTAGTCTCCCTTCCCTCTACCTCTAATCTTTCGCTGTCTCAAAACTACTTACTGACCTAAGGAACGAATACATCAAATACATTACTTACTTACAGCGCTCCCACATTCCTAAGCATTCTTTTCAGCATTTTATGGCCATGAACATTTTAACGTCCGTTGGACCTATACTTCAAGTATTACTTTAATTGTAAAAAAAAACCTTAATTGATATGTGTACATATAAAATGTTATTTTTCAACTCAATTTGCTTTTCTTGATTTATAATCATTTTATGACATATAGTGAGCTATCTACACGAGGCCAAATTCCGTTAATCTGCAAAAACATAATACTACCCTTCACTAGAACGGACACCCACTATAGTGCCAATAGTGAACAGGAATCCAATCTTGGCTCATTGACTCCATTTTCGGCACTGATGTCATTTACACTACCCGCACATAAATGAGACTTTATTAAAATTGATCTTTCAAAGACTTATAAAACTGCTTGTGACATTCATATTTGTAACTCTGTCTTTTTTCAATGTTGCTTATAAGATTTTGGAAGTGAACATCAACTGTTGTACATTACAAACGCATGTTTCCATGGCAATCCATTGTATTACGAATGCCTTACGTTACATTCAGTTTAATGTTTTTGTTGATTTGAATACATCGTATTGTCAGCAAGCAAGAGTAACTAAATATTGGTAATTTTGGGGAAACTATTTCGTTCGTTTGTACAATAAATTATGTTCTTTAGTGTTTACATCCCAACTACAATATTTTAATTTCGATAACTTAGATATCTAACACAAATCTTTAAATATATTGTTTATTATTGTTGTTGAATAATAATTCAGTTGTTAATATTTTATTCGTATTGTTTTACACCCTCTTCAGTTACAACCGTGTCTTCGCGAAATATTAACATCATAATCGCTTCTCCAATCAGCCTTTTTTGCTCACCACGCCGGTTTCTTCTGTCTGCTATTGATTTCCGACTGATTCGTAACGCGTGTGTACACACACGATTTTATTTTTGTAGCTTAACCTCGCTATTCATCACAGTATCTGTGTCGTTCTAAGTTTTCATAACACATAAATCGCGAAATAAAAATCAGTATTGATAAAAAAAAATCCGATAATTGATTCTTAATCGTATTTTTTTTTCTTTCTTGATTTTAAATGGTCCCTTTTTAAGTAACTCATTCATCATCACGCACGGATGTACGTTGTGGTGCAGTGGTATCGACTCGGAACGACAACTCGGGGAGCCGAGTTCGAATTCCAGTTGAATTCCTTGCATTTACTTACCTTTGCCAAGGGTATTTGTGCGTATTAATCCGTCTCTTCCCTCCTGTTAAATAATAGGACGGACTGGGTTCTATAGCCTTGGTTGGCAACCAGTATACCGCAGAAATTAATTGCAACCTACTGTGGGATAATCTTCTACCCAGTCAGTCATGTCTCTTTCGAGACATGATGGCCCAAAGCGTGTATCACGTATGTCACTTTATTGATTCATCATCACAATATTCAGCATAGTTTCTACTTAAAACCACACTGCAAATCTGATTTCTCATCTTCGGTATGGCCGCCCATTTATGTTTTTTTTAACACTCACGGTGTCAACGTGTGGTTTATACTATAACTATGCTGAGCGGATCTTAGTTACAGTTTCGCTCGGGACTTGTACAGTTTTGAATTTAAAGTTGCACTTTTCTGATAATGGCTTGAGCACAGGAGGGTTGTTGGAGAAAAGATGGCGCTATATATTTCCTAGAACATTCTCGTCCGGAATTCCAACTAGACTGCACATCCATTACTTATAAAATGTTTATCATGAGGTCATGTTTTTAAAACTTTGCATTCACCAATCAGAAAACTGATGACATGAAGTAGAAAATGGAGATGGAGAATTTATTTTTTTTTACAAAAGTCTTTGATAATTTTCCAGTTCTCATTCCTTCCAATTTGAATAGTTTGTCTCTCTTTAAAGTTATGTTTAAGAAATCCTCTTTTGAAAAAAAAAGAAGAAAAAAAGAAAAAAAAAAAGAAAAAGAAAAAGAAAAAAAAGAAAAAGAAAAAAAAGAAAAAGAAAAAGAAAAAAAAAAGAAAGGTGTATTTCTTTAGCTGGAAGGAACACTTTTTAGAGATTATTTTTTTTAAACATTTTTCAAAAAAATCTTTGTAAAAATATATTTCATATTTTTTACTCCCCCCGAGAAGAGTTTTTGTTGTTGTTGTTGTTGTTGTTCTTATAACAAATATAAACATTAACAAGTCCTCGGAATATTTAAATCATCCATTTTTTTTTTAAAGGAGCTCTAACTATAGAAAATCTGCTCTGAATCGTAAAATAAGAAATGAAACAAAACTAAGACCGTAAAAAATTAATTATAATAATTTCTAAATCTTAAATCTTAAAAATAGTGTATGGATTTGTAACTGTTAAGTTGTATAGTAAAAACTATATTTATTAATAAATAGAAAAGCTTCCTACAATTCAGAAACTTCCTAATATATATTTCCTTAAATTTGAATTTTTTGTATAAACATGCTGATTTTTGTAAATGCGGACGTCCATACACTACGATATCAAAAAAATAAGAACAGTAGTAAATTTAAACCCAGAGTACTTAAAATTCAATAAAATATTAGATTACTTAGAATATTTTCCCTAATTTTAAAAGATTACTGGGTAGTTAAAATTATATAAGAAATATCGTTCATCTTATATTCGGGTATTTTTTACATTTATATGCCTCATAGAAGAAGAAAAAACAAACAAACATGTCTATTGACGCAAAACATCCACCACCGTGTTAATGCTTTTCTGCTATACCTTAGACTAAAAGTAAATATTTGTTTAAATCAAATTAAATTGTAATTTAGCTAACATTTCTCAAATAAAGTTTCAGAAAACTATATTTCATTTTTGAAAATATTTTAAAATTACATTGTGACATTGTGCTGACAGATTTTTGTACATTTGGCTAAAATCAACTTTTTAGCGATTTAAAAATATTTTCAATTCGTTTTAAAATACAGTAAAATATTTTGTATAATGGAAATATTAGATTTAATCTATAAACTTGAAAAAAATTAAAATTAAACATTTTTCATTTTTAAGCATCGCTTTTCTTAGGTATCTACTTCATGGTTTGAAAAGTGAATAGACCTCCACTCATTTTCGATAACTAACTTTTAAAAATAAAGTTTTCTTGAAACGTTTATTTTAGTTTTAGTCGAAGGCTAAATGATTGAATTTACTATTTCTACTAAGCAAAATACTTTGATGTAGTTTAAACAGAAATTATATTGATTGGAATCTAAAATTTTTCAATTTTAAAAAATCTTTTTTGGATGTTTCAATTTTTCAGCCATTTTGAGCGATTAACACAAAAGTAAATAAAAGTTTAATTCTCAGTTTTAAAAATCTTGCAAAAATAAAATACATCTGTGACACATATTTGGAAAATTAGTAAATTTAATGTTAAATTAATTTGATTTACACAAGTATTACTTACTTATAGCATGAAATTTAGAATAAAATTATTTCTTAAACAGAGTTCAACTTTGACTTTTTCGCTGTATTTGAAATGTGATGACAGCTTGACAGACGCAAGAGAAGATAAGTGTATGGTGATCACAAGTGACATAATTGTACAATTTTTTTCCTGTAAGGGGGAAGAATCCGTGAAACGCATGACCTTTTAATGTACACAAAGAAATTACCATACAAAAAATAAAATAAAATAAAAATTACTTTAAAATATGAAGGCACGGCGATTTGTATTAAACTTTTCATTTAGTAAATATAATCTTCACTTAAATTACACTAACGATAACAAATCTTTGAAGTATTTTTAAAATATTTTTGAAACTTTATGAATTATTATTATAGAAAAAAAAATGAAACTTTAAAATTTCATTAATAGAATCTTTTTTCTTCAAACTATAATGCCCTTATGTATTATTTATTTAAAGCAATTAAAAAAATTATCAAACTGTATATAATGTCATAGTTTTATTACTTGATTTTACTATTGAGAGGAGATTTTCGGAAACAAAAGGCAAAATGTTTAAATAAAAATAATAAATGATTTACATTTCCCAATGAGTCCAACTTATAAAACCAATTTTCTTAAAATTTAATTTCTTAAAATTTCATGAGTTTACGTGGAGCGGGGTAACAGATGTATATATTTACCAATATTTTTAAAAATAATAATCTCAAAAATAATTTCATTTATTTGTGAATAAGTCCTGAAAGTTTCATTAACATACGACAATTATTTGATTATGGCAAGAAGAATTTCCAAATTAAATGTGTTTGTCACTGGAAAAAACAAAAAAAAAAACACTAAATAAAACAAACTGACTTATGTTTTAAACTCTCGTAACGATATGGTTACACGACACGCTAACTAAAATCAAAAGATTTTTTACCAAAATTTTGAACGTGTTAGAAAGGATTAATTTTTTTTTTTTTGAAATAATTAAAAAAATACTTTGATCTTTCCTCTTAATAACAATCATTTTTTATGGAAAAAGTTCGTTTTTAAGTATGAGGCCGTTTTCTTTGGGATACCATGCTGTTTTTTCAGCGATTTAGTGGCTGTACATATGTTTATGACTATAAAAATGTTTTACGCTTACACCATAGAAACCTTATTTTTATTGCTTGAATGAACATTGAAATAACTAAGATATCACTATTAAAAGGGGCAGGTGCACTTAGAGAGAAAAAAGCAGAACTCAAAATGAAACAGCAAGAAATTTTACTGATCTCAACATTTTTTGCTGCAGAAACCAAAAGCGATTAAAAAAATGAATTAAAAAATTAACAAACCTAAACATTTAAAAACATTTACTTTTAGTTTTCGAATTGAGTGATGGCGATTTTTTTTTTCTGTATGGATGCTTTTTGTAGTAAGATTATAAACAGTTGACAGTAATTTTTTCCAATAACAGCTGTTTTTAAATTGGCTTGAGAAGGCGTAGTCTGCCCCCGTAGAGAGGCGAATTTGAAGGAAACCTAGATATACTCTTCTTCTCATGTTACTGTCAGCAAAGTAATGTTCCTTTTTTTTTTTTTAGCCCAGCCATATCGCTAAGAAAACTGAAAATATCAGCACATTTCTTTTTGTAATTGTAAAAAAAAAAAAGAAAAAATCCTCTACAGTCTTGGATTTAAAATGTCGACACCTAAAGTTTTATTTCTTAATTCATAAAAATCCATATCGGCCAGTGCCGAAATATTATTCACTTTCGAACGCTTACAGAAATGGAGGGGAAGAGGGAGAGAAAGATGAACTTGTTTTCTTCCGCGCA
The DNA here is from genome assembly GCA_037127315.1 of Ascarosepion bandense. Lineage (NCBI taxonomy): Eukaryota > Metazoa > Mollusca > Cephalopoda > Sepiida > Sepiidae > Ascarosepion > Ascarosepion bandense. The sequence goes on from JBBBDQ010001494.1 coordinate 116,741, forward strand.
ATATTAATCGTTCTTTGTTTCTTTCCATACAAAATACAGAGCGGACCGGAGTACCTTTCCCAATGTCAAATAAATAAATGAATAAATAAGATAAAAAGACAAAAAACAAAACGTAATTTGATTTGAAAATGTCTATTGCCTCTTTTCTACCGTCGATCAGAGGCGTATAAGTGGGGGTATTTTTTTTCTACGAGTAAGAGTTCTTACGTCTTACTCTTTATCACTGAAGCATTTTTATTTGGGCTGGGAAGGAACATTGAAGAAGGTTCACAGTTCTTCTCGAAGACAACAGATGAAATTTGCTTTCCTTACGATAATTCGATTAAAAAAAAGAGGGTTTTTAAAATTAGAATACGGCAGTGTCATATTCTGTACCAGTTTTAAGATGAATATGACGTTGTCTTAAGACGAAAGAGGTAGTGGGGTGGTTAATGTTCTAAGACTTTTTTTTTTAATACAAGTTTTCAAATTCCAGTTGAATTCATTGCATTCACTTACGCGCAAATACCCTTGGGAAAGGTATTAATCCGTCTCTTCCTTCCAATTATGGGTTAAATAATAGGACAGATTGGGTTCTATAGCCTTGGCCGGCAACCAGTCTACCGCAGAAAGCAATGGCAACCTACTGCGGGATAATCTTCTGCCCAGTCAGTCATGTCTCTTTCGAGACATGATCGCCCAAGCGTGTTTCGCGTATGGCACTTAACTGACTGACTGACTAGAAAAAAAAATCCGTATTGTTACATTGATTCAAGCAAATCTCTGGGTCGGTGGCAGATATAGTACAGGGAAAAAAAAATGTGGTGGTGAGGATTTACAATCACGGACCGCAATAGTATCGAAATTGGGCACACAAATGTTCTGACGACCTTATAGAAAAGTGCAAGCCATAATCTAGGCTTCTTTGAAATTAAGCCCTCCTCTAGAACATAGCATGGTTGGCGTGATATCCCGATCAAGAAAATAACGTTTAGTAAATGAACTCTTTTCTACAAAAAGGTCTATTTTCTCACACTCACTTCACCTATCGTTTAAATGAAGTTTCAGCACTAATTTTCAGGACTTTATCAATTCAAATCTTGAAAGTATTGCACAGTAAAAGTACTATCCTGATTTAAGCTGATCATTAAATATCTCATTCAATTTTCCACTTTTGTTTTTAGATCCTTGCTAAATGGGGAAAATGTTTACCAATTTTACTGACAAATACTTCCCTAAATCTTTGGAAAATATTTGAGGGAACTTTCTTAAAATCCGTGATCATTATATGGACAACATGCTTCAGTTGGGAAAGAAGCACATGGAGTTGTTGTAAAGCTGGCAATGCTCATAGTAACTACTCCCCCTCTCTCTTAACTGTAGAAGGAGGTCGAATGGTTGACACCAAGTGTCATGTACTATCCTACTGTGAAGACAAAGATTTTCAAATTTTAAGATTTCTGAGGATTTTGGTAGGTTGTTTTTGTTAAGTGGCAAATCAAGCTCTATGGGTGAGTGAATATCAAAATCTAAATATTTTGTATGCAATTTTATTTTTTTGGGAGATAATGCTCTTAGTCATACAAGTCATAGCTGAGGGAAGAAAGAATAAATTCATACCTTTCCCAAGGCTGAATAAAGAAAAGAAAAAGAAAAAAACACACACACACACACATCAGCTGGAATTAAAATCTGGTTCTTTGATTAATAAATCCCATCCTGATATTCTCACTCATGTAGGAACTGACCAGGCTCAATGTTGCTTAAGTTCGGTAATTGCACGGGAACCAATGTTCCAATGTCATCTGGCCGTAATCAATGCTAAAGCAATTTGAATTAGGTATGGAAACAGAAGGACAAATTACGAACAAATACTTCAGATCAGGTGATATGCGTCTAAAGGAAGACTGGGGTTAAATAAAAAGTGGGCTCTACATCTACCCACCACCAAGTGTGTGTATTTTATTGCTAAATTACAAATGACAGCTATTGGTTTTTGTAATCTTCAACTTGTTTATATAAAGTTTAACACATCAACGTTGATGTCTGACTCAGCAATTTCGTCAGTGCTATGTCTACATTTTCAATATTCAAATACTTTTAATAAACTGACATTTTGTAGGAAAAGTGTTTTGAGTATTAAAGTTTATTTTATGCTTTAGTATAAGCAATTTTCAGTTTTATAAACAGCAAATAAAAAGTCATACATACTTTTCTTATTGATTTCTGTTATATATCATTTAAGCATAAATTATGATAAGTGGTACATCTGATTACAAACTCTTTACACTTATATATATATATATATATATGTTGTATTGAGCACTTTTTAAAAAAAAAAATAAATGCTGGAGAACTCTGAATTCTAAAACTGTTGGTTCTCTTCACCTGGATATTATATATATATATATATATATATATATATATATATATATAAATATAAATATAAATATATATATAAATATATATAAATAAAACAAACTTTAGTCAAATACTTAACAACAAATGGTCTAATTTTATGTTAATATTTCAAATCCTGGAGCAACCTTCAGAGGTTTTAATAATTCTCCCTTGACCTGGAAAAGCCCTTTTCAGCAACCTTCTTAGAAATGGTATCTTAATAAAAGCACCTAACCTCCTGTGCTAAGCAAACCTATCTACTACTAAACTAATAAGAGTAGATAAGTTTGCCCAGCATGTGCCCAGTACTCCTTCCATGTATATTGAACAGAAATGTTATCCTTTGTTTCCTGTTTAGGAAACATGTGTTTATGGGATCGTTTCTTCTTTGGCTATAACGATTTAACGGGTGTGAATCTTTATTGAAGTTACTGGGTTGGCAGTTTCTATTGCCAAAGACAATGGACAGTGATAATTATTTTGACTTTTTCAGATTGAAAATTAATTCTTCTATGACATCTTTGGGTATTAATTTAAGCACAATACTAGATTAGCAGCAAGGTCTTATTTTACAGTTGAAATGGCTAGATTTAACATTAAGTTCAATGTTAACAGTTTTTTTTCTCACTTATGAAACTCTTTTGGCATATTGCTTTGTAATATCAATTGTGATCTATCTTAATTACTGTTCTTTCTCATTATTTCAGTGACTGCTGGCAGCTTAGTGGCTTTGTCTTGCTTAGGATGAAATGATTACTACAGAAACATCTATTTTTTTTAAAACTTAATCTTATTCAACTGCAGATGCAAATCAATGTATTGGGAGCGGAGATATACATATATATTCAAGAATGTTTTTGGTACTAATAATGGGTTTTGCAGGATGCACAGCAATTTTTGATATTACAGAAGATTTAATATCCAATGAGCAAGGGTGTTGTGTATATATATATATATATAAAAAAAGAAACCATTCTGTTATTAATTTTATGAAAATGGCTGTTACTCTTAAAATTAAATTTGCATATTGTGGGAGAATGTGTTTTTTTTTTCTTTCTTTAATACCTTCCAGAAAGTACTGTATCACTAACATTCAGAAAACAATAAATAATCTTTTCTGTAAACAAGGAAAGTTAACTGAAGAAACAATTCTTGGGTGGAGTTTTTAATGAAACACGAGAGATTAAGATGACTATCTTGAAACTGATTTTCGAAAAAGTAATAAGACATTATAGACACAGGTGACTATTTTCTCAACTTAAATCAAGTGTTCTTTAAGTTGATTTCAAGCACATATCTCTGCAACATTTGGATAGCTTTGAAATTAGCAACTGCTGTTATAAGCAATACTTATTTGGATTTTTCAAGAATAGTTTGAGCAATCCTAAACTAATGAGAAACTCATTGTTGTGAGTTTCATCATCTTACATATTTAAGTATGCAAATTCAGAAAAATAATTCTATGGTAAGTAATTTCCAGATCAGTTTACAAATTTTATTTTATATTTTGTTATTTATATTTAAAGCTTTACAAAAATGCTCTTATTTAAATTTTATATAAAATTTTGATTAAAATCAGCCATAAACAATACAGCATTTGGAGGCTGGAGTGGGGGAAATATGATTTCTTTTAAATTACAAAATTCCTTGCAAATTTCTAATAAAGCCAACACATGATTTTTTCTGAAAAACAAACTAGAAAGAGAATAAAGCCAGAATTTAGCAAATAAAATCTGAACATGAAAATTTATCCTGAAGTTTTTGTATTTCAATTGCCTAAATTAATGGTTTTCAGCAGCAATTAAAAACTTGTCAACACTTTCAGATGTAAAAGAAAAATAAGTGCTCACCACCAACAAAAACACCAAAATAATTTTTATAAAAATTAGTGATAACATTGTTGCAGATTTTGATAAAAAAGTAGCACTACTTACGAACTTCCATTTTAAGCCATTCTTTATTCACAAAAACAAAAGTTTAAAAAAAAGAAAAAGAAAAAAAAAAGAAGCTACGTAATAATAACATCCATCCATTTATGAATTTTTTTTCTTCTTCATTGGAAAGGGAGTGGGACATTAAAATAAATATTCACATTACATTCTGAGGCATAACATAATATTACTTTTTTTTTTCTTCTCTGAAATTTCTGTGTACAAAGCCAAAGCTAACTTTGAACAGAAAAATATAAAAATAATTTTTTTTTTTTAAATAAAAAAAAAAAAAAAAAAAAAAAGAGAGATAAGAAAAAGAAAAAAAATCAGGTGTATTTGCAAAAAAAAGTGAACATTAATTAGCTCAATAATGAAGTTATTTTTCTTTGTAATTATTCTTTATTTGGATGTTAATTTTACTCACTGAATCACCCATTAAAACTTTCGCCAAAAAGAGGAAGAGGCCTGGAATGACAAAAGATTGGATATTTTTTGTGGTGGTGGTGAAGATACCTAAAAATCTGGATTTAATATTGACTGAAATACCCAGTACAATTAAAAAAAAAATCTGAAAGAGATGGGAGTGAATCCTTTTCGTATCTAAATCCAAGGCCCACTGTGAGCATAAAAACTGAATTTTACAAGGAAAAAACATTGGAAGTGGGCAAAGTAATGACTTTTATAATTTTTTATACTTTGTCCATTACAGACACTACCCAATCAAAACAAGTGTTAAAATTGTACATATACACTTGCATGTGTAGATATATTAATATATCTAAAGTATACATAGTCGTCTTTAACATTTAAATTTCAGGGTTTTTGCTTTAGAGAATCTCTTGGACTGACCCAGACTTTTAATGAACAAATGTTTTCAGAGACAGTGTTGCCAAAGTGAATGGGGTGGGGAGAGTGTTAAACATATCACAGTCCATAATACAGTTATTAAAAAAAAAAAAAAAAAAAAAAAAAAAAAGGAAAAGAAGCAGCAATCCACTTAGTAATTTGTCTTCTTTCAATTATACCTCAAGTGGTCAGTCAAAGAAAAGCATTCTTTTGGAATAGTCAGTTTGGGATTTATGAATTGCCGTAATTTCCCCAGGCTCCCCTTTCCATGTTATTTAGTCTTCTGTCGACCTAAGTTAATAATGCTGCAGCTGCATGCATGCAAATAGCCATTTCAAAGAAAACGTTTACAACTCCCTGCACTTTACCATGTCTGGGGAATTGACAAGATGCATATTTTATTTGAAATACTGCAACCCAGATTATTTGACATCAAGAAAAAGTGGAGGGGGTCCTACCTCACCCCACTCTCCCATCAATTCACATACCAGTGAATAGATGGGAGAGAAAGAGGAAGAATAGGTTACATGGAAGATATGGATTTATAAAGAAAATGTATCTTTCATGAAGATATAAATTTGAAATTTTCAATCATAAAAGAGGGGAAGACTCCCAGTGGCCTCTTTGAAGTTGAAATGGTCAGTGGCCAGTTAATTAGCTCAACTAAATGACCATCAGAATAAAGAGGTTGGCTTGTTGTAGTCACATCTACTTCCACCAAAATGATGTATCTGTACTGACCAGGATGTCCTTTATTCCAGAGTTAGATATTAATAACATTGGCTGTTCACAGACATTGACTTATTTGGAAGATCATATTTTGTAAGAAATTTTCCATTCCAGGCAAAAAAGTGTCTAAGAGAAAATACCTCTTACCTTGAAAAAAACAAAAAAAAAAAATATTCACCTGTTCACATGTTAAAGAATTGTCTCATTTGCATAAAAAGAAAAGGGAGAGGTAATGAAACTCAATTTTTTTTGTTTTTGATGAGATTGGTTTGAAGCAATTTCTTAAATTGAAGGTGAAAAAAACCCCAAAAAAACTAAAATTAGAAAGGAGAAAAAGATTTTCTAGCTATGAAAACAAAATTTGAATTTTTCCTTTTTATAGTTGAATACATTCAAAATTGGAATTGCATCCAAATTCATGTAGAAAACATCTTTAAAATAAACACACACCTTTTTACCTGTAAAACTTAGTGGGTGGAAAATTTCCTTTTTTAAAAGGTATTACATTATGACTTTAGTGTTTTATTTCTTCAGGTTAAAAAACAAAACCAATTTCACATCACTTATTATTGTTGAAATAATTTCCTCACAAAAAGTTCAGACATCACTAATAGCATAATCTAGATTTAGTCAAAAAGTTTCTTTCGAATATTTTTCATCATGCCTATTGGTTAGGACAGCTGAAAAGTATCACTAATAGAAATGTTATTTACACTATCTTGGCAGTAATATGTTCAGAGGTTTACATAAACTAGCTCACAATGAAGGTTAGGCAGAGTGATGTGGTTTTCAGAAATAACCATGAGGTTAAAAAAAAAAATGGCTATAAATCTAATAGGGCACCAGTGTCAACTGAATTTACTATTAATGATCTACAAGTTTAGCTTGCTGAGGCACTCTTAAAATTATCATGACACACAATTGTATACTAAAACTAAAGAACTGCAGTAAGTGGAGAGGGATTTTCCTCTTTTGTTTTACTGCCTTAAGTATCAAATATTTAGGTAACTTTTTTAATTTTTTACATTTCAATAAGTCTGATCTATCTGAAATAAAATAACCCTAAAGAAAAAAAAATCTCTCAGCGGTAAATGTTGCATAGTTAATGGACCAAATCATCTTATCAATACTTCCTTTGAAATTATTACACATGAAAGATATTGTAAAGTTTCTCAGATGATGGCAATCTTACGGATTTTAAAAGTTTATAAAATTAGTATTTGGAAGAGTTTTTGCAATGATTTCAAACAAAACTAATGTTACTGTGACTTCATTTGTCTTTACAATTGATTAGACATTTTTTTCTGCTATGGAATTTTATAACTATTCTTGAAATATTTTCACTCTTTCTTAATATTTTCTCCTTATATTAAGATGACTCAATATACAACACTTTACACCCCACCTCAATGGAATAGGTTTCTTCTCATCACCTTCACAAACCATAACCTTCAAAATTTGAGCAATGTTTATTTTAAGGAACATATTTGGCATTGCAGATGATGCCCATCTTATCCAATGATTATTTACCTTCATAATATTTCATAATAAGCTTGAAAAATGAAATGTTTGATATATAATATTTCAATATAACTACACATTTTTTTAAATACTGTTCTAATCATTTAGTTTAAACTCAAACATGATAGATAACCATGTTAAATTGATCAGATGCCTTTTGTTTTGAGTACTGCTATATCTGGGTTAAAAAAGAAAAAGAAAGAAAAAAAGTTGCTCCTTCAGTCTGAAAATGAATGGTAAGCTTCAGAATCTTTTTTCTAATGCCTTTATCTATAAGAGAAACTAAACTCATGAGTTTTTCCTGAGTTCAATTTAAAATTTATAGAAATAAAAGCAGTTCATTTATCTACAGAAATTCAGTAAAGATTTCAAAATGTTTTGAAAGATGTTACAACACATTATTAGGCTTAACTAAATTTCTTTGTTTTAAGTATTAGAAAGTTAAAAGCTCTCAATTTATAGAGCATAAAAAGAAATGTCTGTTAGAAACCCCAAAACTGTATAATTTCAAATGTACAAATTCTAAAAAGTTTAAAACATCATCTAAGATAGATTTCAAAGTAGGTGTAGGTGTCAAAATGCTGATTGTCAGTGAATCTTTTGATGAGTGTGATGGATGATCCCTTATTTCAGATTTGGGCAACAAGGTTGCAACCAATGTATCTGATCCTAACACTTTAATTTTATCATTAGTAACTTTTAACAGGACATACATACTACTGCCAGAAATGTTTCTATACAGGCCAACTTCATTTTGCAGTGTCAGTTCTTTTCCATGTGGTTGTACTTGGTTTTACAAATAAAGTTCTTGAGTTGGAATACTAAAGCCTGGTATTGTGTCAAGGGAAAAAAATGATCCTGTGTCTGGAACAACCAAAAATGGAAAAATAATAAAGAAAATAAGCAGCAAAATTGAAAAGTCAGTTTGATCCCCCTTTTTTTTTCTTCTAGGGATGGAGACATAAGAAAAATAAAACAAAAATAGTAAAGGGATGAAAGTTCTTGAAACCAGAAAGATAATATTTATTAAATCCCTCAGCCAGCTGAGTTGTGGGGTGGGTTCCTCACAAGGAAATAAAAATAAAGTTAAAAAATGTTTACAAATGAGGAATAAGTAAAATAATAAAAAGTTCTGGTGACATTTTCAAAAAAGGCCACAAAATAAAAAATAAAAAAAATTAAAAAATGTAGTTAGAATAGGAGGAGTTAGAAGGGGATTATTTTCAACAATGAAAATGTAAGTTTACTTTCAGAGAGAAATAGAAAAGACATTAAACAAAATAGGAGAATAGAGAAACCTATGGCATTGCTGACAATTGTTCACTATCAGATTAAGTGCCTAATATACATGATAGTGATAAAATTAATGGGCAAACCCTATGCAGTAACAGTTGGAGAAATGTTGTCTGTTGTGTTGTCAATAGTCATATTGCCTCCCAACTCCAACACCAGCAGTAATGGAAGTAATTATAATAACAGATTTCTAATAAGCCAGTGTCCTTGTTTTGGACATGATAGTCCTCTCAGAGTCAACCAGCCACAAACTGTAGCTCAAAGATATGTTCAGTTCAAGTTTGCTTAATGTTTTTCTTTCTTTCATATGTAAGAGTTACAGTTTTGTTAAAATGTTTCATTCACTCCATTGAAAGTAATGTTAATGTTCTCATTTCCTATCTAAATTTTATTTATACAGATTTATTTATTTATTTATTTCACCTATGGACGACACACAACAGGAAGAGAATACATGAGAGTCAAAAGTTACTCCCCCCCAGCAATTGATTTTTTTTTTCTTCTCTTTCCACTTGTTGTGGACCATGTTAGATGACTGAGAAAAGTGGGCAATGCATGATGGAACTTTATATATGGCCATCATTATATTTGAATTTGAGTTCATGCTCCCTTTGGAAATTTATTTTTTATGTTGCAGATTTTGAAGGAGGTGGTGGTACTTAAAATAAAATTAAAAAAATTAAATAAATAAAAACAAAAACTCAAATTGGTTGTTACACCTCTGTTCCCTCTGGAACTGTTGGTCTGAAATTAATGTGGGGGCTAGGGTTGAGCTTGCTGTTGTTGTTGCTGCTGCTTCGGCTAAGAGTGGCCGTTTCTGTCATTCTTTTGGGATTGTGAGGCCGTGTTGAAGAGTGGCAGCGTTCATGGGTGGCTGGGTTTGAATGAATAGATCCCCGATGAGGATTTAGGATGGTGGAGACAGAGTCATCACGACTGTGACCACTCACCGTTCCCACTGATGCCTGCAACAATAAAACAGCAGTTTTTAGAAACAATAATCAAAAGAATGTGAAACAAAGAGCATGGGAAAAAAAAAAGTACAAGAGAAATTAAGATGCATTTGACACAGTAAGTGCTTCACTAAAAGAGAAAGTTAATGTTAGAAATTTTGGTAACTTACAAATTTTTGTAATGTTTTTTTACTAGGAAACAAGATATTTTAAACTTAGGTAATTAATAACATTGTTACTGTGGGCATCGTTGACCACCTGATGGGAAGTGAGAAAACTTATACTTGAATGAAACAAGTAAAAGAACAATTACTTCTAAGAACTTATCTATTTTGAAAGAGGGGAACATCATTTTAATTTTTTCAGGTTTTTTTTCTCTTTCATTTATATTTCCCAAACAAAATATTATCTGCAAAGGCTTCAGCAAAGTTTAGGATGAACAAAAGAAAAATATATAATAAACAAGTTTTTAAAAGGCATTACTGAGAAGGTTTGTTTTCACCCTCCACCCTTTCCTTTTGGAATTTTTAAATGCTAACGAACAAGACAGAAATTAACATTGTTGAATCAAATAGAACATGGTGTTATTTTTAGATTTTTTTTTTTTTCAGGTTTTAATCAAATGTAGTTTGAAAATACTATAGCAGAAGCAAGTTTTTGCCATTAAATCAAATGAGTGATAGCTGAATGGCTGTGGTTCACAATCTTAGTGAGGGTTACTTGCTTCTATTCTACTCGGAACCATTTTGAAGAATGCAATTGAAGCCTTTTCTAAGCTTGGTAAAAGATCTACTCTTTAGTACCTTAAGCTGTTACCTTACAAAGTGGTGAACAAGTTTGAAAACAAACTGAGAATTCAAGTTTTATGAAGCTATAATGAGGTGTTTTTCATTTATATGAATAGTCTATGATTAGTCTTTTTGCATGAAACTCATTGCAACAATAACTGGACCAAAATAAAAGTTGTACTTTAAACTAGTCAGGAATTCTTGCATTTCTTAACTAATCAGACAAGAATAAATTGATCAAGTGATATTATACAAAATTTCCAACATTTTGTAAAAGATGACGTGTATAAAACTGAAGTATTCAGCTTGGTCTCCTCCCTAAAATCTAACAAAGTGACCAGATATCAGATTTTCAATACTTTGGGGAGGGGGGTGGGGGGTAGAAAGGAAGAGATTCTCCTGTACCCTATTATAATGATGTTGTCAATTTTAGGTTTATCAGTTTCTTCTTTCTATGAGTTTATCTATAGAAGAAATTATTAAATGGAATCAGAAATTAAAGAATATTTTTCAAAGATTGAAGAAATGCCATTCTGTACACAGACAAGATTGATAAAATAAAAACAACAGTGGAAAAAAAATTAAGAATTTTAAATAGAGTTAACAAATAAAGCATTAAATTCAAATTTAGATTAATTTTTGGACACTTGTAAAAAAGAGAAATTTAAAATGCTTCTCATCTTCTGTAAGACAAAGTCAATATTATTGTGAAGGCAGAGATTGTATACCAATCCTCACAAGTGACAAGCCTTGCAGATAATTTTTTTTTAAATTAAAAAAAAAACAAAAATCAACATTTTGTGGAATTTGAGAAAAGGATAATTAAACATTCAAAAGCAATGAAGATTAAAGTATGAAGAAGAAATGCTGAGTGACAGAGTGTAAACATTAAATTTAATAGGTTTTTTGCATCAATATTTCATATATTTAAGTAAAAAAAAAATAAATTTGCTTTGTTTTAAAATAGTTTTGCTAAATAGGGAATCAAGTCATTAATGAAGTCTACTTATATTTTTAAAACTTTTTAGATGGTGGGGGGGTCTAACTTTTTTTGACTGATGTTTCATCTTAATTTCAATTGCTGTTTATTGAAAATCATGATGCTTATTGATAACTGCAGAATCATTGAGCTACAATAAACAGCAACTGAAATTAAGATGTAAGAAATAATACTAAAATAATAACTAACAATGCTTCATTTATAAAATCCACAAATTACTACTACTATGGGAAAATATCAGGCAGTCAGGAGGGAAACAATATGGCTACATAATTAGATTTAAGTGATTACAGCCAGTGACCTTTGTAACCCAATCAATAAAATAGATGCTACATCAAGATAAACTTACATCTTTCAGGAGTTTAAGTGATGCCAGAGGCTTATTCATTATTTCTGATCCCCTTTACCTACAAACAATTTTGAAATCATGATCTGGGTTTCATGATAAAAAGTGACAGATAAACTAGTGCATAAATTAACACTTTCTCCTAAATTCAATAATGACGTCAATGATTTTTACTATCCTCATCAGTGAGAATGGAGCAGTAAGCAAACAAAATTCTAGTAAAAAAATTTCTCTTGTGATTTGGTGTTTGTTTAGTGAGAATTCAAATAGTTTTCTTACATGTCCAAAGAAAGCCATTAACGTTTTTGCCTGTAATACAATTTGAGGATTTTAATGCCATAACTAGAATTATTTATGGCACTGAGAGAGTGTAAAAAGCATCTAAAGTGAATCTAGTGTTTCCATTTTAGTGAGCTTTCTCTGAAAATGCCACTCATTAGCAAATGTTTTGCTGCATTTTCCTTTGAACATGTATTCAATGCTTATTTCAAGTGGCATTCTTTTCTGTCAAATAGTCATTTTACCAAAAGCAATTTCATTATTGTTAAATCTTAGAATATTCAGAAACTAAAACAAAGCATTTATAATTTGATTTGGAATCTGGCATCAAATTTACAGTTAGAATTTAAGTCCATGCCACTTGCAAGGACGAGAGTCCTGGATAAAACCATACTGCAGACTCCATTTGTTGAAAGTTTCTTGAAAAAGTAGAAGAAAGAAAACATATCTTAAAACATAATTCTGAGGTAAAATTCTTTTTCAACAAAGAAAAAAGATAAATTTCATCAGCAATGATTTTACTGTGATTATGTCTTTCTGACATTGTAATAGACTTGAAACAAATGATCTCTTGTTAGCAACATATTATCTTCTTAGAAGTTACTATTATACAATGATAGACAACACCTCTAAAACTAATCAGCACTATTAATAAAATGAGAGACTCCTTTCTGCCTTCCATCAGTAAGGCTGAATCTGGGAGAGTGACTTGTTGCACCTTCTCTGGCTAATGTTCTAAGCTGACATGAAGTTGAAAAACTATATTGAATTCATTGCTAGGTCAGCTGCCAAGAAAGAGGGTTTCACTGTCAGGCCAGACAATTTTCTCTCTCCAGATTCTATCTTACATATCTATAGGTCTACCATTTATCCATGCTTAGAATATCATAGATAGAGAGAGAGCAATCCTTGATAAAATCCCAAAACAAATTGGCAGTATTATTCACTCTGATTTGGTGTCTCAGCTTCAGTCATTTTTCCATTGCCGTAAGGTTGCCTCCCTGTGCCTTTTCTATAAATTGTTTCGATGAGCTCTTAGGTATGGTATCTAAACTTTTTGAATTTAAGCACAGTAATAAAATGGCAATGAAATCTCATCAATTTAAAAATGGCTAGATGTAACTGTAAGCTCTATGCTAACAATTTCCTTTTTTGCACTTCTTGTTTGTGGAACTCCCTTCTAGCTTCATGCTTTCCAGTCAAGCTTACTCTTCAAAAGTTTAAATACAATGTCAGTTGTTATCTACTTTCTTCCTGATCACTCTTTTGTTCTTACTCCTTAATGCTTCTTTTTTCTATTACTTTCACACTCAATAACACCTTTGTGGCTGTTTTTTTTTAAAAAGTGTATTCCTAATACAGACTCACTCTCTTATTGGATTGCTAAGGTATTATTTGAAACAAGAGTCCTTACCACCAATCATCATTAGTTGCTGGTTTGTTTCCAAATTTTCATAGAGATGATTGATTCATTTTTGAGGAACTGATAACCAAGATTGTCTTATGTGAACTTTTGACAATTTGTAACATTGACAAAGGTAATGATAAATGACACAGTCAACTCAGTGTTTTTCCTCCATAATTATGAGTGTGTGTGTGTGTAATCATTTCTCTATAAGCAAAATCTGCAAAGGCAGGTGTTGGACAACAATGATAATAGCATCATCAGCAATAACTGGCAATCATAAGAGAACCGAAATGCAGAAAGTAATATAAAAAAAACTGTCAATATCAGTGCAGCAAACTATATAAATTCTGTCCGTTGCACAATGCACTGAAGTGCCAATGCCAAAAGACAAAATGAATTGAGACAACAACGATGACAACAACACATGCAAAGAGTGCAAGACAATAAGAACAGCCATTTATATGCAAAGCTGTCAATTGGCAAGGATCACTGGAATCTACGATGATCAGAAGCAATCACCACTGAAAATCAACTGCCACAAAAGCAGTTGAACAAGACATTTTTTTGAGTCTGAAAGAAACCAAAATTGTTTTTATATATAAATCATTCAGAAGGACCAAACCATAATTCAGAGATTTTTTGTTGTGCTTCTTTAAGGCAACAGCAAACTAAGCTTTTATGTCTATAATATTTGGTTGTATGACAATTTTGCATACCAAATGTTTATGGATATAAAAGCAGATTGCAACAATATTGTGTGGACTACAACATTATCTTTGGTGATGAAAAATTACAACAGAAAAAGAGATAAGAGAAGGTGAAGTGGGAGGGGGCGAAAAGAAAAACATATGCATGATGCATAAAAGCTATTCTTCATTAACCAGTCATTCTGTTCTATAACATCAAGCCACTATTGTAACAGACATCAGGTACTATTAGGTGACTAAGTACTACAGAGACTAACTGCAGATTGTTTTCATTTAAACCTAAAGTGATGAAACTAAATTCACATGCTATTTTCCTGTTAATAATACAGGAGGCTTATTTTGCACAAATTACCCTTGAAAACTCTACAAATTAAAGGAGAGAGAGAGAAAGAGAGAGAGAGAGAGAGCTTTTATTCACAGAGAAATAGCCTTGGACTACTAACAGAGACAGACAGTACAGAGACTCCATTTACAAACAAACCTTAAAATGAAATTTTCTAAAATGTGATCTAGTACCAAAGTTTGGAGCTGACATTGGCTCAAGTGTCACACCTGATGGCAGATGTGTTTTTTTTGTTTTTTTTTATTTAAATTCTTTTATCATACTGCAAATAGAACTTTTTTTGAGTTGATAGAAAACAAATACATCTTTATTGATACAAGATGTTTTGGATAATAGTTTATTTAGTGACAACTCATACTGGTTCAATTTGATTTTTCTTAAAATTTAATATTTTCCATTTTGCTATAATAACTAGTTTATTTTACATTCCTTTGTTAGTACTACCAGAATTTTCAAATGATTGCAATATGATAAATGATTTAAAAACAAAAAAAAAAACAAAAAAAAAACTACACACACTGGATTCTGGTAAACTGGAACATCAGT
Organism: Ascarosepion bandense; assembly: GCA_037127315.1. Classification (NCBI taxonomy): domain Eukaryota; kingdom Metazoa; phylum Mollusca; class Cephalopoda; order Sepiida; family Sepiidae; genus Ascarosepion; species Ascarosepion bandense. The sequence continues at coordinate 131,810 of JBBBDQ010001494.1, forward strand.
TACAAGTAACTGCTATTTCATAGCCCACCAGGTATAAAGAAGAGATTCCACTTTTTAAGTCAGGTTGTCCTTTCTATACACATCTGTTTAAAAGGGAATCAAATTTGTGTTCCTGAAATGTTCCATTTAAGCAGAATCCAATATTGTATACGTATTTAAAAAGTGCCATGCAAGCAATCACTAAATTCATTGTCATCAGAGCTAAAAGTAATAACTGACTGAATTTAAAGGAAGGGATAATAAAAAAAAAGAAAAAAAGAGAAATAAAAAAAGGGGGAAAAAAATTGTTATTCACCTGAGTTTAACAAGAAAAGATTGAAGAGTCCATCGCTGCAATTGTGAAAGCACAAACACAGCACTGTCAAGCACATTTTGTGCTAACCATACAAATGATCAGAGATACCAGCAAACTATTGAAGGCGCACACACACACACACACACAAAAAAAAAAAAAAAAAGGACAAGATTGCCCTTGTGGCAAAATAATCTACTGGTAATAATGCGGAGAGGAGGGAGGAGGGGAAAAAAAAAAAACACCTAAAGCAGCTTTCCCTTCAGCAAAAAGTGTTATATGTTCAGTATGTTGGACAGTTCCTTGTAATTAGAAACTAGTGTAAATGTTGAATAATTGTGCAGCATCAGACAGACGTGTTGGATTTTAATGAAACTTTCAGGGCTTATTCAGAAATTAATTTAATTATCTTTTTAAATATTTCCTTTTTTAGAACATATATATATATATATATATATATATATATATATACACACACACACACACATTACATATATGTGAATAAGGTGAGAGAAGATGTGAACGTTTTTTTTTTTTTTTTAAGTGTAGAATTATTGTTGTTATAAACATTATCTTTTGTATAATACATTAAATGTCCATAATGGAATTTGTGTTGCTACACATGTTTTGAGTCCAAAGTTGACACTATTCAGGTAAATAAATTTTTTATTTTACATATTGAGATCTGTTTGTCTTTCTGACAGCTGAAAACACAGTGTGTATATATAAACATGTGGAGAGTGAACAAGTCAGAAAGTTCATATGAGTGTATGTTGTGTTCCTGCTAGTTTGTTGGGTATTTTCACACTAGCTTGTTAAATTTTTCTCAGTCTTGACAGTGGCTTACTTTTTATTGGCCAGAAAATATTTTTTTTTTAACACTGACTTGCAAAATTTGCTTCTTTTTTTTTCTTTTTTTTTTTCTTCAAAATTGTTTTTTCATGTTTTGTTAAAGGAAAGTTTGTATTTTTTATAAATATTTCTTCCTGCATCATGAGCATGTCATAATCTGCATTTTGGTAGACAGGCAATATTCTGAATTTACCTCCACTACGTCAGTATAAGCGTTGGGAAACGTACAATTTCCTTATTGTTATTGGCTAGTTTAATGTTACTTCTGTGCAGGGCTACTCAGAAAGACAAATGGATCTCACTATGTAAAGTCAGAAATTTATTCACCTGAAGAGAGTCAACTTTGGACTAAAAATGTGTTCGGACACAAATACCATTATGGACACTTAATGTAGTATACAAAAGATAATATCAATAACAATAAATCTACACTTTTAACAAAATGTTCATGGCTTCTCACACTTTTCTCATACCGATTTCTCTCATTGGAACAATCCCTATTTCTGCCGTGTGTGCGTGTGTGTGTGTATATATATATATATATATATATTTTAATTTTCTCAATGTTTCAAAAAAGTATATTTTATTTTTGAAAGATGTTTTAATAAAGAGAATTATGTTGTGCTGACAGATTTGTCAATATGGACAATTTTATCATTTTTATAGATAATCAGAAAAATAATTTGAATCAATTTGGTTTGAAATACAGCAAAGTATTTTACTGGTTGGAAATATTAAATTTAATCTATTAGCTTAGAATTAAAACTCTGAACGCTTTACTTAGTCCAAAACAAATGGCATTTTGTGAAATGAACAATTTATTCAACATTTTTAAGTACTAAGCACAAATGATTCATAGAAGAATGCTTGACTTGCCAGAGGTCAATTATGTAATAACCAACTTAGGTAATAAAAGATTTTCATAAATTGATTTATAGCTTCAACTGAAATCTTAACATCGTTTTAAAAATATCACTGCGAATAAAGTCAGTGTTGGCACCCGCAATTGAAAAAAAAAGAAACTATTTGAAAATGCCAGGCACAAGATAACTCATAGTCGGCATCATAATAAAAACTGACAACCACATGATGAACAGCAAATCCATTAACATGTAGCAAACAAATTGAAGGGACAAGATGATATATAGTATGCAACATAGTTGTAATGTCAGATTTCAACTAAATAGGCAACTCTAGTAGTAGTGGTGGTGGTGGTGGTGGTAGTAGTAAAATCTAATTTTTCCTTCTTTTTATTATTAAACAAAACAGAAATTGTTATTCTACATCCATTAGTAAACATTGTTGATTGGAAATAAATCAGATTTTGGTGAGACATAAACTAAGATCACTGTCCTGTAGAGGGAGAAGGGGAGTCAATTTGATGAGTTGTGATTAAAAAAGATCAAAGAAAGTAAATTATTTTTTGAGGCTTACACAACTTGAATTGATTTAAAACAGACAACACATAAATAATTTAATCTTAATAAAAAATTTCCATTTATTAGAGTTATACAAAATGGACAACACATAACTTGATGAGAAAAATAATGACATAATCAAGATGTTGACATTCTACACCAATTCAAATTAAAGGTTATGAAGGAAACCCTCATCAATACTTGAAAGGGCAATAACAGTTACCAGACTTGAGAAAACTATTTTCCTGAAAAATTATTTTAAAAGAAAGACTTTATAAACTTCATCCACAATCATGACTGTCTGCTAAATCAATCAATGCCAAATGTTCCCTAGTAATAGTAGTATTAGTAGGATAATACTATCATTACTGTAAGTAAAATCATAACTTAAGAGTCTCTGATAAGGATTAACTAAAAACAAATAAAGTAAGCTTAACAGGTGCTCTTCTAATCCCAGAGAACAGAAAGACTTTTGGTCGCTTTATGCAATTTTAGATAAAAGTTTAAAAAACTAGAGAACAATAGATGAAACTTTAGAATGCATACACTGAGTGACACAGCTAAAACATAACATTTTGGAATCACATCATGCTACCAAATGTAGACATGGAGGTAGATGAAGGTGTGATTAACCCTGATTGGGTCAACCAGAGAAGGAGTCTGAAACTCCTGATGAACCCAGTAATGCCACTGATGACACATATCCCAGTGAAGCAGTTTCAAGCAAGAAACCCAGCCCTGTTGAATGAAGGCATCATAATAGTGTCCTCATAAAACTTTAACCTGCTCAGTTAAAGTGACAAATTCTTTACACTAAAAACTATATATATATTAAAAATTGAACCACATGTATTTGATGAAAGCTGAATTATATAATATCAGATTTTATTAGGCAAGTCAATGTTTTCATAATTGTTAACCAATTGTTTCTTTTTATTAGAAATATTTACAATAATTTATTTGGTTATGTGAGAGATTATGGAATTCAAAATTTCATCATATTGTAAAAATATATATATAGTTATTGATATTTACTTGTGTGTGTGTGTGTGTGTGTGTGTATGATGATTTGTAAGAAAGTTATCAAGAGAGAAACAAGGTCTTGCAATGTTACTGAGTAATGAGAACATAATGTTGGAAGAAGTTGTAAAAGAGTAGAAATCACAGATCAATCAAAAAAGACATTGAAAACAAAAACTGGCTTTATTTAGTCAGAAAAAGAGATTTGAGAAAACTTAACACTAATCAGCAATAAAAATTGATTAACTAAGAAAATATTTGAAAAAGTTGTCATTGTGAATGTAAAAAGAGGAAAGCTATAGAATATTAAAAACATTTATCAAAGACATGAAAGTAATTGAATGACAACCTTTAAATAAACATTAGAGAGAGAAGCACGTTATAGTGCACATAGCTCACAAAAGTAATTCTTGGGATTAATGTAGAGCTATATTAGATGAACCTGACAGTTGATCTCTCTGAAGAAATAACTGACCAACACAAATGTAGAAGACAAAATTGATGGTAGTTGTGAGAACAATGTTTTGGCTTGTAGGTTTAAAAAAAAAAACAAAAAAAGAAAAAAGGCTTTTCAAAGAGAATGGTGGAATCAAGATAAATCTTGGACATTTTTTTTTGTCAAGTGGGGTACATATCAAAACCAAGAAGCTTTAAGCTGAAGAGAATGTATAAAAATACCTCTTCAAATTCTGCAAAAATGATGATTACCTTACCAAAAAACTTTGAAAATATCAGATTGATAGAACCGCCCCCTCATTTCTCTAGATATTGAATAAAAAACTTATGGTCCATCATTAAAAGAGATGTATACGAGAATCAGTTAAGTGCCATACGCGAGGCATGCTTGGGTGATCATGTCTCGAGAGAGACTGCGTGGGCAGAAGATTATCCTGCAGTAGGTCGATATTACTTTCTGCAGTAGACTGGTTGCCAACCAAGTCTATAGAACCCAATCTGTCCTATTATTTAACCCATAACTAGAGGGAAGTGACAGATTAATATATTTCCCAAGTATATTGGTGCGTAAGTGAATGCAAGAAATTCAACTGGAATTTGAACTCAGCTTCCCTATTTGTCATTCCAAGCAGATATCCACTTCACCACAAGGCACATCTGCGTATATGAGAATAGAAAACTAAATTCAAGCAAAGATCTCTGGGAAGCAAAAACAAACAAACAAAACATGCTGCAAGGAAGAAAGTTAACAAAACTAATGTGAAAGTGTTTGAAGTTATAGAAAGTCAAGAACCACATATTATAATCTAAAATAGTAATTTATTCAAATGTATGTATGTATGTATGGAATATTGTGTCAATCAAATAAGTCTAGCTTGTCTATATCTTTAAGACTTTCAACAGGAATTTATATTCATAAAATAAAAATTTTATGTATTTAGCTTGCTTGCATAATAAAATCTGACACTCCCTAAGCAAGTTTGTTTACATATATATATATATATATGGATATGTACACAATCTATTGCTTATATATATATATATATATATATATATATATATATATATATATTCAGAAAATTTTACCAACATCAATTGGTTAATAATTTTATTGCAAAAAATATTAACTTGCATAATATATGACTGTAAGAGCAGGCTGATATTTTGGACTGAAAATAACCAGATTATTCATGTGAACTGCTAACAGTTTTTATTTTCAATTTAATGTTTGAAAATAAATGTCACAGATTTCTATCTTTTGTTTAAAATTGGAGAATAAAAATTTTATTTTAGTAGTAGTAAAAAAAAAAAAAAAAAAAAAAAAAAGAGAAGAAAAAAAGAAGTTACTTTTGATACTAACAAAGTCACAGTATGCTGATAATCGAATAAACAAAGCAGAAAAAATGTGCCAATGAAGATGTGCTTTTTTGTCACCTATACAACACTGGGGGATTTCTTCTGTTTGCAAGCATTCTGAAACTGAGAAAGATGGTGAGAGTTAAAAAGAAATTTGGCAATGGCTAAATGCTTGCACCACTCAGACAGATTTTAGAAGTTGATAAATGTGCAGATATTTGGAAGTAAAGTACAACACTGTGAAAGAACTTGATATTGGGTACTGGGAATTTTTCAACATATTTTAATAGTGAGAATATAGATTCTCGATATTCTTCTTGTTTGAATATATTTGGGGAAACTAACTACTCCCTCGACAAAAGCTAAATTGTTTATAATGTAGCTAATTTCTCAAGTATTAGTTTATACAGACATTTTTTTGGAATACAAGAAAGAATTAGACTGTAAACTTATTTTAAAAATGACTGTTTAAAAAAAAAAAAAAAAAAAAAAATCAAATACACATTGAGTCAAAATATGCATCAAATATTTATTCTAAAATTTTCTACATTGACTGATGAACTACAAACTATGTAAATTTAACATGTTATCTAAATCAAAAAATGAATTCAGCTGGTAATCAGAATTGTTAAATTGATAAAAAATAAGTGGCATATTTAGGATTTGAAGAAAGTAAAGTCAAATAGGTGAACATAGGATGAAAATATTCATAAACTGATAAATGCTACAAGAAACTAAATTTTTTGAACACAAACATGGGTAATAAATAATGATAAAGCAATAAAACAATGTAAGAGTAACAGCTTTAACCCTGATAAGGTGATTTCAGTTCTGCTGTTCATCAAATTATTGTCACTTGTTTAAAATTCTCAGAGAAATAATCAAGTTCGACAAATTTTGTTTTGTAACAAGGCATTATTCTTTGTGAAAGAGTTCAATCTTTTCTATTTAAATATTTCTCACTCTTCCCTACCATTTTAGAAAGAAGTTCTCAAACAATTTGTGTCAAATCAGTCACAATTTTTCAGTTTCTATCAATTGTATTTTAAGAAATTCTAAGAGAAGCCATTTTCATATTTTTGCCATGGATAATTGTTTCCAGTTGGCTTTGTATTGTTTGTAATATTTCAACTTCTCATCAAATCAAATATTATTTGGTGATCGTAAAAATACAGTTCCAAAGCAGAGAACAGAAGTTGTAATAAGTAACTTCCTTTTATGTACTATGTCTATTCATGACATAGATGATTATAACTCTCCACAATTTCCTCTAAGCAAAATTTACTATCTATTCTTACTGTTCTGACATCCACTTACACAAGCTCATAAGGTATGTTTTTCTCTGCCTCTCCTGCCTTCAATATGTCCTCTGAATGCCAAATTCTCCAAACCCTCCTTCCTCATTATGCCCCAGAAATTCCAAATATCAATTTCCCAACTAATATTTTGAAATCATTTCAGTTTGTTGTAGATTTGTTTGTTGCTAACAGAAGTTTTCTAAGCATAGGAAATTGTTAAAAAAAAAAAAAAAAAAAAAAAATGACCTGTTTGTAAACTAATATGAAAACTTCAACAAAAATTGATGACAATCTTCATCTAAATATTGTAAATTCAATTCTTTACAATATTTTAAATTGTATTTGATTATACAATGGTTAGCTAAAACTAATAAATTTTCATGGTGAGTGTATAGACATTTTAGAAAATTTAGTTAACAAATATTTCCACATTTGTTGAAGCATCAGTAAAATCAATTGAAAAATTCTAAGTCAGTTTAAATATTACAGAGTGAGGAAAAGAAAGGCATCTTTTTAGTGAAGCATTTTGTAGAGGTTAGTTAGGCAACCATGCAGAAATAACAACATTGGTTGAAAGTTTAAATAAGAACAAAAAAAAAAAAAAATGGAGGGGTGGATAGGAGAGCCATGCGGGTAACTTGAACCCAAGTCCTCATTCTCAAATATTGTGGAATCATCACTTTCAAGATGCTCAATTTCAGGAGCATAGCATTAAAAGAGATAACTAAAGTCTGCAACACAAAGTGATTTTGGCTAAAAAGATTGTAGTGACCTGTGAGAAGAGCAGATGACTGATTTCACTCAGTTTGCACTGAGAAATGCGTACTTTCACACCACCAAACAGAATCTGTAAGAAAGGGGAATAAATTAAACAAACGAAAAAAAAGAAAGAAAAGAAAAGCAGAACAGAAGGAAAAAAGAAAAGCAAAAGAAAGGTAATTTTAAAATGGTACTCAAATAAAATTGAAAGATAGATAAAAATAGGAAAGGCAAACCTTTAGTCTGTGTGTGAGTGTGAGAGAGTGAGAGAGAGAGTTGTTAAACTGAGAAATAAGAAAAGGACAACTAAGTAGTTAATTTTTCGTTTTTGATTTTGTATCAAAGCAATTATTGGCAACCAAATGAACAGTAATCCCCAAACTCTTTCAGAAATTTAAATTCCTTTTAGAGCTGCCTGCTTATTATAGCCATTCATAAAGACCCCTTATAATTCTGGGTGATAAGACAAATGGCTAGCAAGATCAGTTGCTTTAGAGTTGTTTTATTACCCCAAAATTATTTATATTTTAAGAGATAAAGTTTAAGTTAATAATTATTTTTAAATAAATAACAAATGATACCCCCCACCATACTTATCTCAGGCACAGAACAAAAACTATGGATGGTTGTAATAAACATAATATCAGCTCTGTAATCAGTAGTTTTCATAGAAACAGAATGTAAAAATAAATGAAGGTAAAAAAATATAGATTGACTTTATTCTAACAAAAGATTGTGGAAGCTGACATTGTATATCTATATTTTAAATCACCAAATTATTGCTGAAATCATGTAATTGATTTTCTCTTGCTATATTTAATTTTATTGCTCCAAGTAAAGCATTTTGCCACATAAGATTTATAGGTCAATATAATTCATAAAATATTAAACAAAATGTTCTACTAACACTGGGTAACAGATTTTAAACTAAATTGGGTATTCAGATTCAAAATCTATGCTAACAATTATTCTAGTACATTAGAATTTTGCAGTGGGTGCAAGTGCATGATTGAGAAGATATTGTCTTGTATAATTATAGTGCGGATTGAAGTTAATAAAAGAAAAAAGGGGAGGGGGTGTTCAAAAATTTATGACGGCATTAATATACTAATATTTACCATGGAAATAAAAACCATATGAACTTATCTCTAAAACTTAATGTGTTAGGTTAATCCAAAATACAAATTTGAAATCAATACACTCAATCCAGTATAATAGTATATCTGGACAGAAAAAAGGGGTTGTAAGAAGAAATGAGGAAAGCAAAATTTGCTTAAGAAGATACTGGTGCTACCACATACTGTATATATTCATTGATAAGCTGACTACATGTATAGTGCGACTCCTGAATCTTTTTTGCATGAATTTTAGTCACTCCAGAAAAAAATTACTTGTGTATATAAAGAAAATAGTCATTGAAAATGCAGGATTTAAAAAAAAAAAAAAATCTGTGTATAATGCAATCCCTATTATTTGTATAAACAAAACTGATAACAAAAACTTGCACTATACTTTAGTATGTATGTGCGTATATATATATATATATATATATATACAAACTTACTGATAGCAAGAGAATGTTAAATACAAATTAACTTTCAGTGTGTTCATTATGACTATTGTTAGGCTCCACAAAGCCTGCCTAATCTTTCAGGTTTGCTAATCATTTTGACAGTGTAGTAATTGTTGATCTGATTTATTACAAGATTCATCTGTTCAGAAAACACACACAAAGTTCATAACCTAAAAAGAAAAAGGGAACAGTTGTTCAAACCTATTTTAATCACATTTGCAAAAAAGAAATATAATGTAGAGAGAGAGAGAAAAATGCAAAATGGTGAACCAATCAGTCTCCAGCCTGACCATCCTTAGTTGCATTTTGATCGATAATCTATACTATATAACGTTTGATCTATGTAATCAATATTCTTCCCTTAAATTGGGTGCATTGTGACTGGAAGGAGATTATGTTTAAAAGTGAAACAGATTTGTTTGGAGAGAAAGTGAATTAGGCCAAGAAATTTTAGTATCCTCTCATAATTAAAAAAAAAAAAAAAAAAAAAAAATATATATATATATATATATATATATATATAATCATAAAATCAAATTGAAAAAAACACTACCAAAATATAATTGCTACATATCAACTACTTTCCTTATGAGAATGTTAGAACAGACAGTAATTGTCCAAAGGAATAAATAATGACAGTGACAACATTATTCCAGGTGTTACTTAAGAACTCCCTCCCTACCCTAAAAAAAAAAAAAAAATTACAACTTTACTATTTTTTTCTGTGTGTGACAGAAGAAACGTTGCTACGATTGACAATTTTTCTGCAGTGCAAGAATTTCTCTTAGCCACTGGTTAAAAATGAAGGTCTTACAACAAATATGAAATCATCTCTTAAATCTTTATCTGCAAAGACAAGCCATGATCAGACAAGAAATTATAGATTTTACAAGTATAAATATGCAGTTGAGAACACATGTTCCAAGACTTATTTTTGGCTATTGCACAGCTTGAACAGGACAATCTATCTTGGGTTGCATTTCAAAGTTTATATGGCAACACCGTTAAACAAATATAGAAGTTATATTAAATTTTTCAATCCATTATGTATTGGTATTTATGGGCAGTGAAGAATGAACTAAGTGCAGTGGTAACAATTTCAAAGCTTTAAATCAAAATCTGGGGGTCTGAACAGCTAGCATAATGAGCAGCAGATATACGATTCTCCCAATAAACTACCGACTCCAAACTCTCATAAAACTTAAAGAAATATTTTTAAAGTAACATGGCCAAAATGAAACATTGTCAAACTTTCATAATGAATAAGACTTAAAAGAATATTATTTTAACCAAACATCTTTTAAAATCATTTTTATAATTTTTGCCCAGTCTTCATACAGAGGACACATTAAAAAACCAAAAACATTGAGCCTCCTTTCAAGGTGATAGAAAACAAAGTTGGTTGTATGAAATTACATTCTAATATAAATGTAATTTTATTCTATACATTAGTTTCCACTGTTGTGTGAATTCTTTGAATATGTTTTTAATAAAAATTTGTAGTTTTTGATGTTTTCTATGACCTCAAAAGAGTTATTAATTAAAAAATTAAAAAAATAACATCCTGAATATGAAGGCAGATAATTCTTTTGTATGTGAGCACAGCATTAGCATAAAAACAACAAAAGCTATCTCACTGGACAGAAGAGCAGAGCACAGTAGCGAACCTGAACACAAGACACAATCTTAAAGACATGATCGATACTTACAACAGAGACTAATCCTTAGAGATATCTGGCTTAAGATGTGATCAGATCTTCGCAATGCCATTGAAGGTCTATAAGGAAAGTTGGACACTTTACAGAATATGTAAAAAAATATGTTGAGGCCTTTTAGACTTTGACAAGAGTCAGCTAGAAGTTGCAACAAAGCCTCAGCCTATATTGTTAAAGTCATTTTGAATATCAATGGTTTTGTCAGCAAGAAGCAGCTTAGAGTTGAAATATAACCTGCAGCTAAAGTGTTGAGAGCAAACTTGAAATTTATATATATATATATATATATATATATATATATATATATAGATAGATAGATAATCTCTGGAGAGATAATGCAGTGCTGAGACCTCACCAAGCTCTGGAATTTAAAATGTCATGGAAGAATATTGGTATCCTGTGCTTAGAGACAAAAAAAAAAAAAAAAAAAAGAAAAAGAAAAAAAAAGCGTAGACACATTTAATATAAAATGTTCTCGAAAAATAGTCAATACAATAGATAACTTGAACCTAAAACTTTAGATTCTACTGTAAATGTGGGTAATTGAAACAGTTTAACTATGTAGCATCCAAATTTTATAAATACAAACTATGTTGAAAATAGATGTGGCAAGAGGTATAAAGACATAACTAGAATTTGAGATATTGCTACTATCTTGGACATGATAGTGAATGAGAGTCATAAGTGAAGAGAATCTCAGCTTATACCAATAAACAGCATCATAAATTTATCTTAGTACATGGTACAACCTAATTAATAATTACCAAGATAACTACAGAAATAGAACACTGTATATTTATACTATCAAGCAAGATTAAAATATCTTATTTTTTATTTTAGTTAGAGACCAGATTGCTAAACATGTTAAGTAGCATTCAATCTGTTTTTGCTTTTTTGAGCCAACCCCATAAGTTTAATACATCTAGATTTTGCAGAGAATTCTTGGTATAACAAAATTTGTCTGTTGAAAGGCCATAATTGGATAATATGTAAATACTTTAACATAAAAACCAATACTATGTTCAGAAACATTGTTTTAAATAAATTTTAAATTAAAAGGACAACTTAAAAAATAAAAATGTTAATGTTTCAAAACTCATACACATCAAACAGAACAAAATTAAACTCAAATGCTTCAACTTTTATTTTTAAGTTTGACTGAGTCTTTCCCAAGATTGTTATATTATTTTGAATTTAATCATCTTAAGTTTTCATTCAATATTAGATTCCAATGTTAAATGTTGATGGGATATACCAAATCATGTCAAACACTCTTGATTTTAATATTTCTAGTTATGTTTGTTGCTTCAGTTATGTACAAAAGGCAGATTAAAAAACTCTTAGAATTTGTTTAAATAAATAACCTAAATTTGTCTGTTAAAATTGACACATCCATTTTTGTGTATGTGATTAGTTCTTCGCAATGCCATTGAAGGTCTATAAAGAAAGTTGGATCCCAATTCATAGGATCCCAATTCATTAATAGTTTCTCAGTTATCAAAAACTTTTGCTGCTGGATAGAAAAAAAAGTTTGGTCTGTTCCCAACTTTAAATAATAAAACCTAAAAATGATTGGAAAGTCTTAATCACACTATTGAGTTGAAAATGTTGTGATGGTATTTTCTTTCCTTATATTTGATTAATGTTTAATTTGGTACTGTATAAGATTGTCTTCTTCCCATCAAGAAAGATAGCAACAACAGAAACATTGGTAAAGCACAGAACAACAGTAAGTGTTTGTGTATGTTTAATCAAATATCTGCAATCAGTCAAGATTTAGTGAGAATTATTCACTATAGACATTTGTAAGTTTCTTTTTGTTGTTTAAATATGCTACAAGCAAGTACTGGTCATTTTAAAAGCCCAAAAGACAAGAGCTGGGTAATCTTATTAGTATCTTTGTTAAGCAATTTTTTTTTTTAAACCAATACAGGCTCAGGTATGCAGCTAGTAATGATACTGTATTAACATTGCACTCACATGTATACTGCCTTGGAGTCTTTAATTAAATATGGTAGATTGGTATGGCCAAAAAGACTATATATCTCCTTGACATGCATCAAATACAACAGAATTTTATTTTTAGTACTCTCTAGATATAATTTAATTCTTCAGTCTTTTTTCTAGAAATGGTGGTATCACATAATACATTCTTAAAAACGACACAAGTAACAGCAGATTAAAGTCTATTATACGTGGGATAGAAGTGTTTATAGAATAAAAGCTTAACCACTTTCAGTGGCTAGGATTTGAAAAATTTGCCCAAGATTCAAACAATTATTCTGAAGATATTTAAATATTTTAATTGGTTAAGAAGAAAGAAAATATAAAGGCTTATGAAGGAAGCTAGAGAAATAATTGTTTTTTTAAGAAACAGATCCCAAGTTCTTGACTTTGTTAGTCTATTTGTTTTGGCAAAGATAAAAATAACTTTTACTATCATTAATATGATGTTTATACAGTTGCCAAAAACTGATCTCTTGAACAAACTTTAGATATATAATTTACTCTTGGCTTAAAATTTTTCTTTTTTATTAGATGAAGTTGTGCAAGCATTTGTATACAATGCAACTAAATTAAAGTATAATGTTAGCCTATTTATGTTTAAGAGAACAGAAGAGAGATAGTAATGAGTTTTCTTAAGAAAAAAACAACAACTAATTATTGATATCAGACATCATTAGAATTTTCTACAAAATATTTGTTTATATTGAATCAGCAGAGGCAGACATTAATTAAATCACAATTTAAATAAAATATTGCATAAGGGGCTGGGTGCCAAGCTGTCATTTCATATCCATGGCATTTAGCAAAGTCTATTAAAATCTATGCAGTTGTAAAACCTAATTTAGAATTAGAAAATTTAAAATTCTACATATATCAACATTAAAATTTTCAAGCTGTGGTTAAAGTTTATCAACAACTATCTACCATGAAGGCATCCTTGACCAATGAAAGAAGAACTAGTGAGTGACAGTTCAAGCCTACCGTGGTTTAGTAGAATACTTCATCTCTTAAACAGAAGTCAAGTTAAAACAAAATAAATGGTACAGAGGATATTAAAATAGATAAAAACTTATTTAAAATATATAAAAAAAAAAGATTTTTTAAAAGCAGTCAATATATTTATATAGAGAAATATATCTTATTTATATTTGTTCAACCTGTCTATGAGAATGTCTAACATTCAAGTAGACTACACAAGTGTTAACACAAATGTAATCAAATTAGAGCTGATACTTGATCAAAGGAGAAACCTTTTATTTGAAAGTGGCCTCCTTTTTTTTGCTGTTGTTAGACTACCAGCTTTTCATTTTAAGTATTAAATAAGAACATCTATAGAGATTTGTGTGTGAGAGCATACAAAGTTTTAAAGACTACTAGAAAGCTTTAAAATATGTGCTTCAGGTAAGAGTCAATTACTGGGGGGAATGGAAAGGCCAAGACTGTGGTAAAAGATTCATTTGCAGGAGACAGTGTGACTTGTGCTTCAGAGATGGGAAAAGACAGTCACTGCAGTTCAGATTGAAGTCATTCATTTAAATTTTCAAAATTTCTTCTTTATTAAGTAATCCTTAAGAGAAGGTGATGACAAGATATCGATGTTGGTGGCGTCAGCTTCACAGGCTTGATGATGTGGTAGTAGTAGTAGTAGTAGTAGTAGTAGAAGGAATAGGAGGAGGAGTCAGGAGGAGTGGGAGCAGTAGAGAGGTGTGAGAGGAAGCAGCAGAAAGAGTCCTTACCACACCACTGTCGAGAGATCCTCCACTGTCCTCTCTCTTCATTCCTTGACCTGAAAACACAACAGCACACAATATAACAACAACAACCACCACGGACTGACGATGATGACTATGGACACACTTATTGGACGCACACACGCTCAATCATGAAATGGTCAGCATACTGATACAGAAGAAAACAATGTATTCTTTGCTTAGCAAGGCATGATGAAATGGTGAAGGTGGCGGTGGTGGTGAAAGAGAAGAAGAGAGTTTCAGGTGAAAAATAAATGGATACTAAATCCCCTTTGAAATCTTATTCTATTTATACGTCTAGCTCTCTCAAAATCCCAGGTGGATCATTGTCTGATTCTGATCAGTACTAGAATTTAGAAAACCATAAAAGATCAATTCACATTTTGTCAATAAAACATGCCCATTTAAACAAATAGTTTTTTTTTTTTTTAAAGTTAAATGATTAAGGAAATTAAACAATTTCAAACTAAGTTCAAATTGCTCCAAAATTATGTTATAAATGTATGACCAATAGAATCAGACATGATGATCATTCATGATGGCCATAGTGAATCAGCTTCTCTCAGGTGTAATAGTAGTTTCTTAATGGTTGAATTAAGTTTTGTTTTTAAGAATCTGAAAATAGTAAGGTTATCAATCATTATAAGAAATTTTTCCAACATAGCAATTGTCAAGTGCAGAAAAAAAACAAAACAAAACCAAAGCTACACTAGCTTCAAGTCTACCTTTGAGTTTATGCTTTTACATTATCCTTATACAGTTTTTCTGATAAAAATATTTCACAAGTCAAGCAATGAAATTCTAATAAAAGTGAATCAGTAGTCAGTCCTGACTCAAAAGCGAATGGCTAACAAAATGAACATCATTAACACAATATGAGTCACTTGATGATAAAAGTATACTCAGGATATAACAAAAAGGAATATGAAAAAGAAATTTTAATTTCTTTCATAGTGGAAAAAATTATCTAACCTTAGAAAAATGAGCCAAATTTATGACTAATTGTTTAATGATTATATTATCTTCAGGATCTAAAAGAAAAAGAAATTGAGGATGATAAGAATATTAGTCAGTGACAAAACATTTGATTGAAAAAGACTAGAAACAGAATTCTGTTTGAAATATTAATGCTGGTACTATAGATATGTATCATGTGTGACCCATAAGTTTTGGGCGAATAGTGGAGCAAAATCTTGAATTTTTTTTTTGTTAGTGAAAGAGTCAATATGTTCACAGTTGATTGCATTTTGATTCAACAATAAATCTTACAGTATTTATTTTATTGTATTATACTTGAGAAATTTTCTGTCACATTGGGATGCACAAGTATTTGTTAAAGACAGGAAAAAAATCAGACTTTTAGCCTTAATGTTTATACATAAAATGATTAATCTCTCAAAATATATAAATATACATTCACAGAACACAGACTGACAACAAGTGTTGGAACTTTTAAGCCATTAGTTAAAATCATAACATGTTTGATGAAAACTGGAGACTTTGCAGAACACAAGAAAATGAAAGTAAATTAAAAACCTAATTTACTAAGTATATAATTAGGTATATTTCTTTGGTTTGTTTTCTTCCCAATCTTTAATTAGACTAAAGTGATCTCTGATAATATTCTTAGGAATATTGATGTAAAAAAAAAAAAAAAAAAAAATCAATAAATCTACACTGACTAAAATTTCAAAAAGTTACAGATAAAGCTTCAAAATGTATAACAAAATTACCACTTGGTTTTTCAAAAAATTTTGAATATGTAAGTAGTCATTTTGTTTTTTTTTACCAGATTCCTATTTCTGTATATCAGTGAAACTTTTTTTTTTTTTTAATTCACTCTTTAAATATTAATCAAATAAAATTTAAAATGCATTGAATAATTTTACCATGTGGAAAGCATAAGAAAAGGGTCGGGATTTACCTTACTCCTCCACTGGAGTGAGTTGTAACAAGGTCAGTTTTTAATGTGGAGAGCCTGAGGGCATAGGCTCAGGCCACTAATCAAAGATTACCCAGGCCCTGCCTAGGCAGTAACTGGGTACAAAGCTAGTTTTAGCTGGTCATTGCTTTTCAAACCTACCCACCTGCCACCAAGCAGCGAGTGCTGCAGGCAGCTGGTGAGCATGAGAATAGATACTACACTTTGACCCAGTCCACTGGACCAAGGAAGCCCAAATATGGTGATTTTCTAAGCGCAGCTAAGGTGTGGCACAAGGCCAAAAGTATGGGGCATGCAGTGAGGATCCAACTCACTACTCAATTGTAATAATTCTCTAGTGAGACAAGCTTGCTAACCATTACACCATATTAAGGTGATCAAGACATTAGAAAAGGGTCTATTCTATTAGTTTTAAGCAATAATCCAAAAGTGGCTGAACTAATTTTAAGTTGGGATAAACCTTTATAGAATAGTCCATCAATCACCTGTTAAACTAACATGAAATTAACCTTTATCAATGAAGGCAACACTAACTCTCAAACATGTTATCTATTCAGATTAAAACAGAACACTATATTGATTAGCATTATTTTAATGCAGATGAATTTTCATTTAAGTTAAATGTTAATAAAAAACATTAAATACCAATATTTTTGAAAATAAATAATGCGAGAACTATTTGGAACATTACTAAAGATTCTTGATATTGTTGATAACAGAGACTAACTAAAATAAGACACACACTTGCCCAGGCAGTGCTTGATGGTGTTTTTAAAAAAAAAAAAAAAAGCTTGTCTTGTTGATTCAATTTTATTAAATTGATTAGATGTGTTTGGTTGAAGACAAACAAAAGCTCTTTCTTTAGGATTTTTTAATTTAATATTTTTGTTTTGAATCATTTTCCTAATGTGTTTAAACAGATTGTTCAATATTTAAGCAGCAGTTTCATAAACCATTGTGAAAAAAAAATTGTGTGGGTTAATAAAATGGTGTCTATAAGAATGCATTGTTTCTTTGGTGTTTCCAAATATGGACACTTCAGTGGGTGTATTATCAATTTCTTTAAACATTTATGGATTACATGCCAGCTTATGGTGTCTTACAACAACTCAAGAAATCTAACAGTACAAAAATACTATACCATATAAAATGCATACAAAAAAGCAAAAATTACAAATATAAGTATTAACCATAAAAAGACAAACCCAGCACCAACAAAATTTAATTCAATTTAGAAACAAGCATTAAAAATATTACACAACTTCAAAATAAGATATTATATATATATATATATATATATATATATATATATATATATAAAAAAGATATGATACTTAAAAAGACAGACAGCCACTAATGCATGAAGACATGCTTGAAAACTGCCAAAGAAATGCAATACATACTCCTGCTCCCTATACAGGCTTATGAAGAGAAAAATAGCTCAGAAACCATTGGACAATTAATGTTCAAATTCTGCCTAGAAGCCAGTAAAAATGGTCTGAATCAAAGAATGAAAACATCTTGAAGAATCTTTGTTGAAGTTAAACCAAATGAAAAATTGCTGCCTGAAATACACCTCGTGTGCATGTACAAAATATTGGTTTCTTTAAAAATTACTAAGAAATGTAAAAATGAGAAATCTTTTTAAAAGAAACCATAAAAATGTACCATAGTTTCCATTATAACCGTATTTATGACACAACAGAGTAAATAAAATATTACAAATGATCATTAATAGCTACTAATTTGAAGATCACTATAAAGTAATTTTGATTATGCATATTTTAGTAAATAATTTAAGCAGAAGCTTCAAAGCTATAAATGATGCACTTGGAGACTAAATTTACAAATTAAAATGTCAAGAAAAATTCATAATCTAATATCTTGACTAGTTTGAATGAATCTAGTATTGAAATACTCTGGCAGACATTCCAAAACAGTTTGCATAAAACTGACCTCTATGGAAGATGATCAATGAAAACTCTACTGCTCCAAGCATAAAAGCTCATCTAACTTTTGATAAGCATAATCTTGACAAGAATTCAATTTTTTGGTCAGGGGCATCAACATTTGAGCTTCTTGAGCATAGGGATATTGCTTTAGTGAAAAATAATGTGAAGCTTTCAACCCCAATAATCCTGTCAAGTATGGTGGTGGTCTGGGCAGCATTATATTATTTGGATATTTTTATGACAGTAGAAATAGTCATGTGGTTAGAGTGGATAAAATCATGAACAGTATATTCAGATTCTTGAGCAAAACATCAAACAATCTGGGAAAAAAAAAAAAAAAAAAAAAAAAAAAAAAACTTAGAAGGCCCACTGATGCTGCAGCCTAACAAGACAATGACTTCAAACATGCATCAAAGTTGGTCAAGAAATCATGCTTCATGGATAATAATATATCAGTGTTTTAAAGTGTTAAAACCAGATCTTAACTTTTTTAGAGAGAGAGATGAAGGCACGAGAAAAGTAAGTAAGTTTTCCAGCCTTAAAGACCTGGAGACCTCAGCAAAATGGGAATAATCCAAAATCCTCATGAGTACTTGTTAAAGGCTGAGATAGCCAATAACGAAATAATTGATAATGTCATAATTTTGAACATGCCTTTCATGATTAAATTTAATCATTTTCTCCATCTTCCTTGTGTATAGCTTCTTTCATTCTTTTTTCTTTACATGTCTATTTGGGTCAGATAATAACATTGCTTTAATGAAATGTTTTTTAAAAAAATCCAAAATTTTTGCAGGAGCATTTCAATGTCTAGCTTAACTGCACATAGAAGATTTAATATTGGAATGAAAAACCACTTGCTACTTAAGTTTCAATTAATCTGATTTTCAATCTTGTGCATGTTTTGAATTGACAAATATGGAAATAATGATGAAACTGTATATTAAAAAAAAAAAATCACCTTTAAGCAATACTTAGTAGTATACTGTTCATTTGAAAAATGGATCAATATTGACATACCTCTCCACATTTATACACCTGATGTATACTGCTAAAGAGAAGAACTAGATATCAAATAATCTAAAAGTTCTATTGTTCCAAGTTTGTGCAGACCAGTTTGAATTTGATAGCAATCAAATCAAGACATTATCTGAGAATAATCCACAGGACATAATACATGTCAGAGACACGACAAAATGTCCTTCATACCAGCTTGATTATGTTAAATGCTTTTTCTGTTTAGTCACCACATAAGCAAAAGGAAACTGTTGAACTATATTTCTGTTGGTAATTTACTATTTCCCTTTTGTAATGGGTGATGAAAAATGTAAACTTTACAATGTGGAATGCAAGAAACTGGAGCATGTGAAACTCACTCAATCAATGACCAAACTTTATCTAAAGAAGGTCATGCTGGGCATATAGTGAGACTGCAAAAGTATCTTTGACATGAGCTTCTTTGGAATATCCAAATTGATTCAAACAAAAAATTTCTTCCAATTAGGCCAACTAAAGGCAGCACTCTGATGACAAAAAAAAAAAAAAAGGAAAGAAAAACATCTGCTTAGAATTCCTTAATAGAAAGAGTAATATTCAGTAAAGATAACGCTATATAATGTTTCTTTGGTCAAAATATTTGTTACAGGTTGTCTGGAAAATTCCATTTAATTCAGACTTTAAAGAAAAATATTTCAGTTTCTTGGAAGACTGCAAATGCCATGTAAAATAGTTCTTGGCTGAGAAAGATAAAAATGTGTTCAAGGACAGAATTATGAACTTGCCTGGCAGATGGCAGAAGATCAAACAAAATAGTGAATGTGTTATTAAATAAAGTTAAAAATTAAAAGTTCTTTGAAAGAAAAGTAGCATGCAACAATAATCATATTAATAAAATTTGTTGAAAACTGAATATAAAGTCTTAGACTCTCTTTAAAGTTACTTTTATTTGATCCTACCTGTTCTTATTTCCTCAGAATGCTTATAAATAAATAAATATTGGGATTTCATATGACTAAGAGAACCACTTTTTAACCTCAAGAGTATGAAATATTCCCAACTCCTGCAGAGTCTATGAAAAATGTCAAGGCTCACCAATGATTTTTGCTTCAATAAAAGAACTTTTTTTTTTTTTTTTTTTTTTGCAAAGCTGAAGGAGGATTAGTTTATAATAAAGTTTGTGGAAAATTGATAAAATAAATTGGTGCACAGTGCCATTCAAGAATCAAGAAAGTCTTCACAAAATGAAATTCAAGAAAATTTTTTTAGTTAAGAAAGAAAGCAAGAAAACATTCATCCTAGTACTGAGCTTTTAATCCAAAGGGGAGTATTTAGCTCCAACAGTAATCAGCTGCACAATATATAGGAAAAAGTATATTGAGTATCCCAAAATGAAGGTCACAAAAAGCAAATCCAGTAACATTTTTTGGTAATTTTATTATATGAGAGCACTTCTGATGTAGCTTTCACATAATAAAAATATCAACCCTGTCTCATGTACAAATGGCATGCATAATAAAAAGCTTACTTAAACTCCAATCAAGTGTAAAAGAAAGAATTTTAAAATTTCAGTCAATAGTTTTTTTTTACCACCAATTAATTCTTTCAGATTAATAATCCCATCATTGCTATGATATTGGCCCCTTTTATTTCCTTCACAACATTTCAAGTGATGCATTCTTTCTTTCTTTGCACCACTTGAAGTATTGATGATGACAAGGATGAGGATGTTAAACTGAAGGAATTAATGAAAGAGCATTCATAACTCTATTGAGACAATACTTTGGCTAGGAAGGATATTTAGAAGTTTTTTTCTTTTAATATACACTTAAAAAAAAAAAAAAAAAAAAATCAAAAACACTCATAAAACAAATTAATCCATTGTACTATAAGCACCTCAAACCACAAACACATTGATTAAAAGATAAAAAAACTAGACAAAGCCTCATGAACTACATTCTTGAGACTTCTCTAATATTTACATTAGATGTAATTAATCCCATCTTTTTTACAAAGAAATGCTTTAGTACAATGGGTTAAGGATGACTTTCACCCAAAACTATCAATCCATCTATGCACACATATATACATTAAAAGATCCTTTTGACCCTGTTCTCTGTGAAGGCAAACAGCCACACATATACTTAGCTTGAAGGAATTGTGTAAGAGTGCTACATGTATGGGAGAGCAAGATAATGTGGATGACAGTGCTATAAATTTTATTTTCATATATAGATCACTCATGCACACACATACACAAAATGATGCTCAGTAGTACTTGTCAAGAGAGAGAGAGAGAAAAGAGAAAGAGAGAGATACAAGCAAGTGGGTAGGTTTGGTTTCATTTATTTTGTTTTATGGCATAAATGGGTTATTTAATGCAGGCAAGATTTTTAGGATAGATTTGTATTAATAGAATATGTATTCTTTGTAAGAAATCAGTTTGTAGATCAGATTTCATTAATTTGTTTTTTTGTAGAGCCAAATGTATTGCTGGTATTTTTACTATAAAAATCTATTTTTATGCTTTCATAGTGGATTGAACCCAGTTTGGAGGTCAACTATTTGTAGAAGTAGTTTATCATCATACCCAAGACGAAATGATCTTAGTGTCAGGTGCAATCATTTCATCCGATTTGATTTTATAGGCTTACGAACTTCAATTTATATTAAAAAATCATTTGATCTATTTAAAATCTGAGAGGAGTAACTGAATATGTCACATATTAACTTTTCTTGAGAAATATAAAAATGTTTCTCATTCAAATTTTTCATTTATCTTTAACACTATCAATGTAAAAAGAGAATAAGCCAGACCAAAGAAGCACTTTGTTACAAAATTGTTAAAATTATTAGTTTTATAAAATAAACTGGTACATGACAATGGCAAATTACATTGATAATTAAAAAGTACCAAGCTTTCATTTTAAAGATGAATATATAGTTAAATCAACTGTATCATGTTTGATATAAATAATGCTTCTATTAAAACTCCAGTCTTCATCAAGCAAAGAGATTAATTGATAAATTTTCTCAGATCACTTAGAATTTGGTGATATGCAACCCAAATGTGTGATGTGACTAGAATTTGGTTATTAAACAAATGTTTCCTTGCTGTAATAGTCACAGTTTACTAGTGGCCTTGTGCCAGATTAAATTAGGTTTTATACATAAAAAAAAAAAAACCAAAAAAAAAAACCAAAAAAAAAAACCTAAAGAAATCACTGTAGAACATTAAAAAAATCCAGAAAATATTTGTAAAGTTAAAATCAAACAAAAATGTAGGAAGGGGAATACTTAATTCTATTCATAATGATATCCTAAACATCTTCACAAAGTCATACTTGATCAGCCTGTAACAATTTTTATATCAAATATTTCATGCCACAAGTTAAAATGTCCCCATTTAAGTGATTCATTATTTTAAAATCATAATTTACTAAGCCAGCAGTAAGAAATGTCCTCATCTTTGTGTGTATAAAAAAAAAATAGAGAGGGACAAAACTAAATTTGCAATAATTTTATGGCATGTAAGATGCACATATGCAGAATAAAAAAATGCACATCTTATATTCCATGACATACAATAAAACAGCAACAAATTTGTTAGTATGGTAACAAAAAAATGTGTTAAATCAGAGATATATATATATATATATATATATATATATATATATATATATAAAAACAAAATCAAAATAAAAGATGAAGAAATTCAAATATTTGGGAGATTATTTGAATTATACTCAATTATTTAATGTCAAACATTATATAAAGAGTCTTCCAACAAAATGTTTTGTTTGCTTTTGGAAATATAATTTTAATATTCTCTGATTGAATAATGAACCATTTAATTATGAAAGAAGCAATTAAAATGCCAAATTTAGCAATATCAAACAATAAAAATTCCCTTAAGTTAAAAATGCCAGAAAATGGTTTCTTTGTTAGAGATAATCAAACTTTAATTTCAGTGCTAGTTTATACAGTGTTATATTAATTACATTGATAATGATATTATGTAAATATTATTATTATTATTAATAGATTAATAAAATATAAACCAGTTTATAAACTTAGTATAATTAAAAATAGCCTTAGAGTTAAATGTAAAAAATGTTCTTTTCAGATAACTACAAAATTAAGATTCATATTTCCTATGGTAAAATCACTGAAAATCAGGTAAATAATCAAGGAAATAAACTAAAGGTTTCATATTATTAGAATTAAACTAAATTTTTTTTTTTAACTGCTTAAGTAGATAACAAAAATGAATCAAACAGCTATTTATAGTAAGATAAGATTCTTCAAACATCTTTTCCATACACAACAAAATTATTTACTGTTTTATTTAGTTTTGAATTTAGATCTGGAAAAGCAGATGCATAAACCCTTACTTTCCACAATTAGTTCATATTGCTGAAAATTACATTAAGAAAAATCAATTCAAATTGTAGCATATCAATTAAGTAGTCCCAATATTCAAAATTTGTGCTTTCTTTCATAAATAATCCCCAAAGTATATTTGTCAACAAACTAGATTTATAAGTTTAATAAGTTTTAGCTATGGTCTTTGTATTCAATAATGACATTAACTAGGACATTTGTTAAATCTCTATTTTGACTATATTTGAACAATTTTTTTTTTGTTAATTTTGTGTGCGCGCATGCATGTATGGCTGAAACTCCTCGGTTACTCTTTTGGGGTTTTGTGAAAAATCTAATAAATTAAGAACATTTTGTCAACATTTACATTATTTGATAATCTCAACATGAAAATGTATTTATACATGATAAAAAGTGAATTTTAGGGTTTTATATAAAAAATGTTAGAATATATATATAAAGCTGCCACATCCCAAGGCTTTTTGTGACTGAATGTGAATTAAATCACTCTGAATGAGGATCACATAGCATTGCCCAATTTATTTCTAAACAATAATTGGTATTTTATTTTTTGTTTTTTCCTCTTTTTGTATTTTTGACACTATTCACTGATTTTATGATCACCTGAAATGACTGATTTTATTCAAGGGGAATGAGAGAAATTTCATACACACATGCAGAGAAATTTACAGGCGTCTTAGATGCTTGTGAATGGCGAGAATGTGAAGTGTTTGGGATAGAGCTCCAAACAAGTAGCGATGATGAGGAACCTAACTTCTTTGAAATTATTCAATACTGGGTGCACTCTTTGTAAATGTGATGATTAGTGAGGCATTAGGATGAAATTATCAATGTTAATTAAAAAGATACTCAATAGTGTGAAAATGTTGATGATACAATGAATCTACCTCCCTCAAAATGAATGCAGTGATTTATGAGTGTAAGTGGAAGTAAAGGGGTAGGAAAGAAAGGTAATTGAAGCAGTCAGACCAAACTGGTCAATCACAGGCAACAGATGGACAGGACAACAAATATTGACAACAACAATGCAAAAAAGAAAGAAAAAAAAAAAAGAAAAAAGAAAAAAAGGGGGTTGGTGCCATGGTTTAAATATAATCAAGCAAACCCATGAATCTCATCTGGATATTGTAGAGAGAAAGAAACAGACTAGCCCCTAAAAAGTCACTGATCCCAGAAAAGAAAATTTCATTAATCAAATGTGCTACACAAACACACACACACATATATATATATATATATATATATATATATATATAAATAAATAAAGGTGCTGATTAGCAGAGTTCAAAATTGGGGTAAGATTTGCTAAGTTTCAGATAATATTATAGTGCAACAGTCCAAGCAGAAGTGGAAAGAAAAAAAAAATGATCACCCAAGTGATACACACTTGGGCGATCAAGTCTCTTTTGAGACATGAGTGACTGGGCAGAATATTATCCCACAGTAGGTTGCTATTGCTTTCTGCAGTAGACTGGTTGCCAGCCAAGGCTATAGAACCCAATCTGTCCTGTTATTTAACCCATAACTGGAGGGAAGAGATGGATTAATACCTTTCCTAAGGGTATTTGCGAGTAAGTGAATGCAATGTTACATTATGTGTCCATATTAACTTATCAAGAGGACATATTTCAATTCCTAATACCAAAATATAAACTTGAGGTTTAGAAGATAAACTGATATCACAAAAAAAAAAAAAAAAAAAAAAAAAAAAAAGAAACATAGGAAATAACAATACATGATAAAAATCCTCATAAGTTGGATTTCTTAGACCTCAAATAACATCTTAATTTTTTTCAGAGTTAGACAATTGACTCAAGAATGAAATTCAAATGCTAAGATACAAAAGTAGATGTTTTGTGAAGGAAAAACAAAAACACCAATAACCTTGATCACTACAATATGTGTGTGTGTGTGTGTGTGTGTGTGTGTGTGTGTGTGTGTAAAGCATGATTACCTTTAAACTTTTAAACATCAATGAACTTCAGATATGAAGATGTGATTGAATCTTGCAGAGATTTAAATAAAAATGAATATAAATATTGCTTTAGCAGACATTGCATAGTTTATACATTGCTATTTCTAATGAAACCTAGCAGCATCAAATTTTACATGTCTTTATAAAATTTAGACATTCCCAGGGCAGTAACTTATACATAAATTATTTCATATTAAAATTCAGAGCCTGTTTCCAGTACTTATACTAATATATCCTCGTTGATTTCTGGTTTTTGAGTTCATTACTTTGAAAGTTTCAATACAGAAAATTTTGAGAGCATTTCAATAGAGAAAAAAAAGAAGCCCAATTAGAATGTCCAGAATAAGAAAGGTTAGACAGCTAAGATGTTGTATTCTATTCAAAAGGTAAGCAACCTAAAATCCATCACAAAGATTGGTGACAAAAACAATTAGGCCAGCAAAACAATTAAGCATAGATTTAATTTTGAAATTTGAGTGGGTGAAATTGACTAGCAGTATCTCAGGATTAAATGCTATATGAAATATTGAACATTAACTAATGTGTGGATTATATATGAACTATTTAACTGAATGCCTTTTATAGCCTAATTTAAATGTTCTTCACTTTCCTTCAGTTATTTTGCTATGCAAAAATGAAAGAGTTGATTCAGAGAACAAACATTTTCCAAAAAATTATTGATAAAATCAAAATTCCAAGAATTATTCAATTTTTTTTTACAAAGATTTCAGTGTTTAAAAGCAAAAATCTTTGTGGTTAATATTTTGCAAGAGTATTTTTAAAATATCCTGATTGATCGTCTACACTATTAAAAATAAACCGCCTCAAAAAGTGTGTATGAAGGCAACGGATCACTTTTTACATTCCATGTGCTAATTTTCAAGTTGTGATGAGCCATGCAAATCTTTTATTCCCATTAATTCTTATAAAAATATATTTCTGTAAATATATTTAAAACTTTTATAGAATTGATAAAAATCAACATGAGCATTAATTTGTTACATGAAACTTAAGTTCTTTCATTTAAGTTTTCATATATAACCAACTAAAAATATTCTATACAGTTCACTTTGTGAAGTAACTTTGATAACATCCTGTGGACTATTTAAAATTACCTTCTTGTTAGTTCAGGAATTATCTTGATTAATCTGACCTGTTTTCAATTTAGTATTGTTTCAGTTTTGACTACTTATTTTGCGAAATCACTTTGCTACCCTTTGTGTTGTGTTAAATAACTATGTCAGTCCTTTAATTGGTTTTTAATTTTATAACTAAAACCACCTATATCCACATGTGCGGGTCATTTTAAAATGGCAGATATAATTCAGAGAAAAATTTCCTTACTTTGGGAAAATATTTCCAGGACAATGATTGCCAAAAATTGATAATGTCAGGATTTAAAACTGAGAGAAACTTACAAGAATTTCTATTTCAGTAATTAATTTCCCAACAATTCCATGTGTAATGAGGAATTTTCATGATTGAAAATAAACTGTAAATGTAAATTTCTTCTCATTCAACTATTTATTGAATTCCAGTTTAAAGTTTTCTGATTTGAAAAAAAAGTTGTTAATTTTTCCTTTTCATTATATAGAAAAACGAATTAAAAGATAATTTTAAAAAAGCGCTGAACTGAAAATATTTACAGATAATGGACTACACTGTAGTGTATGAATGTAAACTGGGAAAAAATAAATTCTTAGTATTATAATCTACCACTTTTTGCAATCCTTGGCATAAAAAAAAAAAGTGTAAATTTTATCCCCCACAGTATTTATAAGAGTGTGTATACTTCCTAAAATTTAACTGAATGGCCAAACAAGAGAATTTTTTGGGGGAAAAAATTCTTGGTCAGATTGTTAACTTTTCAGCATACCCTTATACATGGAGACATTGTAGCAGTAGCTAGTGGGGAAACTTGAACTCAGTCCAACCACTCTTGCACAAAATCTAGCAAATGCCAGACTATTTTGCTATACAGTCTGTCAGCAACATTGTATCTTGGCTTGAACTTTGTGGGAGCTGGTGGGGTGGGGGTAGGGGTTTGATAACTGCCTTCATTGAGCAAATCATTCTCATGTCTATTTATTATAATCAAAATGAATTAAAAACACAGACCTAGTCAAAATTTGTCAACGTGGTGGGAAGAAGAATCTTTCTTTTCATTTGTTGTAGAATAGACGATTATTTCTTAAAATCATCCAGAACAAACTAGAAACATCTTAGTTTCTTAACATCACTATCCATTTTTCAGGCTCACATCCTATTTTACTTGTCTTTAAAAGTCTTCTATGGCAATAGTATACCGTTTCCTTGTTTCCTTCTGTAGAATTTTAATTTTTATTCTTGTGTGTATTTGTTTCTGCTTGGTTTAATTTTGGGTTTGTGTATATATTTATATATAAGTGGAAGTTTTAAAATCATTGTCTTACCTCAAGGCATTTATACAGAAAATTTCTCAGGGTAAATTTTCAGATTGAAATCTGTAGCTCTGAGCATTCTATATTTCTCAATAAAAAAATTCAGAGATGTATACCACTGAATTATGGTTACATTGACTGTATATTCAGAGATTAGTATGAGTGTGTGAGCAAATGTAAGCCTGAAAACAAAGTTGTTAATGATTTGGGAAAATGAGAAGTTTCTGTAGGGGTCATTTGGGATAAAGTTCAAAGGTTCAAACTGTGATTAAGGATTTGGGAGACGAGATTAATGTTGTAAGAATTTTTATCAAAAAAAAGCTCATGCCCTAATAACAAGAAAAGATACTGCTTGAAAGTGAAAAACACCTAAAAAGGAGAAATCAGCAGAAGAATGAGAAGCATATGAATAGACCTAAAAAAAAAAAAAGAAGAAGAAAAAGCATGTGATGGTTAAAATGCATTAGGTTTTATGGAGGTAGAATGAAAATGAAGAAAAAAAAATGGAACAACACTTTGTATCAACACACTTAAATCATTTGAACTTCTTGCAGGATAATGGTTTAAGATTTTTGTTCTGAATAATTTACAATTTTTTTTAAACATTTTTTTCTTTTAACTATAAATGAGTTAAAAAAAAAAAAACCCCCCAAAAACTGCCATTTTGACAATATGAAATTGGCTAATGAATAGAGAGACAAAGTGAGGATAGTCAGTGAATGTAACTTAGAGATGAATGCTTTTGTCATTTGGAAAGATGAACATGAGGTATGTTTGAGCAGAGAGTGACTTGCAACTGGAAAAATAATGAAGAGACATGATTGTCATCTAAAATAAAAGACAGA
Source organism: Ascarosepion bandense (assembly GCA_037127315.1). NCBI lineage: Eukaryota > Metazoa > Mollusca > Cephalopoda > Sepiida > Sepiidae > Ascarosepion > Ascarosepion bandense. The sequence continues at coordinate 160,841 of JBBBDQ010001494.1, forward strand.
TACCAACATTTAGCACACATTTTGGCACCTTCTGGCATTCACAAAAAAGAGAGAGTGAAGATATTGAAAGTTGCAAATGACATTTTAATGGTTGGACATGGTGTTGTAAGCAATAAAAGGTTAAAAGGAAACTGATAGTAATTGGAAGACTAGAAAATATGTTCTCATTGAAAAAAGGCTCCTAATTTTGTTAAAATAATTTGAATACAATGAAATCTTATTTGGATTTGAAGTTTTATTGTATTTCTAGTGTTTATGGAAACTTTAATTCAGTTGAGACCCTGTTGTAATATAATGAAAGAAACCAATTTGCTGTTTTCAATGAATCAGTTTATTTCAATTGTACTTTATTTAGCCTTTAACTGACATATTTAAATTCCACCCTTAAAAGTTACATGATTATTTTATTCAAAAAGTAAACCTAAGTAAGTTACAAAATTTAGAATTCAATGAATTGTTTAAATTCATAGTCTCCCAAGACACACAATTACTTTTAGATTTACAAAACTACTTACTAGTTGGGCTAATGTCATTTTTATTGTTTATAATTATTTTTTATCTGAAATCTGGTTGAGAGTTTTGCATCATTAAGGAAGATTACACACCTTCAAACAACTTTTCTTTATCCACTTTTCACTGATGCTTGTCTGTGAAACTTTAAAATTTACCTTACTGACACTAAAGATGGAATAATTGAAAAAGTTAAGAAAAGTAGAGTGCTCCTTTTAATTTCTATGTACATTTTTTAAGGGAGATCATGAACTAGAATTAAATGTTTATCATATGCATATTCTTATTCCGACAAAAACAACCCAACAAAATTGTTATTCTCATCATAAAATAAAATCCAGCATAATCATTAGATTCTACTGAAGAACACTACATATATGCAGCTCAAATTATTTACATGAAGAGAAGAAATACATTGAGAACACTTTCAAACTTCTAAACTTACCCTAATTGTTTTATATTCAATGTAAAACAAAAAGATAAAATAAAAAAAAAGAAAGAAGCTCCCTCCTGAGAAACCCAATGAATAATAAAAAAAAAAATATCCTGCCTACTATAACATCTACAATTAAAAACTATCTAAACTCAACATAAAAATTATTACAACATCCAAAACAATAAAAGACTTAGTACGAAAAAAAGGAAAAACTAAAACCTGAAGGAGGAGTTTACTACATTGCCAGTAATAATTGAAACAAGATATACAGAAGAGAAATCTCAAGGAATCTGAATAAAAGATTATATGAACATAAAAGGAACATTTTACAAAATAATACATCAAATGTATTGGTTGCTTACCATAAATGTTTAGAGAGTGCCTTAATTGCAAGGTTATCCACAATAAATTTGTGCCCTGGCTCTTACAAAAGTGATAGAAAGAAAAAGACTAAATGAATTTGGCTAGATAAAAAACAAATTCTAAATTTCCAAGCACCCGTTGTGTGCATAGGAACTTGTACCAACATAATTTAGTCCAATGAAGTTCTGAAGGACAAAATGCATTGCAAGTAAACTTTTTCCATTTTGTCATACAATTTTCCCAATGAACAATAGTATAAATATTTAGAAATTACCTTTTTCTGAATAATTAGTTTTGAGAAAGATTAACATTAAGATTAAATAAAATTAACTAATATTTGCAAGATAAATCCATGAAAAACAAAACTAGTAATTAAGTAATTCTACAAGAGAATTTTCTAAATAAAAAATATTATAGCCTTTAAAAAGTCCCTAATTATAAAAAGGGACATTTTTGCCTTCTTTAAACACCTCATTCAGCAAAGATAAGTAAAGCCCAAAAATATTTAAGTAATCAGTTACTGCTTTTAGATTGAGCCTATCAATATGTGGGTGTAATATAGTCATAAAAATCTGCATTGAGACAAGTGCTAGTGTTGGTTGAAATAAAAATATTCCAATATTGTTTCTCATACTAACACAAACTTGAAGAGTTATATTGCTGATAGATTATGGTCTTTTCCTAATGAGAGGATAAGGAAAATGACAAAATCTGTTATAAGTTTTTTATATATATATATATATATATATATATATATATATAAAGAGAGAGAGAAAGTGAGAAAAGAGAAAAAAAGTATAGGTAAGGGCCAAATTAAAAGTAGTTGTGCACATCTAAGTAAATTATATAAAATGTACAGAAAATAATTGAATAATTGTATGTGCATACACAGAAATTAATCTATCAGTGTATTGTGTGCGTGTGTGTGTGCTGAGATCAGCTGATCACAAAATTGATCATGGTCTAATGTATTTATGGCCTCAGAAATAAGAAAGTCAGATGACTTCTTTGGGAATAATAAAGATACTATAGGGGTCTGAAAGTGATAAGTCAAGAAGTTTAAGCACAATTTCAGAAGAAAAACTGTCTAAATGAAACAAAGAAATTAGATCTACATCTATTAAGCAAAGACATATATTAACTAAAAGTCAAGGTCAAAGAATAATAAACAAGAAATGAAGGTCTTTGCACATTAACAATACCAAAAATCAATGATAAGCAATGGTTTAAATTTGTCATATATGAATAAGGTGTTGCTGCTGACATTTGAGTTTGAACACAGATCGCCAGAGAACAAACATAGTTAACCTCGTTTTGATAAACTTAGGACTCATGCTGCTGAGATCACATGATATTGTAATATATATATATATATATATATATATATACACACACACGTGTGTGTGTGGGGGTACATAAGCATTTGAGGAGAAAAAAAATCTGACAGTATTCAGTATGCTAAAAGAATTTCACATAGGATATAGAGGAATTTCTAGAATGAAATCTTTAATGAGGTGTTATACATATTGATTAAAAATGAATCAAGATATTGGAAATTTTGTTAAATCATGCAGATGTGCTCTGGCAGTAAAGTCATCACCTATAAAATTTCAAACTTGCCCAAAAACTGATATTCCATGGTCTAGAATATATATAGACTTTACAGGACCATTAAACAGAGCATACCATCTAGTAGTAGTTGATAGTTACACTAAAGAGCCAGAAATATTAAAATATAAAAGACTGACTACTGCGACAACAATTTTTTTTACACAAGATTTTTGCAAGGTTCGGCATACCTGACTCTATAGTTTCAGATATTGGGAAACACATCACAGCTAGTGAATTTAAAATTTTCTGTAAATCATTAGCAATAGAACACATTACAACACCCCCTTATCACCAAAGATCAAATGGACAAGCTGAACAGCTTGTTGATACGTTTAAAAGAGCATGAAAAAAAGTTGGGGGGGAGAGAGGTCAGATGAAGTGATACTACAGCAATTTCTGAGGGTTTTCAGGACAACACCAAACCTAAACACTGTGTCTGGAATGGTGCCTGCAGAATTGATGCTTGCCAGGAAAATTAAGTCTGTTTTTAATTAATTACTACTAAGGCGAGATTAACAAGAAATAACAATACTTCAAACCGCAAACTTCAAAGATGTTTCTTAAAATGTATCAATGTGGAAAAGAATTCTGGAAGATGGCATTATAAAAAAACAAAAAAAACAGCTCAGCAAAATGACAGACAAGAACAGAGATGGGAACATAAGTGACACCATAATCAGTTCAAACAAAGATTCACCAACTTAGAAAGGTACCTATAGAAATATTGTATGACACATTTGACGTACACATGCCATCAGGAATCAGAAATTGTTGAACTAAGGTTTTACAGTAAGAGAAAAATAACAGCAACAGAATTTTTAAATAATGAACCAAAGCTAAAGAAATACTGACTCCAGAGGAAGTCATCTCAAACAGGAGGTGTCATATATGAATAAAGCGTCACTGCTGAAATTTGAGTTTGAATACGGATCATTAGAGTATGAACAGTCAATCTCATTTTGATGTAATTCGAGTAATCATGCTACTGGGATAAAAATAATATATATAAGCTTTTGGGGAGAAAAGAAAAGGATCTGATAGTATTATTTGATGGCATTATTTCTAGTATATGTGACTTTGCCAAAAAATTGTACTTCAAAAGTACACTGAAGTACATACCTTTAGGTTTTGGAACACATGATAGAGTACAGAAGTCTAAATGAATAATCTAGCCACACCAAGTTTATTTTGGAACATTTTGTTTTTGAGTGCAAATGAGAAAGATCTTGGTTCAAAGTTAATAGACATTTTGTAATTCCTGAAATAAAATCAAAAAGAATGAAAATAGATTACCCTAATTTTTCTATATTTCTTCCTTTTTATTGAATTTAAAACCTGTTTTTAAGAAAGAATATAAAAGACAAAAAAGAATAGTTTTCCAATGTCAGCATTCAATTCTACCAGCTATGATTTTCCCACTTCTGCCCTTTAGAAAATGAAGAACCTAAAAACTTACAATTAATGGCAAAGAGCAAATAATTTTATGTGGAAGCACAATTGGGAGAAAGTACTCAATTTCTGTTTATTAATTAGAATATATGAATTTCAGGAGAGGAAAGAAAATGTAAAAGACATTCACCAAGCATTTCATTTATAAAAGCTCAAACTGAAAATACTGGATTACTAAAAAAAATGACTGAACAAAGGCCTACACTTGCAAAGATGATCCTGAGAGAGAGAGAGAGAGCAATGATATTTACCACAATAAATTAAAGACACTGAAGCAAATGAAAATATCTAAATGTATCATCTCCTGATACATAACAAATTGGAGTGAATGTGGTGATAATTATGATTTCCTTTTACACTGATGAAAACATTCTAATCTGTGATTGTAAATGATTGTTGGGTAAATTGGTGAGAGATGATAAAAAAATAATTATGATTACAATTTAACAATTAAATGTGATCAATTAAGTTATAGAAAAAAATTAAAAATGGTTTTAATAAATTCATTTCCAAAATGAATTTTTTTTTGTTTTGCAAAAAGAATGAATGATAATTTGTTTTAAAAATCAAGACTGCGCATTAAAAGGTGTTAATCTCATAACCCCACAAAGAAGGATGAAGTAGGGAGAAACAGGAAAGTGGGTAAATGAGAGGTGATGACGTTTAAGAGAGTTGACACAAGGGCAATAATGGATCCAGATGAAGAGACATGAAGATAAATGGGATGATGACAAAACAAAAATTGACTTTAAAAAAATAAAAAATAAAATAAAAAAAATAAAGAGAAGCAAGTAAACAATGTGATATGCCAGCTGGCCTGCTCTTCCTAGCTCTACCCGACTCCAACATGGACAAATTTATTTTTCCCTCTTTGTCTATTGAGGGATTTCCAAAATCAGAGGGAATGGAACCGGGAAATGTAAGCGGACAGACTGGCAAATGAGCGTCTTTGGTTTATTTGCGGGTGGACAGGCATGCATACCTTCACAGAGGTCAAGGAGAGAATTGGACAAAGCAGACTTCTTCAAACCACACTCAGGTGCAGAGAGCCTATTTACCGCAGGATCTGATGGCTTTAGCACGTCATAAATCAAGACTCGAGAGTCATCATCAATGGTGTTGTGAGTGGCACGATGTCGTTGCAATTCCTCTTCAATCCGTAAGCTTTCTAAGCCAGTGGTCTGAAATTAAGCAGAGAATGTAAACAAAGAAAAAAAATGTTTAACTGAGGCAACAGGTTGCATTTGAATTAAGATGAGACCGTGTTAAAAGAAAAAAAAAAGTGTATCCAGATGAGATGGAACTGCATATTGCAGTAAATATTCTAGACATCAAAAAAGATTAAACTAAAATTTCACATGCGTGCAAAACTAAATATACAGCCTTTCCAATATAAACTCGTAGATGAAAAGTTATAGGGATAAAATTTAATTAAGATTATTAACTTAAAAAAAAAAAAAAAAAAAAAACAATGATTATCTAATCTAAGAGGAAATCATTTCTTATTCAATTTTCATCCATCTTAACTATATTAATAAATAAATAAATTGTAATAAAAGACGTATTTGAAATACATAAGCATCAGTTTCATGAAAAAATAAAGTATAGATGAATGATTGCATAGATCATATCTATATATCAGATATAGACAGACTCTTACATACAGATACTCAATGAGGGTGCCAACTAATTGAGAACATACAGTAGCAGCCATAATATAAAGAACGGAAACAACAAAGACATAAATATGTGTATTACTTAAAAAGTAATGCATGATTGGCAATGAAATTTTTACCAAATAACGATTAGGTTGTAATATTATACAAAGTTACAAAATTTACATAATAGTTCTTTTTAAATAAAGATTAAATGGAATAAAGAAAATAAGCTACTGGACAAAAGTTAGAGGAACTATGTTAATAATTTGCATAAACTTTTAATTTACATTGTTAAAAAAACTTGATGGAGCTTTTCAACAATAAGTAAAAGTTCATTTACCATTAGGACTTTATTTTTAAGCAATATGGCATATTCTACCTGCAAAATGCTCTTTCGAAGAAAAAAAAAAAAAAAAAAAAAAAAAAACCCCCCTCATCACTATCAAGAAAAAAAGTCAATTTCAGAAATTTCTGATATTGTTCATAGGTCTAAAAGTGTCGTTCATCATGTAATTTGCTGGTATAAAACTGATAAAATGTTAGATGCAAAAACAAAAACTGGCAGACTTCCAAAAATATTGCAAAGAGAAGATCCAAGAATTGTTAGAATATCTACAAAAAATGTTTTGAAACCGCTACATCAATTGCCCATAAATTTAATAAAGAGACAGATAAGATCTCAAGGAAAATGGTTGCTCGCAGGTTAAAAGATGCAGGATTGCATGCCAGTATTCCAGCTCTGAAGCCTCTCATTTCAAAGCGAAACCAAAGGGGATGCCTGGAGTATGCGAGAGAATATGTTATTTGGACTGACGCACAATGGGATACAGTTAATTTCAGTGACGAGTCCAAGTTTACTATATTTGATTCTGAGGGCAAAAATTACATACGCTGTAGAACAGGTGAAAGACTGTCTTCTCAATGTATCAAGAAAACTGTTAAGTTTGGTGGCGGCAGTGTGATGATGTGGGGAATGATTTCATATGCAGGATTTTTTTTTTTCTTAATTGTGTCACCCCAAGTAAGGCATTCCACTGCCACTATAGCGCAGGGGGTTACATAGAGCAATTGGGTATAGGAAATGTCAGAAAGAGGGTGATAGACAACTTAGGATGTACATAGGGAGAGAGTTGGGGATGGTGGGTGTGAGTTAGTGTGTTAGGAGGTGTCTATTGACCCTACATTTAAACTCCTGGAGGTTGTAGCCGTCGGGGAAGTAAGCATGCAGTAGGGAATTCCACAGGCAGGAAGTGCGAGGAAAGAAGCTGTTGGAGTAGAAATTGCGGTTACATTTCATCGGTTTCACTGTAAAAGGGTAGGACCCAGTTGCCAATCTAGTATCTCGTGCAAATTCACATCTAGGGGGCACCAGTGATTTAAGTTCGTCAGAGCAGAAGCCATGAAAGTATTTATAGAAGAGGCACAGGGAAGCCACGTCACGCCGGTGAGAGAGATACTGCAGGTGGTCAGCCAAGTCGGTATCAATCACATTACATATTCTTTGCTGTATTTTGTCAAGAACCTCGAGGAGAATAGAAGGGGCACCCGACCAGATGTGGCAGCAGTACACGGGCGGATGATGGATTTATATAATTGCAGGATAGATTCAGGCGGAAAGAATTTCCGGGCCCTGTACAGAGAGCCGACTTTCATAGCTGCAGATTTAGCAATGGATTCGACGTAGTCATTCCACTTAAGGTCCGCTGAGAGTGTCAGGCTAAGCAGGCATAGTGATTTACCCTCTGGGAGGCAAGCGTGTTCCATGCTAATGGGAGGGAGGTGCGGTTGTCTGTGGTGGTTAATTGACAGCAGCTTCGTTTTGGAAGAATTGAATTTTACGAGCCATTTCTTACCCCAATCCACCATGGATTGGAGGTCCTTCTCAAGCTCGGCAGCAAGGTTCGCATTGTCACCAATTAAGTGGTTAGCCCAGAGCCTGACCTGAATCCAATAGAAAATGTTTGGAAGATAATTGGAGAAAGGGCTCAGAAAAGAAACCCAAAAAACCAGGATCACCTATGGGATGTTATTGAAAAATGAATGGGAGGAAATTACAGCTGATTTTTGCAAGAAATTAATTAGATCATGTGGTCGACGATGCAGAGAAGTCATTGAAAATAAGAGGATGTTTACCAAATATTAAATTTTGTTGATATTTTGTTTACAATCAAGTATTCACAAGATCGTTCCTTAACTTTTGTCCAGTAGCTTATTTCCTTTGTTTCATTTAATCTTTATTAAAAAAAACAAAAACTATTATGTAAATTTTTGTAACTTTGTATAATATTTATGCATTATACCCTAATCTTTATTCAGTAAAAATTTCATTGCTAATCATGCATTACTTTTTAAGTAATACACATATTTATGTCTTTGTTGTTTCTGTTCCTTATATTACAACTGTTACTGTACCTTTATAAATGGAAAAAATGAACCCGCATGTTATACTCGATGTACTAAATTATGACACACATTTCTCTTTCAAATGCATCAAGAGCATTAACATTGCAGTTTCCAATCCGTCACAAAAAATAAACTGCTATGCTTGCAGCACTAATCAGTAACCATGGTGTTGTAACCTTGTTTAGTTATTGTTGTGACCTAAAAGGTTACTAATGTGTTGTGGTGTAACACAGTTGTATTGTCTTGGGATATTACTCTAATTACTCAAGGATTTGTAGTAATAGTTATTACTATGAGGTCATATTCCGGCATCTTTTAGTTGATCTATCCAGACTTCTGTCTGGTGCTTAATATAGGTTATTATCATGGTCATATGATTCCCAGTGGAATAATTCATTCTTATAGTTTTATTTGTTATCTGGTGAACAACATTCAACCACATGTGTTGGTGTTGACACATCTTTCTACATGATACCTCCCCTTTTGAGGAGATTCATTCTAGAGTCAATCTTTTGCAGTCTATACTTTTTAAGTGTGGGTTCCACACTTAGGAACTCTGTATTGTTTCTTTTTTCACATCACTGCAGTTCAACTATTACTGGTAGTGTAGGTATATCAAACATATCATAAATCCCCTCTATTGAGACTGTCTGATATTTTCCAGTTCAGTATACCTGCATCTGAATTGATTTAGGTGACTCTCATATTCCCATCTGGGTCCTTGTATGTCATTTGTCCAATCTTTTTTATTATGCATTTCTCCAGAACTCCTTACTCCCTTTGATACATTCTAAAATGTATTTTTTCACCAGGGTAAAAGTATTTATTCTCTGCAAGAGTTCTTGGTGATTTTGTCCTTTGTTTAGATATCTTATTAAATATTGATTTTATCTTTCTTGTAAACATCAATTCTGTGGGTGACATCCAAGATTTAGTATTGGGGTTTGGTGTAATTTTTTTTTTTTTTTTTTTTTTTACATACTCAAAAACTGTTACAGCACCTTTTCATCCATTTGTCTCCCCTTCTGCTTTGTCTTTTTTTTTTTTGAGTGAACCTTTAAATGCATATACAAAGCACCTGTTCACTAGATCTTAGTTTTGAGATTAGCATAAAATGAAACATTGAAACTAGGTTATCCTAGTAACAATAATTTTTTCTTTTGAAATGATTTGAATCATTGTTTTATTTGACTTATTTTCTCTACAAATCCTTTATATTTTCATAGCAACAGTATAGTTTTCAAATCTGAACAATATGATCTAATAGGCTACAGATTCTCCCCACACTACAGATTTAATGCATGTAATCTTTGCTGCATAAACAGCTCATTGTTTTGCTATGGCCTACCATTTAAGATGCTTTTATATCAACAAAAAAAAAAAAAAAAGAGTGGGGATTGGCAGGAAAAGAAAACATCAGTTGTTTAAATTTCAGTAGTTTACAACAACAATCCTCAGTCACATTTCTACAAACGTCATAGTATATCTTTTATTGTTGGCAGAAATGGGAGAAACCATTTCTGTTTTGCCAACATGTGAAGAGTGTCATCAAAATTAAGTGGAAATAATTTTCAGGTTCATGTTTACAATTCTTTTGGTGACCTTTAAAGAAATTTAACTGATACCAAACTTTTTTTTTTTTAAATCCAGTAACTATGCACTTGATACTAAACTAGCAAACTTATCTTTTTACAAATTTACTACAAGTTATTTGAGCTAATATTTTTTACAATTCATGATCTTTAATTTGTATTTTGGTTATAAGGATCAGTTGCATTCTGATCTGGATGAGATTTTTATCATTTGTCATTTCAGCTTCACAAAAAACTTAGATTAGCAATGTGGCTCAAGATTAAGAGAGATTAGCATATCTAAAAACCTTATCAGCATCAAGAATGGAAATAACAGCTACTACTACAACCACCATGATCTGGATAGCTGTGAGAGAGTGACTTTTCCAAGTGTTCACTGAAACTCTTTTCAATCAAACACTGTTGTATGCCAATAATAACACATTTTATTTGAATATCTAGCAATGGAAAAAGCATAGTAGTCATAAGCATAGTAGCACAAAGTGAACATAAATAAGTTGTTCACCTTTTCCATTTTTCTATGCACCCTAGCACCTCATTTTATACAATGGGATTCATTTCACAAGCCACTGGTAGTGAGTTGGATTTTCATTAGTTTCTCCACAGATATATCTTTTGTTAAAATTAAGTTTGTCCAGTCAGTTTCCAGGGAAATTGGATTTTATATAATAATACAAAGAGAATGTAAAAACTAAGGTGAAGTACTTACTTCTTAGTTTGCTTTTGAATTAAAAAACTAAATGTTGGGTATGTTGAGTTATAAGAAACTTAACCACTGAATATCAAGGTCATATTCATTGAGGCTGGATAGTTGATTTAGGCAATAAAGAGATGGGAGTAATGTTCTATGACAGAATTATGCTATACAAGTTGTGTCATCTTTTCCACATATTAGCAAAGAGAAACTTCACTTTAAAATCAACTCACATGACGTTCTTAGCTAAGTGTCTTACATTAATAATTGCTGAAGTATTTTTGAGTATCACATTGTAAATATATAAATATACAAAAATATAAACTTAATGGCTTATGGCACAAATTAAGCAGAATAATAATTTTCAGATCATGCTTTATAATAGTGAAATGTAAAAAAAAAACCAAAAAAAAAACCTATTAAATCTGATTGTTTAATCTTTAAAAAAATTTCAGAGCAAGTCATGAGAAATTTAGGACATAATTGGTTTACTGTAAAATTCAACCAAGAGAAAATTTCTGAAAAGTATGCACAGATTTAAACCACATTTTTAGATTACATTATCAATGAATTCAGTTTTCTTTTAGATCCCCTACCAAATGTTCACTAATTTATTTTCATAAGCACAAATGATTTATGATGTACCGTTCATGACTTTAATTATCATATACCATAAGGAAATGAACCAGTACATTTAAATGTTTGTAACAAATACCATGAAACCTTCCATTTTTTCCCCACGATCAAATATAAAAATTTTTAACAAATATAATCTGCTTTTCTCTAATAGAAAAACCTGTAATCTTCAGTTTACAAAAACAGCAATTCAATGAAACACTGAATCAAAAATAAAAACAAAAAGCAGTGTGTATGCATGGGAAAAAGTATAAACATGACTTATAAGAATGAGGCTGAGGAAAAAGAAGAGGTTTTAAAACATCAACATAAAACTGCATCATCAATTAGTTTTTCGAGTGTGTATCAGATCTGTAGACAAAGGATTATAAAAATTTATTTTCAAGCTATCACAGTACAAAACAAGGATAATTGAAATTTTTAGTATATTTTCTTTGTGATTTCAAAGGATTGATAATTTTAATAGTGATAACAAACACATATCATAATGTAAAATATTCTTATAATGGAACATGAAAGTTGATAAGCAAACGTCTGAGAAATTATGCATGCAACTGTTGCCAAAAAGTTAGATATCTATTTGTAGCAAATAATATTTTTATATTTCAACATAAGCTCTATAACAATGTTTATTTCTTTTTCTCGTTATCTATTTCATGCCTAATTTGGATGGCCTTACCTCTAAAATGGCTTCTTTGAGATCTTCGACAAATTTCTGCCTATCATGGTCATTCCTAGCATTGAACGTAATTAGCACCTTGCCGTTACTGGACAACCTAATACCATATTGATAATCTGAAAAATGAAAAATGAAAAATAAATAAAAAAAATGAAGAAATGGGAAAGATAGAGTAACACACAGAGTGAAACGAGTAAGAGAAAGAAAGAAAAATGGAGAGAGACTGGAAACGGGTGAAAGGAGCGACGCAGAGAGAGGCGCAAGAAAGACAGAGAGAGAGAGAGACGAGCAAGAAAGACAGAGAGACGAGCGAGAGAGAGAGAGAGAGACGAGCAAGAGAGAGAGAGAGAGAGAGAGAGAGAGAGAGAGAGAGAGAGAGAGAGAGAGAGAGAGAGAGAGAGAGACGAGCAAGAGAGAGAGAGAGAGACAGGCAAGAGAGAGAGAGAGACGAGCGAGAGAGAGAGAGAGAGAGAGAGAGACAGGCAAGAGAGAGAGAGAGAGACGAGCAAGAGAGAGAGAGAGAGAGAGACGAGCGAGAGAGAGAGAGAGAGAGAGGCAGGCAAGAAAGACAGAAGACGAGCAAGAGAGAGAGAGAGAGAGAGAGAGAGAGAGAGAGAGAGAGAGAGACGAGCAAGAGAGAGAGAGAGAGAGACGAGCAAGAGAGAGAGAGAGAGAGACGAGCAAGAGAGAGAGTGAGAGACGAGCGAGAGAGAGAGAGACGAGCAAGAGAGAGAGAGAGGCAGGCAGAGAGAGAGAGAGACGAGCAAGAGAGAGAGAGAGACGAGCAAGAGAGAGAGAGAGACAGGCAAGAGAGAGAGAGAGAGAGAGAGAGAGAGAGAGAGAGAGAGACCGAGCAAGGAGAGAGAGAGAGAGAGAGAGAGAGAGAGAGAGAGAGAGAGAGAGAGAGAGAGAGAGAGAGAGAGAGAGAGAGAGAGAGAGAGAGAGAGAGAGACAGGCAAAGAGAGAGAGAGAGAGAGAGACAGCGAGCAAGAGAGAGAGAGAGAGAGAGAGACGAGCAAGAGAGAGAGAGAGAGAGAGACGAGCAGAGAGAGAGAGAGAGAGACGAGCAAGAGAGAGAGAGAGAGAGAGAGACGAGCAAGAGAGAGAGAGAGAGAGACGAGCAAGAGAGAGAGAGAGAGAGAGAGACGAGCAAGAGAGAGAGAGAGAGAGAGAGAGAGAGAGAGAGAGAGACGAGCAAGAGAGAGAGAGAGAGACAGGCAAGAGAGAGAGAGAGAGAGAGAGAGAGAGACAGAGCGAGAGAGAGAGAGAGAGACGAGCAAGAGAGAGAGAGAGAGACAGGCAGAGAGAGAGAGAGAGACAGGCAAGAGAGAGAGAGAGAGAGAGAGAGAGAGAGAGAGAGAGAGAGAGAGAGACAGGCAAGAGAGAGAGACTGACAGAGAGAGAGAGAGAGAGAGAGAGACGAGCAAGAAAGACAGAGAGACGAGCAAGAGAGAGAGAGAGAGAGACGAGCAAGAGAGAGAGAGAAGACGAGCAAGAGAGAGAGAGAGAGAGAGAGAGAGAGAGAGAGAGAGAGAGAGAGAGAGAGAGAGAGAGAGAGAGAGAGAGAGAGAGAGAGACGAGCGAGAGAGAGAGAGACGAGCAAGAGAGAGAGAGAGACGAGCAAGAGAGAGAGAGAGACGAGCAAGAGAGAGAGAGAGAGAGAGAGACAGGCAAAGAGAGAGAGAGAGGAGCAAGAGAGAGAGAGAGAGAGAGACGAGCAAGAGAGAGAGAGAGAGAGAGAGAGAGAGAGAGAGAGAGACGAGCAAGAGAGAGAGAGAGACGAGCAAGAGAGAGAGAGAGAGACGAGCAAGAGAGAGAGAGAGAGACGAGCAAGAGAGAGAGAGAGAGAGAGAGAGAGAGAGAGAGAGAGAGAGACGAGCAAGAGAGAGAGAGAGAGAAACGAGCAAGACGCAGACAGAGAGAGAGTAAGACGCAGACAGAGAGAGAAATCGAGAGTAAGACGCAGACAGAGAGAGAAACGAGCAAGACGCAGACAGAGAGAGAAACGAGCAAGGCACGCAGACAGAGAGAGAAACGAGCAAGACACAGACAGAGAGAGAAACGAGCAAGACACAGACAGAGAGAGAAACGAGCAAGACACAGACAGAGAGAGAAAGCAAGACACAGACAGAGAGAGAAACGAGCAAGACACAGACAGAGAGAGAAACAGAAGACACAGACAGAGAGAGAACGAGCAAGACACAGACAGAGAGAGAAACGAGCAAGACACGAACAGAGAAACACGAACAGAGACTGACAGAGAAAACGAGCAAGACACAGACAGAGAGAGAAACGAGCAAGACACAGACAGAGAGAAACGAGCAAGACACAGACAGAGAGAGAACGAGCGAGACACAGACAGAGAGAGGAAACGAGCAAGACACAGACAGAGAGAGAAACGAGCAAGACACAGACAGAGAGAGAAACGAGCAAGACACAGACAGAGAGAGAAACGAGCAAGACACAGACAGAGAGAGAAACGAGCAAGACACAGACAGAGAGAGAGAAACGAGCAAGACACAGACAGAGAGCGAGCAAGACACAGACAGAGAGAGAAACGAGCAAGACACAGACAGAGAGAGAAACGAGCAAGACACAGACAGAGAGAGAAACGAGCAAGACACAGACAGAGAGAGAAACGAGCAAGACACAGACAGAGAGAAACGAGCAAGACACACACACACAGAGAAACGAAAGAAAGACACACACACACAGAGAAACGAACGAAAGACACACACACACAGAGAAACGTGCGAGAAAGACACACACACACACAGAGAAACGAGCAAGAAAAAGACACACACAGAGAAACGAGCAAGAAAGACACACACAGAGAAAAACGAGCAAGAAAGACACACACACACAGAGAAACGAGCGAGAAAGACACACACACACAGAGAAACGAGCAAGAAAGACACACACACAGAGAAACGAGCAAGAAAGACACACACACAGAGAAACGAGCAAGAAAGGCACACACACAGAGAAACGAAAGAAAGACACACACACAGAGAAACGAGCAAGAAAGACACACACACACAGAGAAACGAGCAAGAAAGACACACACACAGAGAAACGAGCAAGAAAGACACACACACAGAGAAAACGAGCAAGAAAGACACACACACAGAGAAACGAGCGAGAAAGACACACACACACGAAAGAAACGAGCAAGAAAGACACACACACACAGAGAAACGAGCAAGAAAGACACACACACAGAGAAACGAGCGAGCGAGAAAGACACACACACACAGAGAAACGAGCGAGAAAGACACACACACACAGAGAAACGAGCAAGAAAGACACACACACACAGAGAAACGAGCAAGAAAGACACACACACACAGAAACGAGCAAGAAAGGCACACACACAGAGAAACGAGCAAGAAAGACACACACACACAGAGAAACGAGCGAGAAAGACACACACACACAGAGAAACGAGCAAGAAAGACACACACACACAGAGAAACGACAGAAAGACACACACACACAGAGAAACGAGCAAGAAAGACACACACACACAGAGAAATCGAGCGAGAAAGACACAGAGAGAAATCGAGAGCAAGAAAGACACAGAGAGAAACGAGCAAGAAAGACACAGAGAGAAACGAGCAAGAAAGACACAGAGAGAAACGAGCAAGAAAGACACAGAGAGAAACGAACAAAAGAAAGACACAGAGAAAACGAGCGAGAAAGACAGAGAGAAACGAGCAAGAAAGACACAGAGAGAAAGCACGAAAGAAAGACACAGAGAGAAACGAGCAAGAAAGACACAGAGAGAAACGAGCAAGAAAGACACAGAGAGAAACGAGCGAGAAAGACACAGAGAGAAACGAGCAAGAAAGACACAGAGAGAAACGAGCAAGAAAGACACAGAGAGAAACGAGTAAGAGAAAGACACAGAGAGAGAGAGAGAAACGAGCAAGAAAGACACAGAGAGAGAGAAACGAGCGAGAAAGACACAGAGAGAGAGAGAGAAACGAACGAAAGACACAGAGAGAGAGAGAGAAACGAACGAAAGACACAGAGAGAGAGAGAGAAACACGAAAGAAAGACACAGAGAGAGAGAGAAACGAGCGAGAAAGAGACACAGAGAGAGAGAGAGAAACAAAAGAGAAAGACACAGAGAGAGAGAGAGAGAGGCAGGCAAAGAGAAAGAGAGAGAGAGAGAGAGAGAGAGAAACGAGCGAGAAAGACACAGAGAGAGAGAGAGAAACGAGCAAGAAAGACACAGAGAGAGAGAGAGAAACGAGCGAGAAAGACACAGAGAGAGAGAGAGAAACAGGCAAGAAAGACACAGAGAGAGAGAGAGAACGAGCGAGAAAGACACAGAGAGAGAGAGAAACAGGCAAGAAAGACAGAGAGAGAGAGAAACGAGCAAGAAAGACACAGAGAGAGAGAGAGAGAAACGAACAAAAGAAAGACAGAGAGAGAGAAAACGAGCGAGAAAGACACAGAGAGAGAGAGAGAGAGAAACGAGCGAGAAAGACACAGAGAGAGAGAGAGAAACGAGCAAGAAAGACACAGAGAGAGAGAGAAACGAGCGAGAAAGACACAGAGAGAGAGAGACACGAAAGAAAGACACAGAGAGAGAGAGAAACGAGCAAGAAAGACACACAGAGAGAGAGAGAGACAGAGAAAGACACAGAGAGAGAGAGAGAAACGAGCGAGAGAAAGAGACACAGAGAGAGAAAACGAGCAAGAAAGACACAGAGAGAGAGAGAAACGAGCAAGAAAGACACAGAGAAAACGAGTAAGACACAGAGAGAAACGAGCAAGAAAGACACAGAGAGAGAAACAGACACGAAAGACACAGAGAGAGAAACGAGCAAGAAAGACACAGAGAAAGCACGAAAGACACAGAGAAAGCACGAAAGAAAGACACAGAGAGAAATCGAGAAAGACACAGAGAGAAACGAGGCAAGAAAGACACAGAGAGAGAAACGAGCAAGAAAGACAGAGAGAGAAACGAGCGAGAAAGACACAGAGAGAAACGAACAAAAGACACAGAGAAAGCACGAAAGAAAGACACAGAGAGAGAACGAGCAAGAAAGACACAGAGAGAGAAACGAGCGAGGCAGAGAGAGAAAGCACGAAAGACACGGGAAGCAAGCAAGAAAGACACAGAGAGAGAAACGAGCAAGAAAGACACAGAGAGAAAGCAAGCAAGAAAGACACAGAGAGAGAAACGAGCAAGAAAGACACAGAGAGAGAAAACGAGCAAGAAAGACACAGAGAGAGAAACGAGCGAGAAAGACAGAGAGAAACGAGCGAGAGAGACACAGAGAGAAACGAGCGAGAAAGACACAGAGAGAGAAACGAGCGAGAAAGAAAGACACAGAGAGAAAGCAAGAAAGACACAGAGAGAGAGAGAAACAAAAGAAAGACACAGAGAGAGAGAAATCGAGAAAGAAAGACACAGAGAGAGAGAGAGAGAAACGAGCAAGAAAGACACAGAGAGAGAGAAACGAGCGAGAAAGACACAGAGAGAAAAACGAGCAAGAAAGACACAGAGAAAAACGAGCAAGAAAGACACAGAGAGAAAAACGAGCGAGAAATACACAGAGAAAAACGAGCAAGAAATACAGAGAGAGAAAACAAAACAAGAAAGACACAGAGAGAGAGAAAAACGAGCGAGAAAGACACAGAGAGAGAAAAACGAGCAAGAAAGACAGAGAGAGAAAAACGAGCAAGAAAGACACAGAGAAAAACGAGCGAGAAAGACAGAGAGAAAAACGAGCAAGAAAGACAGAGAGAGAAAAACGAGCAAGAAGACAGAGAAAGCACGAGTAAAGAAAGACAGAGAGAGAAAAACGAGCGAGAAAGGCAGAAAGCACGAACAGAAAGACAGAGAGAGAAAAACGAGCAAGAGAGAAAGACAGAGAGAAAAACAGACAGATAGAGACAGAGAAAAACGAACAGACAGAGAATGAGAGAAAAACGAGCAAGAAAGACAGAGAGAGAAACAGGAAGAGACAGAGAGAGAAAAACGAGGAAGATAGAGAATGAGAGAAAAATGAGGTAAAAGAAATAAATTAAACAATTAGTGAGAGAAAGAAGACATAGGAAGAAAATTTTTTTTACACTTGGTAAATCTTCATA
Organism: Ascarosepion bandense; assembly: GCA_037127315.1. Taxonomy (NCBI): domain Eukaryota; kingdom Metazoa; phylum Mollusca; class Cephalopoda; order Sepiida; family Sepiidae; genus Ascarosepion; species Ascarosepion bandense. The sequence continues at coordinate 178,980 of JBBBDQ010001494.1, forward strand.
ATTAAATAAAATTATATATATATATATATATATATATATATATATATAAAAATCAGATTATCTGGAATCTGCATTTTTTAAAACTTATTTTAATTTTACATGTTTATAATTCTAAATAAATTAGAATATAAGATTTTTTTTAAAACAATCTTTATTCTCCCCTATCAATCTTTGCATTTAAATCAATAATGTATCCTTTTCCCATCATAATTATGTTCATCATTGGTTGATAAAGAATGAAAACAATTGAAAACCCAGATGTTTGAATGGAGGAAGGTCAGACAACTGGCAGGAATTTAAAAAGGTTTGTCTTCAGAAATTGCTTTCTTTATCTTTTCTTATAAAGAGCAACAAGAGATTATATTTCTCTTTGCTCGTCTATCAAGATTGACAAAAAAATACAAGATAAATCTGATTAGACTCACGAGGCGTTCCAAACAGATACACCTGCATGCCATACAAGGAGAAGGACTGCTTGAAGGAGTAGGTGATTCCTGTTTTTTTCTTGCTAAAAATTTTTGTAATCTGAAATAACAAGAAATTGTAAGAATTAAAAGAAATGACAAAGTAGAATATACTGTAGAGAAGCTATTAATCAGGGTGACTTCAATGTCACTGAAGAAAAACAGAAATAGGAATACAAATTGTACACAAATCAAAAACAATGAAGAAACATCTTTTTAATGATCATATTTTTTTTAAGTAAATTAACAATAAATGTAAGTCTTTAATGGCATATCAACTTCTATAAACACTATATTAAATACTTAAATCACTCATAGTTATTGAGTTGTTCAGATTAATTTCATAATTGTTGTTGGCTTTATCAGGAGCTTTCTCAGGTGTATAATTTATCTGAAACGAGAATGTTCCAACAGAAGATAGTTCATTGAAAATATCAATGTCAGATTCCTTAGACTGGAAAAAAACTTCCTCACAACCAACTGAGTAGATCTAAATATGCAAATATGCTAATATCTTCAATACTCTTATCTAAAAGTGACTTATTTTTCACAGGCACTGATTTTGTTTATTTTTCTTTTGATATTTATAGCATTGGACTGTTAGACTTTTCAAAGTGACATTTTTCAAGTGAGGACCACTATTCATTACTGGAATCTTGTTCTCAACAAAATAATGAACCTTTTCCTTTCCATATATATTCAACCATGCCCAACTATTATTATAACAACCTTGTAGTTTTCTTAGAGTGTAAATTTCAAGGGTCAATTGGTTTCTCTCTTCTACAATCAGGTAAGATTATATGCACAGCTGTTTGTTATATTTATCTAACAGAAATTCATATTCGATAGCATGGAGCAGTTTAGCAGAAAGTAAAATCTGATGCTATACTAGGCATAAATCCTTTGGATGTCTTAAGCTAAGCTTATTATAGTTTGGGTATTATAGTAATGTAATGCCAAATGAAATTTTAGAAATATATTATCATGGTCCTTATATATATATATATAAAATATATTTTATATATATATATATATATATATATATAGAACCAAGACTCTTTATATCAACAATTTCTCAATTGCGATAACATATTAGAAATTGCCTAAGAATGAACTGAATTTTTTTTTCTCTTACAAACCTGAAAACAACAAAGGACAAGGAATAGAAATATTGCTATAGAAAAATACTTACTAGAATGATGTCATTAAAAAGAAATACTTCACGCTGATGAAGACCAATTTTTTCTTTTTTATAAGGATCATGAATTTCATAAAGGCGGCAGTAGCAAACAAGGCGTCTGTGCGGTAAAGCAAGTTGCTGGGTGAAAAAAAAAAAATGAAAAGATCAAGTTTAATTGCAGCTAATTTCTTTAACGCATGAGAAAGATATTTTTATAATTTCAGCTGACAGTTGGAAATCGACCTGAAAATTGATGTATTAAGGGGAGAATTTGTTTTTTAAATGAAGAAAATAAAAACATACCTTTTGTTTAAACTGGATTTATATATTTGTTTAGTATACTATAAAAAAGAGTTGCTGTCTAATATTTTTGTAATATGTATAACCAAAGATAATCTACTTACTTTTTGTGCCATGTGTATTAGGAGCCATTTTAATAGCCATAGTATAAGGAATGCTAAAAATCTGATGGTTAGGCACCTCCTTGTTGTATTTGGCCTCTCAATATATAATAGGAAATTCAGAGACAATGTTATTGTAAAATAATGTTACTGTTTTTACAAATTTATAAAAGGCTGAAAAATTTTGAAGTGTCTTCTCAAGAGAAAGAATGTGAAATGATGCTATGAGGAGTGCTGAAAAATTCTCAGCCTAATGAAGAAATCCTTTCAGGAGAAATTCTAGTAAGATTTTGTGGAGTGAACTGAACTGAGAACTTTTCAGCACCCCTTTATAACTGTTAGATGAAAAATAAAAGAATTATTATAATTTCCTAAAGAGATTCAATATTTAAAGAAATACATGTTCCAAGGGGTGGGGGGAAATAAAAAAATACAAAGAATAATTTCTTTACAGAAATTTAATCTATCTCCATAGCTGATAAAAAATAAAATTAAACTGGTTAACCTTAAATGTTTAATTATGTCATTTTCACATATACTATAAAGAAAATATAAACAAATTTCAAATGGATCAAATTCATTTTAATGTGTGTGTGAGAGAAAGAATATATATATTTTATTACATACTTAAATGTTTTAAAATATGATTTAACTGAATAGTGCTGCACTTGGAAGCAAGGTGAAACAAAAAAATTGATATTCACACAATCACCTATTTTTAAAAACTGTTTGTCACAAACCTAATAGTCGAGAGATTTGTATATTTTCAACAATGTTGCAAATGTAAACCTAACATTCAACAAAAGACAAAAAGACAAAATCTTCACAAGAAATATCACATCAAATATAGAAATGTTTTTAAAATGATAGAAGGAATTAATAGTACTTACTGGTTTTTTGCCTACAATGGTCTGTTCAACCTTCATTACTTGAGACTGGTGATCTACTCCTGGCTGAAACTCTTGGGCGCGGATCCGTTCATATATTCCTCGTAATAAGTCACGGTCAATATCATCAGTTTCATCAATTCCTAAAAAAAAAAAAAAAAAAAAAAAAAAAAAAAAAAAAACTAATCAAGAGACTTTATCACATATAAACAAAAATTCCTATATTTTTTTTTTCATGTTATAATTGCTTTCAGATAAATAACATTTGTGGAGTGGCTCTTCTGTATTTTTTTGTGAACAGAAAGTAGACAATGAAGTTATGAGTTGTTCAGTGAAAAGTGCCTTCCTTGAGTTTTCCGTATATATACTAGTATCTATTCTCCTGAAATATCTTAAAAGCAACAATATCTTCTCAGAGCATTAAAAAACAAACTGTACAATTTATAGTAACTGAAGCTTTTAGTTTAGTTAACAGAAGACCTGTTTAAATATTTAATATTTTGCTATTTTTTTGAAACATGAATACAGTCATAAAATGAAGTCATCAATTTTTAATTTAAAAAAAAATTTCTTTATTAAAAAACCTACCTGATTGAGTGATTAGGACATATTGATAAAATTACACTCTCTTTGACATTTGTTTATCTCTAGATAAAAACATAGCACCCAATTTGATCAAAATTCGATCTTTTCGTGGTGAAACTGAAGCAATTTCTCCATGGCACATGCCTGGGTGTATGAAAGGGGTGTGCAATACCTAAACTACTTGGCTTCCTCTCTTGGCTGTACAGACAAGATCCAAAAGGATACAGATCATAACATTTGGAGACGTCAGTGTTGACAGCCAACTGCCTTTGGTGCTCCACTTCAGGTTTTGTGCCTGGATTTACTTCCATAGTCTTTTCTATGCTTTGTATATGACTGCAAGGCAGCAGTGATTTAAAAAGCAGGGTTTTCCTTCCCCTAGATGGACTGCCTTCCTGGGTATTGAGCTCCATCTATCCAAAGCAGCTGGTTATGAGGTACCAATTTCTTACCTTCACCCATCCTCCAGCATGGAGTTGGACTTAGTTGTTAGAGGTTATTTGAAACACATGCAATGAAAGCATTTTATATACAGTGGGATCTTGTTCCTACAAGATTTGGAAATAATCTATGTATATAAACATTTATATACAAGACATAATTAAAAAAATATATAAAACGTTGGGTAAACGAAGAAACTAAAAAGTAAGATAAATTGTGAAAATTACATAAACAAATATAAAAAAATTGGTTAATTTTAGGAAAAGATAGAAGAAACAAAAAATGTAAATATATCTTGGGGATTTTAAACCTACAATACTCAGATTATGAAGTCATTATTTAATATCCAATAAAATCATTTATACTACCTTTTTGAAAGAACTAAAACCTAAACTATCAAGCGATAAAAAAAATGAATGAGAGTAGAAAATGCAAAATTGATAAATATGACTTTAGGTAAGCAAAAACAAATACTAATACAGAATAAGCCCAGTAACTAAAAAGTTGAAAGAATAATTAATACATAACTTCAAATAAATATAATAATCATAATATATAGAATAACTGAAATAAAAATAATTGCTAATTATATTAAATTATTATATTATACACACACACAATAGATAAATGTTTTTTTTTTTTAAATTAATATGGTTTACATTGCAACATGGAAATGTTTCAAGATTTTGACCTTGTTATCAGGCAATGTTAGCTCATTGTTGTGAAAATGATTTTAAATAAAAAGCAAATTTAATTATTTAAGTATTTACATAACAAAAAATCCAGCATAGTATGATTTAAAAAGGTTCAAAACTTAATAAAACAAACTTTTTCTATCAAAATATTTATAATATTATGAAGAGGAAAGATCAAGTAATTATTTATTTTATAAATTTTTTTAATCCTTTGAACATGTTCAAAAATTTTTGCAGAAAATTTTGTTTTGATTTGGAGTTGGCGTGGTCGAAGATGATTATGTAATTTTTTTTACATAACTCACTTTTTCAGTGACAAACACATTAATTTGGAAAATCTCACAAAAATCAAATAATTGTCGGATTTTAATGAAACTTTCAGTACTCATTCACAAATGAATAAAATTATTTTTGAAATTATTATTTTTTTTAAGATATTGATGAAACAAATTTTTTTTTTTTTAACTGTTACCCCACCTTCACATAAATTAATGAAATTTTAATAAAATTTTTATTTTCTGCGATTTACTTTTTTTATTAGTCAAACGCAGAACTCATCGGGAAATATAAATCATGTATTTTTTTTATTTAAAATTATCATTCACTATACAAAAATCTGCTCCAAAGAGAAATATAAAAAAATGCAATAAAACTTTGATATAATTTAATAAGCTGGAATAAATAATAAAAATTAAGGACATTATAGTTTGAAGAAAAAATTCTTTTTGATTACTAATAAAATTTTAAAAATTGTTTTCGTTTTTTTTTTATTATAATAATTCATAAAGTTTTAAAAATCTTTTAAAGAACTGTATGTTTTTTTTTTTATTAGTTAAGAATTGATGATTATACTGCCAATCAAAAAAAAAAATTAAATAAAAATTTTTCTCTATGTATATTTTTAAAAAGAAAAGAAAAACGAAAAAAAAAAAAAAAAACAAAACAAAACAAAAAAAAAACAAAAAAAAAACAAATTTGTGCAAATATGTTCAAATTTATAAAGTACGGTGTTCCATATGGGTCAAAATGATTTTATAAGTTAAGTGTTCTGGGTTATTCCTCCTTACATAACAAAACAGAAGAACGCACTTTCATTCTTACGATATTTTATTCTGTACATTTCTAAAATTTTTTGCAAGTAATTCTCAACATTTAAAGTAAGTATTTTTTTTTTTCAATCCCTCAATTTTTTAATTAATTGTGACTAAGTGCATTTATGATAATTAAAAAAAATATGTATTGTACAGTACAAGAAAATGTGAAAAATATTCATATAAGTGCTGAAATTACGTTAAATTTTTAATTTTACTATTTAGTTAAAAAAAATAAAATTTTTTAGCACGATTGGTCACCATACATTGCGTTCTTGTCAACATCTGGCATTAGTCATCTGTCATCGCTTCAATGACATAAAAACAGGGCTACCGTAATTATTATTTTTTTTTTTAATTGTAAATTTCTGGCAGTAAGCAATTATTGATTGAAAACAGAAAAAAGTAAGTTTTAATTTTTAAATTTTTACTTAAATAACGTGTCAGCAATGTATATATTTTATTTTTGCAAGATTTTTAAAAACAGAAATTTGGCTACTATTTATGTAATGTGTCAATCAATCAAAAATGGCGGTATACTTAAATAAAATTGGTAAAATTTCAAAATTTTAGATTTCAATCAATATAATTTCTGTTAAAAATACACCAGTATGTTTTGCTTACTAGAATTATTAAATTTAATCTCTTGGCTTTCAATTAAAGCTAATTTTAAAGCTTGAAGATAATTTATTTTTAAAATTTAAATTTAAATTTAGGTATTGAAAATGAGTGGAGGTACCTAAATTATATTATGCTCTACAATATTTGTTGTATTGAGCACTTTTTTGAAAAACCCAATGCTGGAGTACTAGAAATTGTAAAACTGTTGGTTGTCTTTACCTGAGCCTTTTGAATAATTCTTATGTTTGTGTATGTGATTTCATCATTTTTTTTTTTTTTTTTTTTTAAATGCCAAAGGATTTAGTTTTATACAATGTTATGAACAAATGTATCTATCTACAATTCATTTCAGGCCAGGTTTGAAATTTCTATTTCTTTGCAGCTCCTGTTGTTTCCCCCACCATTTTTTACCCCTGTGTGCATTTTCTCACTTTCTTCATCCCCTTTGTGCATTTTTTCACTTTCTTCACCCCCTTTGTTAAGCCCAGACATCGCTTGACTGATATCTGTATATTTTACTTCCTACCTAAATTTGGGGTTTATTTCTCTCCGAGTTATTTTTCATTGGCTCTTTCCGCATTTCTTTCTCTCGTTTTCCTCTTTTTTTTTTTTTTTTTATTTCCCGTGTCCTTCTCTTTTCCAATTTTTGATTTCTTTTTTTGTTTTTTCATTTTTTTCTATCCTTTTTACTTTGTAAAAAAAAAAAAAAAAAAAAAAAAATTAGCCTGTAATTTCCAAGTTCCGAGTCATCCTTCCTGGGTTTTGCAATAGGTATGATAAAAGGCTGTCTCTGCAAATCTGGCAAGTGGCCACTTGTCCATATATTATTAAATAGTTTTAGCAGCAGTTTCAATTATTTGTTAGGCAGCTGCTTTAGGAATTGATAATGAATATTGTCTGGTCCTACAGCTTTTCTTTGCAATAAAGACCAGGGTTTCTGTAAACTGAGTTATATTCTTGATGCATAGACATTCTTCTAGTCTTTCAGAACATAGCTTTTGAAATTCCTCCCAGTTTGCTTTACACCATTTCCAACATTGAGAATTTTCATCATTTTGCTCCAAATTTTGTAGGCAAATTAGAAAATGATTGCTACCACATGTGTCCATCAGTACCTCCCAGGAAAAATCTATAAAGATTATCTTGCACAAAGATAAGTCAATTGCAGAGTAACTGCCAGAGAATAGACACACATAAGTTGGTGATTTATTGTTATATATACACAAATCATTGTTATTTACAAACAATTCCATATTCTTTCTTTTTTGATTTGTATCTTTACAACCCCATAAGGTGCTGTGACAGTTAAAATTCCCTAGTAACATAAAGAGAGCAGAGAGTTGCTTTATAATTTCCTGCAATTTGTTTTTATTTATGGCTTCATTTAGTGGAATGTACACCAAGAAGATGTTGGCTGGTCTGTGCAGTGTCACTGTTACAGCTATTGCCTGTAAATTTGCTCTCAAGTTTATCTGACTTTGTGGAACATCATTTCGGACTAAGATGGATGTACCACCTGATGCCCAAAGACCAGTGTATTTTTATGTAATTGTATTGCTGGTAATTTCTTATATTTATATTGTTATCCCTCTTAAGAAGGTTTTCCTGAAGGTAGATAATTGCTGAGGTCAGAAGCAGCTTGTTAATGTTTGCCATCAGTCCACGACAGTTCCATTGCAATATTTTATACATACTTGTACTTATTTACAGCTTATTTGTTTTTGATTTGTTGTAGTTTGTCAGTTTTGGCTATCTACTTCTATCTCATCTAAATTTCTAAAGCGATTTTCAGCAAACACTTCCAATTTTTACTTGATTGTTTCCATTTTTTTTTTCTTTTTGGTGACGCACTTATTCTACTGTTTAAAGACTTTGGTGGACATATAGGTGATCTCTGTGACCTTTATTCTACAGATGGCTTAACTTATTTTTGGGGAGAAAGTCTGTGTGAGATGAAGTTATTTACTTATTGCCAGTTTTCCTTTTTTTCAAGTTCAGCCTAACCCAATTCTTTGTATTACAAATCTTCTAAATTTTTTTTGGAAATTGGGCCTATCATTTTGTTCCAAGTGCACATGTCAATAAGGTCTCTGTACTTGCCAGTGAGATTGAATTATTTAGACTTGTCCTATCTGGTACTCTTGCTTAGGAAGGGCCCCTCATGTACCCATCAACTACTTTTTTTGCCACTGAAAAGAAAATATTTCTTTTATATTTAACTACTACAATTTCTTTGTCTTTTTTTCAGAACTCACAAATACAAGAGTAAGCTGGATGATTCTCCTGGTAATTTGCACATCTAATCTCATCTTGGCACTCATCCTCATCACGATCAGTCTTTTTGGCCACACTTTGCACATATAAGTCAGCTCCTACAGCTATCTCTGTGATGTCCAAATTTCTGACATCTAAAACACTTCAAAGGAGCCAGGATATATAACTCAACTGGCTCAACATTATAGCCTATTTTTATTTTAGAAGGAATTCTTGATGAATCGAATGGGAGGATGTATGTATTTGTAAATATTTTTTTCAGTTTTTTTTCCTAATCATGAACCTTCAGTAGTCCAAGACTCCCTGGATACCCAAGGTAGACAAAATTTCTTCTGGTGTGACCAGAGAGAGCTCTCTATTTCTAATAAATCCTTTTGCTGTGTTCAGTTTTGTATGAGGGAAAGTTTTAATACTCATGTTGTGGAAGGTCTTCATTTTCATTAAAAACTCCCAGTTTCCTTGTTTCAACTTTCACGATTAAATTGCCGTCTCATCTTTCTGACTTATTTTGGATTAATCTGACTAGATATTACTTTGAAGGGGGCACTCTTGACAACAAAGTTTCCTTCCAAAGACTCTAAAACAAAAAAAATCTTGGAAAGTTTGTGCTTATTTCTTTTTCAGAATCTGAGTCCAAAAGGTATCATTTGTGTTTTTTGTTTTGATTCATAATTTTTGGGGATTGAAATTTCACTGCTCCCCACCCACCTCAGAGTCCACCACTAGGACTTGATAAGCCAGCTGACAATTAGCCAGTGCTTTTTAAAGCCTATAAATTAGGTTGTTATTCATCCACCAGCTCATTTAGGTACAGTTTCCCTAAAGTATTCTATTTGCTATCTTTATAGGCGTTAGAGCTTGTTCTGACCAGTCGATTGAATGGATCAGGGCTCTGCGACTGCCCGTCTAGTCCAGGTAAGGGCCAAAGTGATGTGTTAGGAACTGGAAGTAATAACCCTAACTGCCAAAACCCTCAACCATTAGATCCCAGCCCCAAACATCACAGGAAACAGGTAGCCGTTGGTATATTATGAAGCCCCAACCAACAGAGCATATTATCTGTGTCTCTTTCATTAGCTTGATAATTTGATCTTATATCCACTTCTGCTTTTCTTGAGATGTTCTTACTCACTGAGGCCACTAGAGCTTCCCTTAAGGTGTTTACCTTAGAATACTTTTGTTCATCCTTCTAGGTGACCACTATTATAACCCCTTTTGATTTTTTTTTGGGGGGGAGGGGGGCACTGTGACAAAAAAAAAAAAAAACTTTTCTTATAGCTGGATTTAAAAATTATGTTCTAAAATAATCTGTTGTTTGAAAGATTAGAGATTGTTGGTTTAAATACATATTCCAGCATTGTTCAGCACAAGAATGGTTGTATGTATTTCATTCACCTAACAAGTTCGTTTTTTTTTGTTTTGTTTTTTTAACAAATCACATTTACTCACTAAAATGGTCAATGTTGACTAACAAGAAGTTACAATAAGTTTTTCATGACAAAATCTTAAACTGTGTAAAATTGTCAACAAAGATTAAAACAGCTGTTATCTATCTCCCTTTCCATACCTACTTGATTTTATTGTTTAGCAAGGCAGGTCAATGAATTGTTATTTGGACAGAAATAAGAAATCAAATTGTTGAAGAGATCTTAACATTACAATGACACTAGTTGAGGATGTTGGGGGTGCAAATGATAATTTTGAATAAGGAATGTAAATTATAATTAGAGAGAGAGAGAGAAAAAAAAGAAAAGAGGACCGTTTCTACAGAGCTGAGATTTCCTTTAATTTTATTTGTGTGGAGTTTATAAGATGCAATTCTCCTCCTGTGATACTTGCTTGTCACAACTGTCAATTAGAGAGACATAAAGGTGTGGGGGATTTTCTTGACTTGTTTCTAAAGCGCCACAAAGAAGAAGAGACTCATTGAGTAAGAGAGAGTGGAAGGAGAATCTTACAATCAGCCATTTATAATAATAGTTCAGAGGGGGCAGCTGTACAAGAGCCAATTCAATTCAAATTGAAAACAGATAATTAACATTACAAGTATTAAAGAAAAAAAATTAGTAGAATAGAATTGGTTATTCAGGGTGAGATAGAAAATTAATGACTTTTTTTTTTTTGCATGCACAAGTGTGTGTGTGTGTGTGTGTGTGTGCACACCAGTATCTATTAGAGCTGCATACTTGGAAGCATGAGTAGATTTCTTGATTTATAATGTTCACATGAAATTTTCGACTTTTTTAACTGACAGCACTGAAAAAGGAAGCAAAATTTTCAAATGTTCAAAGAGATATCATCATTTAGGAAATCAGTTACTAAAATTAAGTTTAAAAAAGGAGCAATAATCAAAGTTTTAAATTCTTATACTATTTCTAAATATTACTGGATTTAACTTTATTGATTTGATTGAGATTATCAAATCTTAAAATTATTAAATAAGAACACACACACAAGTAGACAACTGTTTAAAATTTATAAAGCAATGGGTGTATTTGAAACCTAGCAATTCAAAAAATTCTAAGTGCAAAAATACTCAAGAATAATGAAATTTGAGCAAAGTTATGAGTACACCACACCCCAACAATTACTCAACAAGACAGGGGAATCAAAATTGTAAGGCTTCACCTGCAAAATTTTGAACAAATAATATTCACAGCAAGTGTAATTAAAATTTTAATAAGCAGCAAAGGTATCTGAACATATACAAGTAAAATTTCTTTTTTAAAATTGTTTGGGAGGCGGGGAAGAAAAAAGAATACATTAAGTTTGGTTTACAGTTTATCAGTTCTAAAATAATAATTAAAAAAAAAACAAAGAAGAAATTTCTCTTTTTCATAAAATTGGTTAAATCATTTCTCAATTTGTAAATCAGGGCATCAGTTAAAAACAACTTATAATTAGACTAATTGATAAGAATTTTTCATCAGTCACTACCAAGACAGAATTTGAAAATGTTTACTCTATATATTTGTGTATAAGCTAACTTCATGTATAGTGCAACCACTGAAATTTCTTGCATGAATTTGAATCACTCCAGAAAAAAAAAAAAAAAAAATACCTGTGTATATGCAACTGGTCAATGAAATGCATGATTTTTAACCTCTTCAAAAATATTTGTGCATAGTGGCAACTGCCTATTTTTTGCGCAAAAAAACTGATCATAAAACTTGCACTAATGTTGAGTATATACAGTATCCATATGGAATAAAAAATAAATTTGGAAAACAGCAGTGACCACATCCTTTAAGTTGATCGTGAAATTTGCTTTCATTTCTTTGACAAAATCTACTATAATATATTTCAAAATTGAAATTTGTGTGTGTGCATTAAACAATTGTATCTTCATCAAAACTATTTTGTTGAACCTAACCAATTAGCTAAATGGTTTTAGTGATTAGCCTACACAATTGAATTTTGTACATAATAGTAGGCAATAGAAATCACCCTCATTTCAATAACTACCACCATATGATGTTAAAAATACCAGGTTGTCAAGTTTAACAAATATTTTTTTATTTTAATGCCAATATTTGAATGAATCCTAACAAGACATGAACTTTCCCTTAAACAGTTATATATAATATTAACTATAGTGACATTTCATACATAAAAACATACCAATATTTTGTATTTTGGTTATAAAAAGATTTTTTTCTTTTGTATTGCTATTAGAAACCTCTTACTTGGAATAGGGTTATCTGAATTCATGTGCGACTATCTGGTTTTTATGCATATTAACACATCTGAACTGCAGATGCCATTATGAGGGACTATATGATTAATAGGCCAAGTGACAGATGAGGAAACAAAAATATAAACTTTAAGAGGGTGAGTGAAATAGATTTTGAGTTATCTCTCAAAAATATATTCATAGCAGAGTAAAAGAAAAAGAGTTTTGTGTTTAATGAGAGGAGCCCTAAATTCTACTTACCTCTGAGATTTTTGATAAAGTCTTCTAGTTTCATTCGCTTTTCTGTCTTGATGTTGGAATTATGCAAGTCTGTATTGAGCATGATGATAGCAAAGGCCAGTAAGAAGATAGTGTCTGGGTTTCGGAAGTTTTTAATTTGATCAGGGTTGCATATACAATAGCGATGAGCAAATGCCTATAGGAAAACAAACGGTTTCATAAGGAAAACTGTTAAAGCTGGCAACACAAACAATCAGAAAAAGATAATAGCTTCAATCTATTGCTTTGAAGAATTTAAAATATCTTGTAAAGATTAACTCAAATTATGCAAACATCTCATGATGAATATTAAAACTGAATTTATGGGCTATGGAATAAAGTATAGAACAAGTAACTTGATTATGTAATATATAGACTGTCAAATTCCTGCCTGAGGAATTTTTGATGAAATAATTCACCTGCAAAATATAAACTACAGTGAACTAATATTATTTACAAATTTACATGTCCTTTGAAGAACTGTATTCTTGATCTACCCAGTTTTGTAAATAATTATATCGACCACACGACTACTAAACTGACAAAAAGATTCAAGCTGCATCTCTCAGACCAGAGCTCATTTAAACACACATGGAGACCTTCCAAACCCTATCCGTAACATACTTGTTAACACAAATATCGCATCATCCACATGCAAAATAAAGGCAAAAACTAATGGAAGCATTATTAATAAAAAAGAAAAATCCAACACTCAATACCAACTATAAAAATGCTAACAATGTGTTTACCGTATTCGGAACATAAAAACATACTACTCTACAAACATACATACATAATACTACATTCAGTTACGTTTAAAAAAAAAAAAATCGTTGATAATGGCTGAAAGTACTCGGGAAAACAAAGCATTCAGACAATCTTTATATAATTTATGTCCTGAAAATAAAAAAAAATCATAAGACCATATGAAAAATTGCATTAAAAACTTTAACCATAAAATCTTGTCTGTCATTTTTTAATTAAACGTGTGTGTGTGTGTGTGTATATATTTTCTAAACATATATTGTTAAATATAACAGACAAAGAATGTCTATTATGTTTAATCATGAGCCGTTCTAAACATCATATTTTAGCTTCAATTTCAGGTGAAAATAAAGTAAAAAATTGTCCAACATTTGAATACTTTTTTTATTATGCTGGTTCTAAGCTTTCAGCTCACATGAGCCATCTTCAGAGAGGTTACAGGGACGTTAACATAGACATTTACCATCAAAGATGATATCTTGTGTTGATAAACATTGCTATGTGACAATAACAGTCACACTGCGTGAGAGACCAAAATGTTAACAGAACCAAATGTCTAAATACAATGTAATTTGTTGTGACCAGAATTAAATGTGATTTTCTTAAGTGAGGGTTGCTTTGATTTAAACCAAGTAGCATAAACTCGGGTCAACTTAAGTATAATAGTGAATGTCCTCAACAATATAAAATAGCTGTTATAAAAAAAAAAGTTAATTCAACGCACGCAAATGATATCTTCTTTCAAATCCATATTCTATAAAGAATTACACAACATTAAACACTTGTTAACAATGGATTTCCTAACTTTGTCATTGATTAACAAATTAAAATGTATTTCAAACTTAATACCTCTAACAATATTGACAATAATAATGTATGTCAAAATAAACATAACACTATTAACTAATACTTTTGCAACCAAATACATAATTACAAACATGATGAAACAACTCAAAAATATAATATATAGAAAGGTTAAACCAATAATAATAATCAAATTAAGCTCATCGCATCTTATAAAAAATTTAAAACAATTGACCTCATAGTCACTAATAACCCTACAACCACACAACTAAATCCTCTACAGAAAACCAATGTAGTGTATCAATTTACATGCCCATTCAGAGATTGTATATCTGTTACTAATAATAGACTCACTGCATATATTGGTTTTACTACAACCACTCTCTCCCATAGACTTACCTGCTACCTTTCTGATAGCAGTTCAATTAAACAACATTTCTTAGAAAAACAGCCATGTAGGTAATATTAGACAGATTTTAGGTGATAACACAATAATACTCATGCATACATACAGTAAAAAGAACCTTCAGATATTGGAGGCCATCTACATTAAATCAAAGCAACCCACACTTAATAAAAATTACCTTTCAATCTGGTCACGACACATTACATTGCATTTAGATATATGGTTCTGTTAACATTTCGGTCTCTCATGCGGTGTAACGTCACAGAACCACATTACTAATTTACAAACTGCATCTGCTATTCAGTGACTTATCGTCACATAGCAAGGTTTTATGTGAACACAAGATAATATCTTTGATGGTAGATGTCTATGTTAACATCCCTGTAACCACTCTGAAGATGGCTCATGTGAGCTGAAAGTTGAGACCTAGCATAATAAAAAAGTATCCAAATGTTGAACAATTTTTGACTATTTTCACCTGAAATTAAAGCTAAAATACGATGTTTAGAATGGCTCATGATTAAACATGACATTCATTGTCTTATATTTAGCAATATATGTTTAGAAAATTATCTGCTGCCTTGATATACTAAATATATGTATATAAATTGGTGTGTATGTGTGTATGTATGTACATTAACACAGTTCTAAGAGAACTAACACATTTTATTATTTTGGTATTATGAGGGTTGAGGGTGAAACTTTACACCAATTATATATATATATATATATATATATATATATATATATATACTCATTCAATAACGAATTAGAGCACTCTGAGCGTGTATAATGAAAATATATGTGCTAAAAAGTCTGCCTTCTTCTACCAAGCGCCCATAGCCCAGAAGTAGAATTGCTGACCGACGCCAGTTCGGTCGGGTTTCAACCCTGGGTTAAAAAAGCAATCGGAGTCTAACCATACTGATGAGCTGTGATACAGCGAAACAGATCTGTCTGCCGATGACTATATTTCTCTTTTTTACAGAAAGCACCTCAGCAACAGGCTGGCAAAACAACATCTAACACTACATCATTAAATTCTCCTATGCTGAAAGAAACATGCACTCACTGACATTCTCTGATGTTAGCTGACTATTCACACCCATTGAAGAGTTAAGATTTGTTGCCTTCATTAAATTGGCTCCATAAACAAAATTTGCCTGACCAACGATGCCTTAATCATGAGTTAAAGTGCATAGATATAGTATTTTAGAGTCAAAAATTTGCTCTCACTAACAACGTTATTTCATTAGAAATGATAGTGTCTAAGGAAATAAGTAGAAGTATTAGTTTTGGAGAGTCATATACTAAATATTTTAGTTTGTTGGTTTTGCCAAAACAAAAAGACAAAATTTTCTATTAGTTTTTTTCTTTCGATGGCTTTTGGTTGCATTAAAGCAACAAAAATTAGAGGAAAGATAAACTCATACATAATGGCTGACTACCGTTTGTTTCCAAGCATACCCATCTCCCAGTGCAGCTAATCAAACCTTATTACAGATGCATGTTTAATACACAGAGCACACTTGTGGTTTATATTGCAACTATACTGGTCACAGTTTCTGGGTGAGAGTGCATAATCTGGTGTGATTATTTTCTTGACCAAGGCCAGTACACTTAAATCCTCAGTCATGATTACTAGTGACTTTGTATTAGCATAACCATTTTTGGCTTCTGAATTGTTCTGCGTAGCCAATTTCACTGACAAGGCATGGGTCAAACTAATGTAGTTTTCAGGCACTTTTCAAAAGGTGCCACACATTGTGATCCCCAGCTAATAACATTTTTATCAACAAATTGCCTATGGTCAGATCTGAACTCTAGTTTCATAGTCAGAAAGCAAACATTCTAACCATCAGGCCATGTGTGTATATGCGTTTTATTAGAAAAATCTGGACAGTATAAGATTAATTTTTTGCTGTAACAATTCACACCATAATTCTGCAACATTTTTCAACAGAACAATTATGTGATCTACATACCTCCATGAGTTTTTCAATTTTCTGTGCTTCCCCCTGAAAAAGAAAAAGTTCATTACTTGAAAGTCAATTTTACAATTTATTTGGAATAATGAAAATAGACTCCTACACCTTAATATTATTAATTTGAATACAGTATATTTGCACGTTTATAAATATTGCTGACTTAAATTTGTCAATAATATTCAACTTACTAAAAATGTTTTATTTATTAACCATCATAATGATACAAGAAAAAAAGATATTGACAAATGTATTTTTGCTATTGACAGTCACACAGACAAGACTCTCCGAAAAGTTAAGTAAAATATGTCTGGTATTTATCACTATACTTTTATTAGCAACAACTGGATTCTTACCGGCATTCTGAAGAAGGACTGGAACTTTCGAAGTGCTACATCCACTTGGAGTCCTGATAAATCTATTTCCTCAGCAAAGTAACTGAAAAATAAGGTAAAGAGTAATTCAAAGAAATCTATTCAGCAAATCTCAATGTTTTTTGTCCCTTTTTATATCAATGATACTAGGAATAACATCCATTCAAAATACTAGTCCCTGCAGAAAAAAAGCTACTTGAACCATGACAACATTGCTAGTACATAGTATGGCATCTGTGATAGCAGTAGAAATATAATCAATACTGGCAGTTGTACTCCAGTTGCTTTGCAGAAATGAAAAACTCTTGACAATGCAAGATATGACTACAAAAAAAAAAAAGTGTGAAGGATTTACTACAAAAACTTTCTTCATTCAGAATTGCAAAGAACTCTCTACAGTCAGGCATATTCAATGTCAAGTTGTAAGTGTCTAATACAAAAAGCTCTCTACATATCAATCTCTCATTTACAAAAGGTATCGTATATTTTTGCCTCAAGTAACGAACCGTGAGTTGCTATACAACAGCTATCAAAGATGTCTTCACATGCAACTTAAGAATAATACAAGTGTCAGCAGAATCAGAATATTGAAACCATCTCATTGCAATCTTTCTTTGAATGAACATCCATGTTTGTTACTCTGAACTGCACAATTTAAAATTATCAGTTTGCTAAATCATCAGTTTTGGAGATTTTTTTTTTTTTTTTTGAGATGCTTGTATAATCATGTGAAGGCCTTAGATATGAAAGAAACTTATCTGTGATGTTCTTAGAATAAAATTCAAGTGGCTTAAGTTCCTTTAAATGAATTAATGGATTTGTCTGATAATCACAGACTGTGTGTCCTAGGATGGAAGATAGAAGCAGGACATTTTTTTTTTTAGTGGGGGATAAAAAAGTAAAAATGCTTAAACAGTTATTAAATACAAATTATAAACATATTTAGGCACCTTGTGTACGCCTCTTCTAGAAATCTTGTAATACATGATTTCACTTCTATTTTTACATTGACTTATAGCTGAAAAGCAGATTGTTACATTCTAAACTGAAATGTATTCCTGCTGACATATTGAAAGACCATATATTCAAAACATAAGGACAAACTAATAAAATGAGACATTGTAATAATTTTTTTAAAGACAAGTAGATAAAATCAAAAACTAATTCAATGAAATCTACTTTACAAGGCACATCATAAAGAATAAAGACTTAATCATTGTTATAAAAATTTAATAGCAATATATATTGTTTATTCTTAATTCAACCTATCTGATCTATTGAAATTATTTGCAACACCTTAATTTTATTTCAAATTTAAATGCAACATCAACTATCTTCTGCCTTCCTGGATCCTGTTCCTTTATTGCTCTTTTCCTCACTAAAGTCTTAATTCACTTTCACTCCCTGTAAACCCCTGCATCCTAGTGGTATTACCTTGCTTGGGGCGAAAAAAACAGAAGTAAACATTTTTCATTATTCTTGATCCACTAAAATAATTCTATTATAACTCTTGAAGACAAATTACTGCAAAGTGAGAAAGGTTTTATAATTTTCATTATCCAAATTATCACTGCATGCATGCATGAATGAATTTTGAAAATTTACTTGGAGGAAAATTGTTTACAAGCTGCTATCAGTTTTAATAAATCATTTTTATAATCTCATATTTACTTTCTGTAAACTTTTTTTTTTTTTTTAATAGTTCAAATTGGGTGGACAAAACTGATTTCAGAGCACAGTGGGTTCATTTTTGGATGAAGAGAACTTTTTTTATGCAAATCAAGAAAAGCATTAAAAGATTTCAAAGTTTCCAAAAGCATCTACTCCCCAACCTTCACCTTTCTAGAAAGATTCTAAAATTCTGCAACTGAGAAGAAAAAAAAAACAAAAAACGCACACACACACTTGAAATCTTTGCAAGGACACAAACACAAAGTTTGAATCTTGTGTGTGACAAAACTTAAAAAGCAATAGTTCATAAACAAAATGACCAGCAAGTTTCATTGCCATTGCTCATGAGCAGAAACCAAAGAAGCTGTTGCAACCCCCTTCCCCCACCTCACAATTCAAGAACCATTTAATTATCTCAGCATTAAGGAGACAAGGCAAAACAGACTTGTTGCTCCCAGTAATGATATCCTCCTACCCTGTCAGCTCACCAACTAAAAAATAGAAAAAGCAAGCCAAAGTGTTTTAAGGGGCATAATCCATTAGTAGGGAAACTGTTTGGCAGAAATGAGTCAAACAACAAAAGCCTTAGCTGATTCTTATCCATTCCCCACCCAGACTGCCTGACACTTCTCTTTTGCTAAAAGACAACAAATGGAAGGGGGGAGGAAAGAGGAGGAGAATGCTTTCTGGTGACTGAAGATGACAAATACAAGGGAAACAGAAGGGTGAGTCAGATATTGAATCTAATCCAGAGTTGAGTTTGTGATGCACAGAACATAAGCAGAGGAAAGCAGGAACATTATATGCAGTGAAAAAGATGGTCGTAGTTGGAGAGGGGACAGTGGAGAGAAAGAGTAAGATACTGATAGGAAAGAGATACAGTGATATGCTTTTTGAGTGACCAATTTCACAGCATAAACATACTGCAGCAGAGCATTCCACAAGAATCACTTTCAGCAAGGATTTTATCATCAAATTAAAATTCTGCAAATAACCAATTCTTACCAGTCAATTCTACAAATTTTGTACTCTTTGAAATAGGCATAACGTATAAACTTATTTCAGATTGTATGAGATTGCTTACAGTACCTGGTGTTTCCAAGTGGTCCTCCATCTAAGTACTCACTTGGCTCAACATCACTTAACTTTGCTGGTCAAATGAGAACCTGTGTTTTCAGCATATTTTAAACATAAAACTATTTTTTGAATTGGATATTTTCTTTGTTTAATTATAACACATTTTGAGTTTACTATAAATGAATTGACTCAATAGCTTTCAAGTTTTTAGAGGCATTACAAATTATTTTATCAGTTCATTAAATTGGCAAAGCCCAGAAGTCATGAACTTGTTATTGTGAAGAAAAAAACTGATAACATGTTCCCTGCAGACTAAATATGGTCATATATATATATATATATATATATATATATATATATATATATATATATATACACACAACATTTTTTTATTTATTACAATAGTTTATGAAAGCATTATATCACTTCACAAAAATTGTAATGTTTTATAACAATACTGTTCTTCATGTGATAGTTTAAAATAATTTGTGAAAATGATATATAATCTGATAGGTTTCAAGCTTTATATTTGTTCAGCTTTTGATTATTTTTAAATCAAGACAAAAAGGAGCAAATAACCATATGGGTTATCAATTTTACAAATACCCCCCCCCCCAAAGCATTTATTACTTTTTGGATTACCAGCTTCAAATTAGGCCTAAGACATTAATTGACTTGTTTGCATCTATCAATCATACAACCTATTTTGGGAATTAGTTTTAGCCAGGAGATTAACAAAAAAAAAAAAATTAGAAAAATTAAATAAAAGAAGGCCAAAATTGGCTATTAACTTATGTTGAGATTAAATGAAAAGCATACGATGAGAATGAAAACTATGGCAGTAGTGAAGTTATTTTTGATGAAGAAATTATCTGCAAGCTTCTTTCATGTGGAAAGAAGAGAATTTAAAAATACATTTAATTTAGAAAACCAAATGGAAAAAGTAAATGGAAAAAGTAAAACCTTATGGAAAGTATAGAGAATTAAATAATTTTATTCAATATAATTGTAGCAATGACCATGACAAGAGGTTAATTTGTAGAAGGATATGAACATTCAACTTGTCTTTTCAAATGCTATTTGCAAAACATGGATATTCAGCTTTATATAGATTGAAATAAGTTGTTTGAGAATACATTTTTTGATGACTAAATTGAGTGCAAGAGTTCACTAAAAAAAATTAACAAAAAAACAAACGGGTAATATTGGCTGTGTGATTGATATAGGACAAAGTTTTATGAGAAACAATGAAATATGCATCAATGCAGTTAACTGGCTGAAGGATTTAAATTTTTCCTTTTACAAAAATATAGAGTAGAAAAAAATTGCATAAGAAACGTGGGCTGAGAAAAGATGGGCTAACATTTGAATATTGATCATTTGCAGTTTCTATGAAGTCTTAGTGAAAAGCATTACTTGCTAAAAGAGAAAAGCCCACTCGGAATAACCATACAACTTTAAACAGTAATTAATAAATATACTAAGCAATAAACAAAATTAATTTATGAGTAGTTTTGCTAGACCCTGGCAACTCAAGTATCAGAAATGAAAAGATGAAGAGGGCTTTTTATTTCTATAATTTACAAATAGAGAGAAAAAGAGTTTAAAATGTTCTATATCGTTATGATCTGATATTTATTTTATCAATCTTTTCTCCATTCTATCACTCAATCTCACTCTCTCTTCAGAGACAAAAGAAACAGGATTGAGAAAAATCAGTTTGGTAAGACAAAATACATTTAAACAGAGGGAGGGGACAGTAGTGAAAAAGTACCCGACACCGAAGCCTGGTGGGGGAGGGGGAAGTAATGCTCATGAACTTTTCAGCACCTCATCTGTGTGTATGTCAAACATTTAAAAAGATGCATATTTATTATGCATTATATTTATGAAATACTATTCTCTCATCTAACTTTCATAGATACATCATATGCATACATTTTTTCTTCATGGCCTCCATATACATCAGTCCTTGAACAGGAGAGAGAGAATACCAACCAAATAGTTTTTTTTTGTGTGCCTACAACATCTAAAATCAAGAGCTGAACAATGATAAAAGCAAGATGTTGAAGCTGTAAAGGTGAAATGAGGAATAATGTTCAACAAATAAGAAAATGTAGAGTTGAATTTGGTAATAATTATAGGATCCATTCCAGAGCTATCATATTTCTTCTGACAAAAATCATTTAAAGATCATGTGTTCACCATCAATTCTCATCTAATTTTTTTTTAAAAAGTTTCTTAAACATTCATAATTCATGTAGGTTTTTTCAAAAGTCTTAATTAATAACAATTTAAGCATTCAGTTGAGAAGACAATATATAAACAATACCAAGTTGACTATGTCTGGTTATGAGGTAGATGATGGCCTACCTATATAGGATGATGAGCAGAACTTTAAAGAGTCTAGACACTTTTTGACAAACATGATTAAATGTAGAAAGACCTCATTTTATGATATGGAATTGGAGGGTATATGCATGAAAATAAACTTGTGTTCAATGATTATCGTAATGAAATTTGAGAAAAAAAAATTAATTAGTTTCAAGTAACTTCATGATTTCTGAGAATCTTGAAAAATCCAACCTGAATATTAACTTGGAGATAGCTTAATTGGTTATGACCATGTACCTACTTTCTACACTAGCCAACTCTATTGAAAATCAATTACTTCCTCAACTGAAATCAAAAGTTATCTCAAAAAGACCATTGTTTGACATAATGACCTATCCAGGCAGAATGATTCCAGAGAAAAAGTTTTTCAAAGATACCAATGTACCATATGATTTATCTTAGAGAAAGTATAATTTCCATAAAGTAGGTTATAAATGGTCCTGCATGGGAAAGGAAAGGCCCTTTATTCATGTCTTACAAACCATGAGTAGAGCCTGGGTCCCTGTAGTGGACTAAACAAGAGAAAGAGATAAGTGGGTACAGAAAGGAGATGATATAAAAAAGAAAAAGGGATAGTTGCAGGGAGTTGATAGCAAGAAATTGTGTTTATCTTGAGAGCATCAACTTTGTTTTTTTACTGTTTGTAACAGAATTTTCTGTAGTTAATATATAACCAGGCTACTTCATTTTATCACTTATTCTTACTAAACTCGTGTTGATACAATGTAGGATATGAATATCCAATCTATATACATTATTCAACCTCTTTGGGAGTTTATAACTGCCAATGTTTTTTGGCTATTTAATCCACTCTCCTACTTCAAACAGATAACCTTACTGAAGATAAAACAGCTTTCTAAAGTAATTCGAATGACATAATTTATTAAATAATACAAAATCAAAGATTAACTCTTGGCTTTACTAACAAGACCTGAATTAAAAGAGTTTATTAGTGATGAAGAGAATGGGACAGATTTAAGCAAAAGTTCACTTAAAAGTTGTAAGACTGCTTTAAAAAGTATTAGTTTGCCCAATATCTACCATTGTTCTCTGGATTATACTTTATTTTACTATTTATGGAAATCTCTTAAAAAAGATTCCTTCAAATTTAATTTCAGTGACAGTAAATGATAAAAATGAGGGTCTTAATTTTCAAACTGTGCTAACTTTTCAGTACTCCAATAAATAATTAATCACTGAGTAACAAATGTTTTTCTTGGCTTTGACAGATTTCTTTTGACAAACAAAACTTCATCTTTTATGAAGGAACCCATGAAATAGTTCTTCACATTCATATAAATAACTGAAAGAACTTATTTTCTGTGAGCAGAGCTTTAAGCTTCATGTTATGCAGGTGACTTACAAATTGGATAGTTTCAGATTAAGTGAAACTCAAAGACTTGAAAGAGCGAAAAGTGATTATTTTACTAGTAAATGGCATATACACGGTCATAAATTAACTTGAAACCTTATATTTAATCAGGATCATTACTAAGTCTTTAACACCAGAATTATTTAAATGTCTAACTATAAATTTGCATTGCAAACTAGTAGGATTCGGTTATACCACTAGGAGTAGTAATATTAATTACTTAGATTCTAAATAAGGCCTAAAGATCCTAACCATCCCAGTAATCAGTTTTGAACTATTAAAATTATAATTGCCATAATAAATGCCACCAATACTTGGAATATCAGTGATAGCCACAAGTATTAATTCATGCGTCCCTATAGTTAAGAACTTTCATCTCTTAACATTTTCTTTTGTAATAATTTGTTATTGAAGATGATCTAACAAAATTTATTCATGAGACAACATAAATGTTTTGTTTGGCATATTTATAGAACACTCGGTGAAAACCAAACTCACTAGCAATGACCGGCAAAACAGGTTAGTTAGCTATCACTACACAAAGTGTTCTTTTTTCGACTTTTTTTTAATAGGAAGTAAAATTGTAAACTGTTAATGATTCCTTGAAAGTGAATCAGTCCAGATTATCCAACAATCAGATTGGCAATGAAAATTTGTAACTAATTTACAGTCATCAATTATTGGATTACGTTGAGCAAATTGTCACCATTTCATATTTTTAATTTCATGCATAGGCGTTGTTTTTGTCAACTGTACAGTATAATAGTATCAGTTGACCACTCTCTGTAAGAAAAAAAAGCACCATGGCTCAATTCACTTTTCCTGAAATTTGTAAGCAGTAAGTTGTATACTGCTTGATATTTGTGCCAGAAGCTCCAATACAAATGTTGCAGTGTTTGGGCGTCAATTTCAGAACAGTGCAAAACATTTGGAAAACTGGATGAATCTAATGGTGATTATTATGTATGAGGTACAGTTGAGCGCGAGACCAACAAAATTCCTTGTAATATCAAAGATGAACTAAAGGCAAGGATTATGGCAGCATTTGTCAGTTTAAAACAAAGAAACTGTCCAAAAGAGAAGCAGAAGATTCCGAAGTCATGTGGAGGTCGTGGTTGAAGCCAATGGTGATTTTATTGAATAAATTTACTCTTTAGTATTTCACAATATTTTTGTGTTATTTTGGTAAATATATCTGTTAAAAGGAGATGTCATTGTTATTTTTGTTTTTTGTATAATTTAGACAATTTATTAATTGCACCCTGTATGTAACTGATTTAGAAAGTTATCAATCAACTTCCTCCTTTTATCTCTGACACACTGACAGGCCAAGACGTAACTCAACAAATGCTTTATAGATTTCTGAAGCAACACTACAACCTTATTTAGAGAATTTCTTTAGCATTTTAGTTTGAAAAAGGGAAAACAAGTTTCAAGAAAATCATGGGATGACGGACTAAGGAAATATAAAAAAAAAGAAAAAATACTTGTTAAAATAATAAAACAAATCTTAATATGACAAATATAATGGTCTTCAAACTGAAATAAAAAGTGACACCTTAAAAATACTGTTATTACCTATGATAACTGGAGCCCTGGGTACACTTAAAAAAAAAAAAATAAAGGGTACAGACAAGAACATTAGCAAAATCTCTAGTATCCGAGATTCAAAAAATTGCATTGTGTGGAGCCAATCTTCTACTCAGGGTAATATTATGAATGTACTGAAAATATAAACACTGTACATGTTAAGGATCACTTGACATCAGAATATGTGCAAATAAAAGGCATAATTATTTACTACTTTGCCTTACCCACAACCCCAGGTCTTAGGTAATCATCCAGTAAGAATAGATAGTACTAAACACAAAGCAAAATAAAATAATAATGTTAAAATGAATCACTACAAAACTGAAATGATGTCAACTTGAACCTTGATAATCAGGTGTCCATTATTTAACTTTGTTATAGCTACTGGCCAAATGCAAATGTATCTTTCTTGTAGGAGATTTTAAAGTACAACACCCACTGTATTTCCCATTATTCAAAGGGCAACTGCGAATGAAAGGTCTATTAGCTTCCAGCTTATAACCTGTCATTTTGTTTCTTTAAACATTTGAATAACAAATATCCACAAGTGGTTAGTATTATTTTTTTTATAACCATTTTTGTTTCTCTTTCATCAAATCTTTTTTGTGTCAATTTTTCTCTTGCATTCAGGCTATCAAAAATTGTGAAGTTGAGCTTCAAATACTGAGATATTAGAATTTCTGATAATACTATAAAAAATAAGAGACTCTCTCAACACTCAGCTACAAATACCTTTGTGTCCAGAGACTTCATTGCCCATCGTGTCAAGTGGTTTAATCACTCTAATGCCATAGACCTCATTTGCACCCAGACTTTGAACTTCTTCATTACTCAATTGCTCACTCAAATAGCAGACTTCACCACACATTTCCTAAGTGATTCTGATAGACATGTTTTTCTACTTTATCTCTTTACTTTTTTCCCCAGATACTGGTCATGCTTTCAAGCTCTGTCCTCTTGGAAACTCCAACTACATGGCAGTTTCGATAGATTTCTCTTTCTGCTCTCTCATCAGTCAAGAACTCCCTATTGATAAACATCTTGCTGTTACCAACACACTGATTGGATCTTATTTCATGATTTTCTTCCTGATGTCCCTTGAAATTATATTTTTAATCATCCTATTAAGAAATGTGCCACTGAGGTCACTTTCTAGAAGAAAGCCAGTATAAAAACTTTCATACCAGCATGGCAACACCAAGTGAAACCACAATCTTCTCTGTGGTAACTTCTGCCTGTTCAGCTGCTGTATCCCACAGGAATCACTTCTAGCTATACCAGAGTGACAGTGTCATTGCTTGTAATAAGTGCAAGCCTGTCTTGAAAGAAACAGACCTTATTTGCTAATAGATTGAGGCACCATATAGAGTCTCACAAATTTGGATCTAGAGATTACTAGCTAAAAGAGTACTGAACAAAAGCCCCACCTCTCTTCAGTTTGAAGTATTGAATTCTACTGCAGAAAAAGCAGAGTGTTTTGTTCAGAAATTTTCTTCCAACGCATCTGGAGTCTATCTGCCTGATTTTCCTCCTAAAATGGAGGTTCTACTGAATGATACATGTATAATCACATTGTTGGTTTCTGTTATTTCTAAACTAGATCCCCACAAGGCATGTGGATTCAACAGTATGCTTGTAATCATCCTAAGAAATGTGCTCCTGAAGTAGTGCATTGCTACTTCTTGCTTTCCAGCTTGTTAGAAGTTCTCAAATTCTTGTTTTTAAGGGTTCTAGAGAACGCTCTAATCCTGCAAATGATGGCCCTATTAGTCTCTTACCTCTTTTTGGCAAAGTACATGAAGTTCAAATAAACATCAAATTAGTTAGGCATCTTATGTTTGGATAAACAATATGGTTTTTATTTTGTCAACTATACTGCTGATATGTTAAAATCTATCACTGTGTGTCAAGTTTTAATAGTGCATTCAATACTGCTGCCATACAACTGGAGATTCTTGACAAAATTCAAAGAAGTATCTGCATTGTAATTGATCCTGACATGGCATTTTCACCTCAATCTCTAACTGATCTGACATGGTTTTCCTGTTATTTCTACAAATATTTTCATGACAACTGTTCTGATGAGATTTTTTCCTCATGAAGTGATTGCATGAATTTAGGCATGCTACTAGACTGGCAACTATATCATACCATTTTACTGTTGAACTACTTAGATACAACAGTTACTTCTATTCTTATTTCTCATTTCCCGTGACCTAAAACCCCCAAAACTTTAAATTAAATGTTAATCGACATCTTTTGTCTTTCTAAACCCTGTTTTTTTATTGGCCTTTCCTCACCAAAGTCTTCTCATTCTTTTATTACTCCCTGCATTTTTGCTTGGGGTGAAATGATAATAATAATAAAAAGTGAAAAGTAGATGGCCTTTGGAAGCACACTGTTAGAGTAGAAGTACTCTCTAAGAATACAAGTTGGCAAGTCTTTAAGGATAGGAAAAACAATAACAACCATAATGTTTTCTAGTTCACAAGAGAAAAAAGTTTTACCTCCGCATCTGCTGTTTTTATATGAATAAAAAAATATTACTTAGATATAGTTTTAACATGTGTATTCATGTAAAAGAATAAGATCAGTTTGAGAAGCAAATGTTACAGTTAATAGAAATTTCATGCTTTTAGAAGTTTCTATGAACTAAGTATATTTGGAAACTTAAAAAAAAGCAGTTACCACTATCAAAGGCATGTAATGGGTATAGAAGGAAAATTTTGTTTATATAGTGATTTCATAAATTCCGAGTTATGCTGTCGACTTTTGTATATTATTTCTAATACAGCATAAACACGATACAAAATGAATTAATCTTAACTTGTGTTTTAAAACAAGAGGTTTAGTTTGAACACTTTTACAATATACACACACAGATGTGACCCAACTGGTTTCCAGATTTTGTGGTTTATCTATCTCTTCAGTCACGTTTTAGTAATAATAATTAACATGTGTGATGTAAAAAAAAATTTGAGAATGAGCACTTTAGTTGTATTCTGTGGCTCATAATAGCCGACCATATAGGTGCAAGTGAGTGTAATTTTGTATCATAAATACTTTGATATTACCCTGTCAACTGGTAGAATTTATTTAATATCAAATTCAAAGATATTAGCATCAGATATGATATGGCAAGTAGTAAAGAAATAGTTCTACCATGAAATGAGCTTTGTTAAGAAAACAGAGAAGGTAAGTATGGCAAAAGATTACATTTTGATAAAATTATACAGCTGATCAAAGAATTGGAGTACTTAACTGTTTTAAAATTATTGCCATAAAGTAAAGGAAAAGGTATTTTTGAGATAACAGCTCTTGCAGGAAAATGAAGATATTTTAAGAAAATATCACTAATGATTTGTTAAAGAAAATCTTTGCAAGAACAAAGTCATTTATTAAAAGATGATAAAGTTTAAGAATCATATTTTTTATAATTCATGGTTATATGTAGACATACAAATTAAGTTTTTTTTTAACTTCTACTCTTAAAACCTCTTAAATGAAATACTCAAAGCACACAATGTTTTCAAGGTAATATATGAAAATGAAAAAGATACTAATAAAAACCAACAAGCTGTTCTTTTCATATAGATTTACAAGAGATGCAAGGTCACAAAATTAATAAGAAAAAAACAAAAATCTTGTAATAAGTGAAAAAGGATTTGCAAAATTCTCTATGTTCAAGCACACCTTGAACTATTAGAGGGTCACATGACAAAACATACTACCACAGAAATCTGATTAGTTTCTCTATTTTTAATATGTAAATTTTATATTTTTGTCCATTTATTTTTAGGAGCCATTTCAGAAAAGAAAAGAAAAATCCCAATATAAAAGAAAATTTCTCAAGCGTGAAGATTTTCTAGTAGGCTTAAAAAAAAAGTGGGATGGGGGAAGGGATAGCTTAATGAGCACTGAATAGTAAAGAGCTTTACAAAAATCAAGAATTTTAGGAACATATCAGGTTGAAAGTGGTTCTCAAGCTTTTCATTATAGAATCAAATGTCAATTCTATTTCTACTTGTGTTCTTACACAGTGTGTGTGTGTGTGTTTTGGAGGGCATGCACATGTAATGAATAAATGACTTCATAAAAATCTGCAGGCTGGTTAAAAGGATGAAAATAGTAAAAAAAAATTGGACAAGAACAATTGATATTGAATGGTGAAACTAAAGTCAGGTAGGATATTGAAAACAATACTGCATAATATATTTGTCAAGACTTAAAGACTGCATAAGATTAGCAGGAATGGATTCAAGTATGCCACACTACACGCATTTGTTGATTTCAAACACAATATCTGCTATTTTTCATAGTCAAAATGTTGAAGGTCATGTAGTAGTAGAAGAAACTACTGTGAGAATTTTGGGTTATTTGGCTTAAGGTAATAAGACAAGCTTAAGCTATCTTTCTCAGTTGCTGCCAATTGACATTACTAGATTTACAAGACAATAGTGCTTTTCGGAAAAAAATCAAAATTTATCAAGTCAATGTAAACATTAATGAATAAGGAAAAGATATTTTATTCAATGTTCCACATTTATCTTTTATGAGAGAGAGAGAGAGAGGGAGGGAGAAAATGTGTGTGTGCATGTACATTTAGAGATTTAATGAATAAATAAAAAACAAGGTAAGAGTGCTGATGCCAGAAAAGATTATTAAAAACTTATCACAAATGCATAATAAAAAGAAAAATGTTAATCTACTGTATGCTAATTTAATTAAAAATTTATTTATTTTTTAAAAGTTAATCTAATAGACAAACTGGTGCAATGGCACTAAAGTTTGATAAAAAGCATTAGTAAATGTTGCTATACTCAAATTTTATTTGGATTGATTATTTTTCTAAGTGCTTTTTACATTTACCATTCTTTAGTTCCCTGTTATTAGATCCAATCTAAAACAATAGAACAGAACTTGATGATAGTCTGCATAAAGTTTCCATGGTTTTAATGTTTGGCATTCCTTACAAGTAATGCTGAAATAAATACTTGAATTGAAAAGTACTGAATATGATCCAAGTTAGTGTACAAAGGATCACATGTCTGTTTAATCATCCATGGCTTAGAGTTGGAGAATTAGACAAAACTGACATTTAGATTTCAATAAAATATTAAAGTAACAATTTTGTTATGAAAATAAGATTAGTGCATCTAATAAAGTAAAGATTAAGTTAATTCTACTACAAGAAAATAGAGAACAGAAAAAAGAATATTCTAATCTGTTTGACTAATAAGGAAAAGACTCAAAAACTTGGCATTTAAGCAAAAATGTCAAGGACAAAAACCTTGCTCCTTTGAAGAGAAGTGACAAACTGATACACTTGAGAAATGATTTGAGAGAGTGGCAGCTTTTGTATAAACTCCAATTCCTCCAACAAATTGATGAGCAGCAAACTTAGACTATTTTTTTTTCCTTTGTAATGACAGAGCCCTGAATCCCTTTATGGAGCAGCTTCTAACAATGTTGCAAATTGTTTAATGAAATAATTATCACTAAATCAAAATACTTACACAAATAAAATCGCACACAAGACAAATGTTACAATTGGAAAAAAAAATACTAAAGAAAGAAGCAAACAATCAATTTGCTCTTAATGTCAAACTTTACTATGAATGTAAATTCAATAAATTAATGAGGTTAATAGGGTTTGAAGTCCCCCCCCACCCCAACCACTTGATCAATGAAGTGGTTAATTTTATAAATATAGAAATCTCAATACAGAGTGGGTTCTATAGCCTTGGTCGGCAACCAGTCTACCGCAGAATGCAATGGCAACCTACTGCGGGATAATATTCTGCCCAGTCAGTCATGTCTCTTTCAAGACATGATTGCCCACGCGTGTATCACATATGGCACATAACTGACTGAGTTATAATACCAAAGTGCTACATAGCACTTGGAAGATCACTTTAAGAGAAATAAAACATCTACATGAAGGAAAAATAAAATATCAATCTTAAACATTTATGGGACAAAATAATGGTTCAAATTTTGAAATGGAAAGCAAAAAATAAGAGGGGACATGTAAATTTTTTTGTTATCCAAATATAGAGTTGATTTGTAATTGATGAACATGCAAGAACAAAGTATAATGAATTCACAAATACCATGTTTAAATAAGCAGTACAATGCTGCCAAATGAATGACTCAATAAGAATAACTAAATTAGAAACAAGATAGCAGAATACCAATAAGGACTGTTGGTGGTGGTGGTGCCAAACTGATATTAATGAGCCAAATCTATGAAAAAGCAATAAAAAGCTAGAAAGCTGAAAGACCTCTTGAATAATTACAGAAACAATGAAATAATTCGAAAGACTTCAGTCCAGTACAGCTTGGTTACATTTCAATGTTGCTCAAAGGTGAAAACTGGAGATTGGGTGTAATAAAGCAATTCAGAACTACAAGGTCAATTTTAAAATCTGTGGTTAAGAACCCATCTCTACACACTCATGGTTTTGATTTTATCTGAACTGTTTTGTTTAAAAATCAAATGTGTGTCTAGCATGGAGGGAGGAATAATAAGGCTAGAAATAAAGAGAAGCTGAAAGAGAAGGGAACATAAACAGTGATGAGGAAAATTTAAACAAAAATCAATGGTAAAAAAAAAAAATTAGGAGCTAAAAACTTTTTTCTTTTTAACCAGTCACCCTCCATGTCATTATGCACAATATTCTAGAATCTAAACACAAGCAAATTTTATTGTACATATGTGCAGGGTGGGGTAGACAGCTGAAATAATATGAATCTAATAACTAGTGATTCTTGATTAAACTGCAACATGTCCTAAAGAAAGGGTTGACAAAGTGGGAGACATTAAAGGCACAAAATAGCTTTAAATAAAGATTCAGTTCTGTTAAATTAAAAGAAATAACTCCTACCCTCCACAAAATGAAAAGTAGAAGGAAAGGCCAAAGAAAATAACCTTATAAATGTTTATAAAATTTATAAACAAGAAATTTTATATACACACACACAATTTGTACATACATTACTGGCAAAATTGTTCATTGGCAAAAATCGATCAAGCATGAATCCTGTTTTACAAATACAACAAAAACCAATACTTAATTCGCGTTTTTTAACTTATGCATCATGGTAACCTCATACTGGAGCTTTTTGAATGAGCACTTGACCGTAACATTTTAACATAACCACTAAAAAAAACAAAAAAACAAGCAATGTTGAGTTATACAGCTAGCATTATATATATATATATATATATATATATATATATATATATATATATTAATAAAGAATGTGAGACAAATATTTTATCAAGTAGGATCAAAATGAACAACTGTTTTGAAGCAAAATCTTTCAAATTTGTATCAAACAATTTTATTGGTCATTGAAAGCATTATTAGAATCAATACAATCTTGGCAGTGATCCAGCAATTTATTCCATCATGCAAACAGTAGTCATGAGAAATTGATAAATTACTGGGGGAAACATTTTGGACTTTTTCCATATCAGTGTACAGATGCTGGCATCATATACACACACAAAGAATAAATATACATTTGTTCCTCACTGTTTCAAGTATTCAACAATCATCAGGCACAAATTAAACAGACCTTTGTAATGTCAATATTTCATAGCCTACTGCCAAAATATTGCAGCAGTCCAGTCACTTGAAAATTTGGATTATATATATATGAATGAGTGGGAATTATTGAATTTCATCTGGTTAAAAGATTTTTTATATATATATATATTTATGTTTACATGTTACCATTAATTAACTTCTTTTATTTAATAAATTCTGGTTCTCTAAATTTTGCAATATGACAAGATTTTCCAAAAGAAAAAGATTACTTCCTTTACAATTAAAGGGTTTAGTTCTCACCAATACCACCCATGAAATATATCTGGCAGGACACTTTTTTTTTTTTTTTTATTATCTGCCAGTAATTTTATTATATATATATATATATATATATATATATATATATATATATTATATATATATATTAGGTTTTACAATTTTGAGTTCCCTGGCATTTACCTTTTTATAAACAGTGCTCAATTCAAAATAAGTAAAGCATAATATCATCATATAATTATGAATTAAAAGTACATTGTGACATGGAAATTTCTATGTTTCAAGATAGAATTTTGTCATCAGCCAATGTTGGATGTGAAAATGATTTACATTCCTTTGTGTGTGTGTGTGTGTGTGTGTATATATATATATATATATATATATATATATATATATATACATACATACATACACAAATGGCTTGCCACACATATTTGAGGATTCCTGTCTACCAGGATGGCTAGCTAATCCCCATTGTAGATACCTGCTCAGACACTTGTGTTTAACACTCACAGAGATCACCTATATATTATATATAAATCACACACAAACACATATCTATATACAAGCATACATACATTCGCATATATACATACATATACAAACATATGTACACACACATATCTCTTTCTCTCTCTCTCTCTATATATATATATATATATATATATATAACCTTTGGACAATTCTCATAATTTGAGTTCCAAAAAGAAAGAAATTATATAAACATGAAAAATTATATTAAAAAAAACAAAACACTTAATGATAATACCTTCTCCGTCATTTAATGAAACCTATATAAAAGAGAGATTGCTGCCCAAATACACCATTTTTAATACACACACACACACACGACTTTCACATTTCCTACATATACAGGGAAAGCAGCTAAGTTCTTAGAATATCATAGCTTGACTACCTGTAGATACAATTTGATTATTGTGATGAATGCTTGTGGAGACATTTTGGAAAAAGCCAACTATAGACAACTTGTGCACATAGTATGCCACAATGTTTTCATATACCTCCCTAAGGTTTTGACTTCAGAGTTGTCCTTCTCCTAGACTGGTTGCCACCCAAGGCTACAGGACCTAGTCTACCCTGCTATTTACTCATAGCTGGGAGAGAAGAGATGGATTCATACTTTTCTCAAGAGTATTTGCATATGAGTGAATGTAACAAAATTTAATCGAATTTGAACTCAGCTCTTTCATTCTTCAATCTGAGCTGCTATACATTACTCCACTAAGCCCCTCTCTCCCATATATATATATATATATATATATAAAAAGACTGAGAAAGTTATAATCAGTAGGCAACAAGGATGGTGAGTAAAGACAGTGCAGGAAAGTTTAATGAATCAGTTTTTGTTAAGTAGTTAGTAAAGCATGAAGTCAAGCATTATCCTGCAGTAGAATAGACACCCTTATATTTTACGACTGTTGGCTTGCATGTTTGCAACTTCTGAGGCATCAGTTTTAAATCATAACAGGCTAAAGCTGTGATGGTTTGACCAGGTTACAACAGGCCATAAAGGATAAGACATATCACCAAATAGTCAGGAGGTGCTTTTTGGAGAGTGAAGATTTGATTTTGGGAAGGTTTTAAGAGGGAGCAAGTTTTTCAATCTAAAATGTTTCCACTTTTTTTTTTTTTGTTTGTTTGTTTGAATGAAAAAGTAAACTTGCTAGTACCCTCTTCAGTAGATTCTTTAATTTGCTGATTTGTACAAGAGTCAGCCAACTATTGTATAAGCTACCCACTCTTCTAGTTCCTAACACCCAAGTGTCTATTTCTAGAGGGACTTCCATGACTGCACTTAATTCTTTCTCAGGTGATGAATTGTAACTATTACCAGACTCAAGCTCAAGATATAGATCACTAGAAGTAAAATTTGGGACCCAATATGGCACTGCCTGTTCTGTCCAAGCACTGTTGTTAATGTACCTTTGGCAG
The DNA here is from genome assembly GCA_037127315.1 of Ascarosepion bandense. Lineage (NCBI taxonomy): Eukaryota > Metazoa > Mollusca > Cephalopoda > Sepiida > Sepiidae > Ascarosepion > Ascarosepion bandense. Next base: position 213,794 of record JBBBDQ010001494.1, read on the forward strand.
CATAATGAGTTTAAACTCCTGAAGAATGATGATGCAGAAAAGATTTTAAAGTTTTAAAATGACACATGCATGCATAAACAAAAGAATGAGAATCAATTGATTGCACTAATACAATATAAAAACAGCATCATTTACTTTGTTCCAATCTAAGAATTTCAACAAGTGCAAGAGATTTTAGCTAAAAATACCAATTCTTTGTGTACCAAGAATATTGAAATTGAAGCCCTTAATCAACATGAATGCAAATAACTTTTCAAATATTTATTCAATATAAATTGTAAAATTGAATCAATCTCCATGTTTTACTGAACCAGATTATAAGCTATTTTACAAACTGTTTGTTGGGTTTTCAACAATAATTGTAAGACTTATAACTACACTTTGGAGCTAGTGACTCATAAATGTGTTAAAATTTTTTTAATAAAAAAAATATTCTCATTAGTATTCTCATCCTTCTCTCACCCACTTTCTGACACCCCCTATAACCTGTCACTCTTTTTCATAACTTCCTATGTAACCCCCTGCAAAACAGTGGCAGTAAAATGCTTTGCTTGGGGCGATATGATTATAAAAAAAAAAGCACCAAATTCCTTGGTTAACACTTTGTCCAACAAAAATCACAAGTCTTCCCTTATTTCACTTTTAAGTGATCCCCATTTTATAGTTTTATTCTCTCAAATTGGTTAATCCTTAGGAACTGAAGTCAAATATTTATTAGTTTGACATGAAGAACTTTTTGGTTTGAGTTACTCCTTGTTTTAATTAATATTTTTCCAGATATATTGGACTGAAATGTTTACAGCCAAAGAAATAATTCCAAAAGTCTTAAATTTTTGTTGATAATCAACCATTACGGTACTGAATTATCTATAAATTTCATCAAGCTTTTCTTCAAGTTTGTATATTCAGTTGTTTCTCTTAGAACACTGTTTCTATGATGAGAAAACTGACAATGATATCAATTCAGTCCTTCACATTTCCATTGGTGTTGTAATTAAATCAAAAAGACACCAATGAAGTAGAGGTTTTATTCTTTCAATTATGTTCAAGATGTGTACATTCCAGTCTTTTTAAAATCATGATGGATATCGCCCCCCCCCCTAGTAACAACTATTTTTATCTCTTTAGTATATGATCATCCCCTTATGGTATGCAGAACTAATGTAACTGCACATATGGAGAAGCCAAGTGAAGTACAAAGAGTGACAAATAGGACCGAATTGAAAACAGAAAAAAAAAAAAAAAAAAAAAAAAAAAAGCCTTTCACTTCAACACTCTTAATACATGTTTATATCATGGAGTATGAGGCAAAAATGCCTTTCAAAATATATTTACCTTTTGTATATAAAAAAGGTAGGACACAAATACAAGTAGGATGTAGAGTTGAACTGTGTAGAAACTAATTGTAAGCACTTGACATAAAAAAGACTGGAAATATGGAGAATACTAAATTTTGCTGGGAAAATTAGAAACACTTATCAAATCAGATTTTATAATTTTTTTGGTTTAACTCCAAGCCTTTTTATGAGATAAAAAGTTCAGGTTATTCCAAGGTTTGTCAGTAACACTAATTTCTGAACCTCAACAATCCATTTTTTCTGATTTTCACAGTATACCACATACAAATTACAAGTGTGTTAAGTGAGTCTTGCAAGTGTTTTGAAATAAATATAGTGATTTTAATGAAAAACTGAAAATGAACATTTTAATTAGATTCTTTTAAAGGTGTAAAAGTTCTGTGTTATTTAACACTGGTTACATGCAAAGGTTGTGTTTCTTCAAAGACTTTAAAATAAATTGAAAAGATCAAACATTACATTCGTATATTGGTGAAAGATAGAGAGAAAAAGAATTTATCTTAAAACATTTCTGACAAAGTAAAGAAAAAAAATTACATGCATCAAGAGTGAGGTGCACATGACTTCTATCCAAGGTGACCTAACATTGACATTAAGAAGATCTGAAGAGAACTGTGCTGATGCTTAGACATTTGCTATCCCCACCTATCAGAGTGTTTTCATTATCAAAGTAGATCTGCTAGTAGACAGAACTAACAGTGCTACACAAATATCTTCAGCCTTTATTGTTGTTATTCTTGTCAACATTCCAACTGATTTGAAAGCAAATCAGCATCCAAGAGCTAAAGCTGAAAAATGTGTCTGCTGTCCTAAGCAGAGATTGAACTTAAACCTTGTTATCTTATAAGGGAGACAGTGAACAAGAACTTTCATGCTTTTATAGCCAAAATAAAAAGTTTATCCTTTCACCCAACAGATAGATTTAAAGTTGTACATTTCAATATAAACAACATAGCTAAATTGCTTCGACAAGAATAACAAAGCTAATAATTTCACACAGGGTCACATAAGTTCTGTATGTATTGAGTACTGATGGAGATTTACTATACATCAATCTATCTACATAGCAGAACAACTTTGTTATACCAAAATACATTTTTTTTTTTTTAAAGTACACTCCAGAGAAACTTAACTTAAACCTTTAGTTCCATTAATGATTCTATTTAAACTATATCCATTCAAAAAGAGAGAGGAAAAAAAAAACAACAAAAAAACCTTGGAATATCCACTTCAACATAAAAACTGAAATCATGGAAATGAGCAGGAGAGAGGTTTTTCCCGAGGAAAACTCTTTTGTAAATTGGTTAAATATTTTTGGATAATGATTTTTATTCATAAGAATTATAAATAAGTTGATTAAAAAAAATTATTATTCTCTGAACACAACAATGTGATTATGTAATTTCCACTGTCATATCAAATCTTTTAGAACATGGATAAGCTGTTAACATTTCTTCAAACCTCATTGCAGTACTTTCAGTACAGACTAACATTAATAGATAATAAAGGGATGACCAGAGAAATTCTATAAGCACATATTTTCATTTAAATGCTTCTAAACTGCACCCAAGCTTAGCAATGCCATCAATTCACTTGTAGCAAAGGATAGAGTTTGCTACAACATTTATCAATACAAACTAATTATGGCAACTTAAAAATAACAATGTCCTGTTAGAAATGTTTTCTTAATTTATGATTACTAAGGCACTGAAAATTTGTTAAACAGTTAATTAGTAATACCAAATAACTAAATGCTTTTTAGTCAGTAAGCCAATGCAGGCACAACTACATAATTGTATTTGAAGAACTGAGGGAAAATTTCAATTGGTTGATTTCAGAATTTTCATTATGTAAAACAGAACAAGTAATACTCAAGTAGTCCATGTTTGTAATTTGTATGAACTTTGTAGAGTGGGGAGAGATTTGTGTCACTGAACTGCAAATAGGCCAAATCATTATTATATATATTGGTTTTGTCAAGATGTTTCATTATTGGCAAAAGTAAGTTTCTTTTTGCTTATGTTGGTAAAAGGAATGACATAAGATTCAAATTTGAGAAATATTACTTCTTGTTAATCATTAAACGATTTTATTTTTTTTACATATTAATATTGTGAAGAAAGAACCAAGAAATTTCTTCAGTTATCAAGTTTGTCTTTAATGACAACACTGTCAGATATTCATATATAAGTCAATGCTTTAAAAATAAAACTGGTATGTGATGAGCAAACTGTCACCATTCTATATTTTTTTAATATTGTGCAGGTGCTTGCTGGTTTTTGTCAACTGTAGGGTCGGTGAGATAAACATCATACTGCAATTCACTCTGCCAGAAATTTGGAAGCAGCATGCTGAACTGCTTGGCATTTATACAAGAAACTCAAATACAAACATTTCAGAGTGTTTGGGTGCCAATCTTAAGAATGTGCAGAGGATTGAAAAATAGTTGGATGATATATCCAATCAATACCATAGTGTTTAGAGTGGAAACTAGTGTACTGCCATTCATGTTCCCATATGGCCTCATATTCAACATGGAGACCTATGTTAAAGTCCTTTGAGGAGGTAGTGCTGTCCTGGGTCAAAAGGGCAGCTGCTGGAAGACTGTCCGGCAAGAGGACTCTGCACCATGCCACACAAGCAGGAGAACCCAGTCATGACTGTCAGATAATTTCTGCAACCACATCACCCTTTATATTTGGTCACCTAACTCTCCAGACTGCAACCCCCTTGATTATTATGTGTGGGGTGCAGTTGAATAAGAAACCAACAAAACTCCGTGTAATGCCAAAGATGAACTGAAGGAAGGATTATTACAGCATTAACCAACACAGACCGTCCAAAAGAGACGTGGGAGATTTCGAAGATGTCTAAAGGCTCTGATTGAAGCCAATGGCAATTTTATTGAATAAACTTACTCTTTAGTATTTCAAGGTATTTTTTTGTCATTTTGGTAAATATTTTTATTAAAAAGGAGATATCAGTGTTATTTTTATTTTTGTGTAATTTACATATGATGATTTATCCATTGCACCCTGCATATTGGTTAAATTTCCAAAATATAATCAGTATTATTAATCTCAAGAGATGACATATGTATTAGTGATTTTTTTTTTGATAGGTAATGTGTTGTGCAAGTCCTGACTTGCCTATCTCCAGTATCCACCAGCAAGTCCAGAATGACTTATAGATTCAGTTTTAGACCAAGCTCTGATACATGGACTATCCTTCATGCAATTAATAGTATTGGTGGTAATCAAAAGTTACTTTTTCTTGAAATGAATACCACCCAATGCGAGAGAGCTATTCTGCATTCCTTAAGGTTATTAATGTGAAAGACTGCATAAATTCAAAATTTCCACACCCATATGGCTACCTGCACTTACATATACAATAAATATATCAGTTGAATTTCAACTTATATGATTTTATTAGAAATACATACAGTAGCTTATTTGCTAATGCGAGATTTGATTTAAAATTAAAAAATTAAGAAATAGTGGATTGACCAACAAGAAAATATTTGAAACTAGAACTGTGAATGTAAACTGAGAGAAAAGAGGAATAATAAAACTTATCTCCTAAACAATATTTCTAAATAAAACTAGATATCAAACTGAAACACATGCCTATATTTATCATGAATATATCCTGACAATTTTTAATATTTTCACAATGAAGTTGGTATTGACTTGTAGAATGACATTTTATTATGAATACCAGTGCCAGCAATTTTGTAATTTACATACATTTTTTTGTTTTTGCGTTGTGATGTGCTTAAGTGTGTGTGTGTATATATATATATATATATATATATATATATATATATATATGCATGTCCTTAGATACAGCTGATTTTGATACTTTTGTATTGCTGATTTTACAAGCTGTTTGAATATGTGCTGATCTACAGCCATGAGCAAGAGAAAGGATAAGATACAAGATAAATATGCCTGGAAAAACAATTCCAGCCATTGAGATTTGAGTGAAATATAAAGTTTGGTGAGTGGAGGAGAAAAATATGTTTAGGATGAAGAAAATAAATACTAGAATTTTTTTTTTTTTAAGTGTCTGTATTTCAGTGGGAAGTGAATGCTAAAGTGAAAGAAATCATTAGAGAGAAGGGAAAAAGTGAAAATAAATCTAGTTGCAGAGAGAGAGAGAGAGAGATGAGAAAAGAGGAAGATTTACAGACAGCTACACAAGGAAAAAAAAAAGCAAACAAACCAACAAGTGAGGAATCAAAACTTCCTAGAAAGTGAGAGTAGAAAGATTGCATAAAAACAGAAATAGAAACTCTCTCAAAATAGAAAGGAAGCACATTAAATAGATCATGTAGCCACAAACAATTTGCATTGAATTTCATTTCAAACCTAGAAAATCCTTCCTCTACCTGGATGGAAATAGTACAGGAACAAATAGGACAATGCCATAATGGAGTCAATATTTTGTCAGCTAAAATAAAAACTGAGAAATCTGGCAAGCAGAAGAGAGGGCTAAGAGGAGTGAGCTAAGAAGAAGATAGTAAAATCCTGTGGTAGCAGGAAGAGGAGTAGCTAATTTAAAGAAAAAAGGAAGAAAAGTGTAGAGAAGGTTAGATGCCAGTTTTATAATCTAGAGAGAGTCAAAAATATTTGAATGGAATTGAGAGTCATCTGACACACATCAAACTGCACAAAGCAGATATAAATATGAACAAGATCTTTTATGACATTTGATATGACATGGCAAGCATAAGGTAAACAACAAATAAAACCCTGACATCAAACAGTGACAGATTTTTCTAGGTTATTCAAAGCATCATTTTTATTTTGCTACTGGCCTACAGTGAGTAACTAAAATAAAAATTGGTTAGATTCTTGTAATAATAGCATACTTGAGAAATTTACTTGTGGAAATAGGTCAAATGCTTTATGTAAAGAAATTTAGCCTGGCTTACTAAAGATGATTACTGCAAATTCTTCTAAGGAAAATATAAATAAAGTTTTAACTCATAAAATGCACATTAGCATAATTTTAATTTTTTAATATTTTCAACATTTACACTAAAATATTTGAGTCATACAAATCAACCAACTATTGAGCTATCTAAAAATTGAAATTTTATCTCTTTCTGCATTTATTATAAAATATAAATTCAATTTGAATTTTCCTGATCACACAAGTGATTTTCCTATTGCTCATGAGCAAGCCAGCATCACTCCATGGTGAAAAGATCCCAAGAGAGAATTTTTAACTTCTCTCCGTGTGTGTGTGTGTGTGTGTTTTAAATCAAGCTACCAACTTCGGGATAAATATAGAGGAAATATTGGCAGTTGTAACCGAGCCAAGTTTCTTGTTTCAGTATTAGCTTTACCTTTCTTAGTTTACTCAGATCTGTGAGGCAAAAGTGAATTAGACTACTGGTATAAATAGCTTTTACAAATTCCAATGTTACTTTGTCTTTGATTGTTTCCTTTATATTTGATCTTTAGTGTCAAAAATGTTGGAAATTGCAAGAAGATCATTTGCTAGATTTATCATTTATATTTTAAATTTCCATATAAGCAAATCTTTTTTTCTCATCAAACCAATTAAAAGAAATGAAACTGGTTAAACTCTGAATATCATTATTTAAAGCTTTGAACTAAAAGGGATTGATTATCAGATAACAACTCTTTGTATCCATTCACCTATCTACAAGAAAATAAGCTGTATTCAAACAAGACAAAAATTTCCTCAAACTAGAGAAATTTAGAAGAACTAAATAAAAGGTTTAATTTCTTTTAAGAGGAAAACAGATTAAGTTTCCACTTTTGGTGAATCCCAAAGAAAAAAAAATTTAAATAATTTTCTATCAAAACAACTTATCAAATAGCATCTTAAAAATTAAAAATTTATTCATTGAAGCTATTTGATATTGTATTGTAATTTACAAAATTATTAAAAAAAAGTTTTTTTAAATATTTAAAAAGAAAAGCAAAAAATAAGATAGTATTTCAACATTCTCATGTCATAAGGAAGTAATTGAAAATAAGTTCTTTTTTAGACATAATTTTTAAAACAAGAAATATAATCCATTATTCTGAAATTATTATCTAGTAACATGGCTGTATAAGCTGTTATTGACATCAAATTATTGAGCATTTATTAATTATTGATATCAAAACAATTGTTGCAGCTCAGATGTCTGAACAGATAATTGTCTGATAACAATTTTCACCTGAACTGGCGATAACAGCAGATAATCAAGCTAATTTGATATTATAGATGCTAAACTTATTTAAATATACAGTTTTTGAATCATACTTAGAAAGATTTAATATCAGGATTGATGCTTTACAGATTTTATAACAATATTTACTGTAAGAAGTTATTCCAGAAGTTTATGCCAATAATGTTAGCACATGTACAAAAATTGCTACTTTGCTCAAAATTCTGTATTTTTATTGATTTTAAAGAGTTGAGGCTTTCAGTTTTCTTCAACAAATACATTTTTATGATATATCTGTCAAATGCCCTTTCTGACATTCGAATGATTGATTCACTCTTATTTTTTGTGTGAAAACTTTCATCATATAGAATGCAGCTATGTTTAAATACTATAATTTCTTAATTGAAGAAGAGCAGTTTTTCTATTGAACTTTCCCTTTAATTACTCAATATAGCAAGTATTACTTTTAAAAACGAATGATTTTTTTCATTATTGCCTATTGAACAATTAAATCTAAACTAAAATACAGAACATGAACCCTTCTAAATATAATCCAAAGATTGACATTTTTCAAAAAATATTGAATGCTATCCCAAATACAAGTAAACTATTCTAAAAATGACCAGATGCAGATTTAACTGACTAGTTGCATGGAGATTGTGAGATCAATTTGGTGAGTTTATTGGTATAAACACATCAAAATGACAAACTTTGATCAAAAGTACTTCCCTCACCAATTTGTGTAATATATCAGAAATCTACATACCCAGCTGTTAGACATTAAACAAACACCTTGTCTAAGACAGAAGAGCTATTAACTGAATAATAGTCAATCACCAGCCAAACCCAAATATCAGCTAATGTCATAAAAACAATCAGAACAGGTGTCCACTGGATAGGTGATACTTCAACTATTCATCACTAACTTCCCGTATTTAGACATTTAATCTTGAAGTTATATTGAGAAATTTTATAAGACTCTTTAGACTAGGTATTCAAGTTTAAGTGATATACATAAATATAAATTTGAAAAGTATATTTATTGAAACAGTTGAAGATGACAACCCAAATAAAATTATGCCATAATTCTATGTGACATTTAATCTTTAGCACTCTGCATTATTAATATTACTTTCCTTTTTATTGCATTCTTTTCCCAAGCCTCTCAATTGCAGTATTCTTATTCCACTTCCGCTCAAAGTTGTTTTCTGTTGCTATAGCAGAATGACAACTATGAAATTCAAACTCATTATTGTTCAGGGATCAGTCACCTTCAATGGCAGGATAAACGTTTAGTATAATAAATTAAATTACATTATTCTTCTTCATGTGTCATGTTCCTTCAGGACGTAGGTGATCATGTACTTCCACTTGGCTCTGTCTCTTGTTGCTTTCTAAATTCTTCCTTTTGGTATCTACTGCTCTGCCATCCATTTGCTCAGGCCTATAAAGTAGGTCTCACAATGCTTTCCCTCATCTTTCTTTCCTTTTGCCAGGTGAGTATTAAATTTTCCAGGCCCTCCTTCCTCATTACATGTTCTAGAAACCTCATCTATCACTTCTTTATATTAAATGTGAGTTTGTTTCTATTTTCTTCAACACCATGTCCTTAGTCACATGCTCAATCCACAAAGAGATTCTTGATCTGATGCAAAGAGAGAGAAAACAAAAACAATACCAAGATCTGGAATGGAAAACAAGAAACTATATAAGGAAATAAGGAGAAAATGCATCAGTTTAAAGAAAGATGGCTCAATGGCAAATGTGCCGAAGTAATGAGATTGAACATGACAAATAATGGTGATATGCATAAGCAAAAGACCTGCTTAGCAACAGGATGCATAAAAGCAAAAGACAGTACACTCATACTAGAAAAAGAAAAAAAAATACTTCAGGAATGGAATGAGTATACTGCTGATCTCTTCCATAACAAAAGAGAGCAACCAACAATACACAAAAATACGGATGGACCAGAAATATTAAAAACTGAAGTAGAATTGGCAATGGCCAAATTGAACAGAAATAAAGCAGCAGGACCTGATGGAATTGTAATAGAGATGTTGATGCTCTTAGAAGGCAAGGCTTTAGCATAGACAAACTCACAGAAATAAACGAAATCTACAACAGCAGCAATACAACAGAGGACCTAAGCAGATCAATTTTCATAGCACTATTTAAGCCAGGTGCAAAGGAATGTGAATTCCACTGAACAATCAGCTTAATTAGTCATATAACAAAACTCATCATCTCGATTCTGATGAACAGAGCATGCAGCAGAATCTGTCCAGAAATAAGACGAGAACAGTGTGGCTTTGTTAAAGATACTGGAACAAGGAATGCGATTATCATGTTCAGAATGCTATCTGAAAAAGCAATAGAAATGTAGAAATTAAATTACATACAGGGTGATAAAGGTTAAGAAAAACGTGTGTATATATATTTTTTTTAATATGAAAATTGTAAGTTGAAAACCATTTTTTAGTCTGGATATATGATGCCCACCTGTATAATGCATTTTGATAGTAATTTTCATAACCCATTATTGATTATTTATAAAAAATAAAATGTAGCTGCATAATATAAACTTTTACTGATTTTCACTGAAGGAAAAAAAAATAAAAAAATCCTATGTTGTAGCAAAGTTTAGTGTTCCAAGAGAATTTCTTGTTCACCAATAATAAATTACTAGTGTCCTATTTTATTAGTATGCCTTGACATTTAGATTTTCAATTACACACTATAAGATTATTTACTAAAGAACTTTAAAATATCTAGAAATTATGATTTATGACAAATACTTGTAGATAACTTTTATAATATATACTAGCATCATAGCCCGGCATTGCCCGTGCAACTCAGAACATTTTTTAATGAGATGATTAATGCAGAGTGTTGCGATTTCCAAGCGTTTGTAGTTGCCACCTCACTTTAAAACTCAGTTATATAAAAAAATAATTATACAAAAAATTGTTGTTTAAAAATTGTTAAAAATTTCATTAAAAAAATCTATATTCTTTTGTTTTGCATAAACAAGTGTTGATGTTCTGTGTAACATTGCATTTGTTTCAAAATTATGGGGGAAAATATTTACATTTTTTGTTGACTAAATGAATTTCAGAAATTTTCTAAGAATATTAAAAATGTAGACATGGCAAAATTTTCGTTTTAGGACCCGAAAGCTAATATCTCATATGAAAACATGCGCAAATAACTTATTTTTTTCACTTGTTTCAATGTCAATAACTTTCTTCTAAAATTAAGTACAAAAAAAAAAAAACAAAACAAAAAAAAACACATACTAATTTCTGCAAGGACTTTTCTGTAATAGGCCCAAATTTTCTTCCTACGCCTAAAATCGTTCTGCAGCGTTCTCACTAAGCTGGTAATGGCTGACAAAAAGAGTGAGAAGAAGTCAGATATTTTTCTGGTCCTTAACATAAAAAAGGTTGGTATCTTCAATATCTAATTGCTGATATTTGCACGGAAATAGGACTATTTTGGAAAAATTTGAAGGGATTCGGGTCCTAAAAATGAAAAAGGGATTCGAGTCCTAAAATGAAAATTTACCCCCCTCCTCCTTTGACGTATTTTGTTTGAAAAAACAATTTTTTTTTTTTTTTAAATATTTGTTTTAAAATTATGGGGAAAATTTTCATGTTTTTTGTTGACCAAATGAATTTTTAAAATGGCGGAATAAAAATTAAATATAAAGGGTCTTTTTTTTTTGTTGTGTCTGACACATGTGATTTGATTTCTGTGACGTAATCTAGCAACCATCTTAGATGTTTTATGGAGTAAATGTAAACAATCAGCTCCCCGTTGGCTAAAAAGTGTGAAAGGTAAAAATTGCTGAACTTAAGCTCAAAAAGTATGTGTCGACCTGGTTTCCCTGTAGATATGTGTCCCTAGAAAGTTTGAATGTCATAGCTTAAAAAATGTAGGCATGCATAGGGAACAGTCACACACAGACTCACAGATTGCTTTTATATATATATAGATTAATAAAATTTATTTGCTTGCCAATTACTAATGACTAAATAGGGCAGTTCAAATGGGTTGGTTTGTTTCAATGTATGTTTAATAACATTTTTTGCTTAGGAAAACCACTGTGAGGATGCAAGTCATTTTGAAGACAAAAATGGTTAAAATGAAAAAAATAAGGTATGGATGAAAATAAATGAGAGAGAGAGAGAGAGAAAAAAAAAAAAAAAAAAACAGAAGATAGTGTCCATATGTGGTGTGTGTACTGAGAGAGAGAGGTGTGCCACATTTAGGAGTTAGGAAGGTAACAATGAAACAATAATTCTTTTGAGGGGAAATAAACATAAATTCATGACTAATTCCAATCTCCAGCTTCAGTTGCATCTTTGACCAAGCAACTCAGCCAAAAAAATTAAATGAAAATGTTGCTCTCTTTGGACAAGTAATAAATCTTGATTTGTGTGCATATGCAAGCAGACATTTGTACACATGCACATAAGCATGCGGCAAAGACAGAGAAAGATACATAGAGAGAATCACACATGCACAGAAATGTGTATACACACAGATAGAAGTTGGATGAAAAGGATGCATTTTTTTTTTAATCAATGTATTAATTAACCATTTATTTATGTTGTAATTCTAAGCCTGTCATTTCTGGGGATGGGCACTCAAGCACTTACATTGAAAAATATTTATGTAAACTTGTAAGTAAAGCTTTTATACTCATTAAGAGTAATCCATAATATTTTCTAAAGTATCAGAAAAGGTTTGTTTTAACCTCACCATCTTTTCACCATCACTGTAAAACATGTAAAGTAGCAACAGAAGACTAATTTGCTTTTAATCATGTAAATAAAATCTAAAAGAACAGCAGAAATAAATTGAATTTTAAGCACATCAGCAGCATGTGCACAAATGATATAGCAACAAGTACATAGTGAAGATCAAATAAAATTAAGGTTTAACAGGGAAGTCTATACAGAGGACATTTTGAAAAGTCGACTCAAGTGGTGGTGCAATGCTATTTATGGTAATGTACATAAGATTTTTCAACAAGAATGATAAGCCATACTGCTTGTGCTACACAGCAGTGTTGCAAAGACAATTGTCCTGGCTTCATCACCAGGGGCAAAAGGCCACTCTCATATCCATATATCAACATAATCCATTGTGGGGAGTTCTTGAGAGTGAGGTCTGCTCTACTCCACACCACAATATTGAAGCTCTGAGGAAAAGATACCCATGGAAACTGACTTTCCCCAAAAGATTTTGATGCGTGAAGTTGAAAAGAAATCATATTGAATGAGATTTTCTGGTGTTATTTAGCAGATTAATACTTACATTGTGTTTATATTGTTTGAGGATATAATACATTTTTTAAGGAGTTATGAGCACACTGTATTAGGCACATTATTTGAAAGCTGAAAAACTTCTTTGAAGTTGAAACTGCAGATTTCGTTTAAACAATTCATCATTGCAAATGTAGAAGAGACTAAATCCAAGACTATCCAACTTAAAATGATTCCTTCCAATCTATTGTATTAAAAATGAACTTCAAATTTTCATAAAATGACTTTCCTATGACAACTATTTACAACTGTCTTAATAGTAAATCTGATCTGTTTAACAATGTCAAATTGACAGCTGATCTCAGTAATGATCTACAATTTGTTGTTAAATGAAGCAAGAAAGGGTTTGTTTTTAATGTCTCCAAAATGAAACTGCCCACTCTTAATCATCTTTTTTTTAACTTCCATAAGCATGACTGATGTTAACCTCCAGAAGACTAACTCATTCCACCTTCTCAGACTAATGTTTTCAACTGACATGAAGGGGAAAGAATATGTTGAAACAAATGCTAAGTCTGCAGCTAAGAAAGTTGGTTCACTATGTCATGCTAGACAATTTTTCTCATCAGAATCTATTTACTATTTCTTGCTTGAATACTGCTGCCACATCTAGTCTGGTTCTTCTGCTATACATTTAGAGATTCTTGATAAAACACAAAGAATCTGCAATGTCATTGACCTTAACATGGTATCTCAGTTTCAGTTCCTTTCCCACCACCGTAACATAGCTTCCTTGTGCCTTGTTTAGAAATAATTTCATGGTAATTATTCAGATGAACTTTCCGTTATGGTACCTAGACTTTATGAATTTACGTGCAGTACTAGATTGGTGGCAAGGTCTCTTTGTGATACAGTTGAAATGGCTAGATGTAACTGTGTATGTTAGTTTTACATTAACAGTTTCTTCTATTGCAACTCTTTCTTGTAGATCTCTTCCAGCCACTTGATTTTCAAAAATTCAAATGCAATGCCAATCCTTATTTTCTGTCTTAAATCTTGTTCTTTTATTGTCCTCTCTTCTTAACAGTAGTTATTCTCATATTCTTTAACACTTGGTAACTCCTTGTATCCTAGTGGCTTGCTTGGGGTGAAATGATTAAGAAAAAAACAAAAAAAAAAAAAACAAACAAACAAACCTGTGTTCTATTTTCCTATAGTTTTAATAGAGAAAGCAAGATGAGTGGCATTAAAGAAGGTATACCAGTTTTATTTAATTTTTTCAGAGAAATTAACACTGATCAGTATATAATTACAATATAAAGAAATTTCATCTTTTAACAGTTTTCATTTTCAATTTATAATTCCAGATAACAGTGCTATTGTGACAAATATACAAGCAGATAAAATGGCAAATCAATATTTTAAAAAGTGTAAAAGATAATTAGAGAAACACAAGTCATCCAGTTGGTTTCATAGAATAATTCTTTCATAAATGTCCATGGATTTAATCATTTGTCAAATGATGAATATTAAATCATTCTGAGAGGAATGGGTATCTAAGTCCAGCCAGTTTGGCATACATCAATTCCTAGGCTCAGTCTCTCTCTAAAAAAACATAAAATATAACTGAAATAGAGAATATTCAATTAAAAAGCAAAGATCAAAGATATCAGAGTACCTAAGGTGCATGAATGAGATAAGAGGATGTGAGAATAGACTTGATAAAAATGGTTTCCCAAGGAAATAAAAAAAAAATTTCTGCAACCATTATTTTTTATATTTTAGTAAACAAAGTCCATGTTCAAAATAAAATAGAAAAAAAAGTTTAAAAACGCATCTTTAAATTTGAAAACTCAGTTTCAATTACATCTAAAATAAAATTAGTAAGACCAATTAAAATCAATTCATTTAAATTGCTAGCCCAAAACAAAATGTTATAAATTTAATAACAGTGCAGAAATAATTCAGGAACGAAAAATTGTGAAAATTAAAGTATATTTTGGCTTTACAGTTGTGTTTATTCAGAGTTTCTAATAAGAACAAATAGGTCGTCAGAATAAAGGTCTAAATTGGTTAAAGACATTTCACCAAGTGGATGGATCTTGATTAGATATAAACCATCAAATAACAAAAAGATATTCCAATAAAAGAGCAAAACATATGTGGAAAAGCTGTGCAATCTTCTTTCTAAAAGTGGTAGATGAATTGAAACAAAAAAAAGTAAAAGGGCAAACAAAAAAAGATATCTCATGAGCAAATGAAATTCTTAAAATTCTAATGCAGACATTTTTGTATAATGTTGAAATATCTAAGTTACCAAATGATAAAAACTTAATTGTTGGCATGATTATGAAAAGTCAATACAAAAAGAGAGAATCTAAAGAGAACATAAAACTTCTCTCCTGAGGAAAAAAAAAAAATCAGTTTCTTATTAATTCCTAAGAAATTACTTCTCATCAAATTTATTTTTCTTTCTTTTTTAAAAACAGCTGAGTAATAGGATTTCTATACTACTATTAATAATAAGAATCATTAATTACAATGTCTATCTTTAAATAAAAAATTAAAAAAATTTTTTTTTTAAATTAAGAGAAAATGGCCTTTCACTGCCATGCACACACAATTCTACATATATGTTAGGCCTCTTGGGATTCAACAACTATCATTCCAGTAAAACAAGTTAATATTTGTATTGGAAATTGTGCATTCTACAGGAATACAAAAAAATCCTAGAAACTTTGCAAAAAATCAAAGTATATGAATACATACATTCTTAAAAAGGGAAGATTAACTCCAAACCAAACTACGGTATGGTCTGGCAGTGATCATTTAAATTATGAATCAAAAGTTATTTTTGGTAATTGTTCTTATTCCAATAGGCTTCTTAGTATCTCCACTTTGCAATAACTGTACAAAGATTTTTAATCTGATGATGTAAGTGAAACAGTCTGATTTTTGCATGATAAGTTCAATTTACGAAGTGGACAGGGCAGGAATACTCAGTTTAATGAAAGAGAAGCAACAGAATACTACAAACAATAAGAAGCATTAACAGAAAGTAGTTGCAAGTTCACATCTGTCTCCAAAGGACAGGATATCAGACAAAGACTTAGCAAAGAATGAGAACAATGTATATCATCAGATAAACAAAGAGATCCAGTCATTTTTTCCCCCAGGAGAATTATGGCCCAAAGGTGGGAAGATGTGTGAGAGGTTAAGCAAGATGACTAGCAGAATATTACTGCACCTGATGGATAAAACTTGTTAGCAATGGGGAAAATCCTAAGAAAAATAGAAACAACAAAATTAACACTCACAAAGGGTGTTAATAATAATTTCAAAGAATTTGTGAGAATGGATAGAAGATCAAAGACAAGAATGGTAAAAGGGTAAAAAAAAAAAAATTACTTGGAGTAAAAAAAAAACAAAACAAAAAAAAACTAGCAGCTTGTAGATATTCCTGGATGTGGACAAGCGGAACAAAAATATCCCTGTAGATTAACCAGATTGATATACACCTGATGAAGTCTGGAGGGTACAACGACTGAAACTTTGTGATAACGATAGTCTAAATGTAAGTAGTGTAAATAATGACAACTCCTCTTCCCAGAAATTCAGACAGAAAATCTTTTTTTTTCAAATAATCAATATTTAAAATCATTCATTTTTTTATCCTGTATTCATGATATTGAAGTACATATCTATCTAAATCTGGCAGAAGACTATCTTTCTACTCTATTTCTGCTTGAATTGAAACATTTTACAAAGTTTAAATCAAATCTTCTTCAGAGATTCAATTTATGTGAGCCGTACCAGGTATTTAAGAACAGATTTTAAGTTTTCTAAATTGAAAGTAAATATGTATATATATGTCATAAAAAAAAAAAAAAAAAAAAAAAAAAAAAAAAAAAAAAAAAAAAAAAAAATATATATATATATATATATATATATATATATATATATAAGTTTACAGTCTTTATTTTATTTAAAGCCTACCAGAATTTAAATAAAACTACTTTTGGAGAACTACTTGTATTTCTGCTTATACTACGTATTTTATATTTTATTCACTACCTTTGCCCCATTAAGATATTAATGAGAAGAAAATATGGTCAATAACAGATGTTGAATATAGGCTCTTATCAGTTATCCACTAACAGGAGATCTTATTCAACATATCTGGGTTATGGGGATATTTTCTTTTTTTTTTTTCAATTTTATTTTGCACTGAATAAATCCAATGCTATTGAATGATAATCTCCAAGTAATAAAAAAAAAAAAATTCTTTGCACTGAACAGAAGAGCTAGACAGATCAGTCTATCAATATTTTTTCAGACAAGAGAAAGGGTTTTATTTTTATAGCTTCCTCCATTTTGTTCCAAGTGAATTAGGTGATTTAAGAAACAGAACATCCAAGTCATTTAAATAAGAGTTCACTTTGCTTTATTCTAGGTGATGAGGTCAAATGATCTGTAAGTTCAAAAAGATGCTATTGTAAAATAAAAAAAGTGATAAAGACACAGTTGGGTAACAGATGAAGCACAGAAAGAACATTTTTTAGTATTTTTCTTTAAATTAACTGAAAATTTGTATTACAAATTTACATATTCAGTAAACAATTATTGATGGAGTTATCAGTTCATAAAATAGAAAATGCTCAGTTTATTTAAAGATATCTGCAATAATTCATTAATACATTTTGACCACCTTAACATACAATTTTTCTTTCTACTGGTCAATATAGGGTAATCAGCATTATCAGTGCCATCAAAAGATGGAAGAAGAAAGAAGAAGAAGAATCCTTTAAATGCCTAATTTAATGCTATCTTAATTCTAATGGAAAGGCATTCTTTAAAAGAAATATTATTTTCATAAACATGTCCACAAAGTAAATAACTAAATCTGTGGTTATTTTTAAAGCTCAAAATGTTTTAGGAAGTCTGTTGTCTTTATCAACCAGAGTCATTTTATCAACTACATCAGTCAGTCAGTTAAGTGCCATACATGATATATGCTTGGGTGATCATATCTCGAAAGAGACATGACTGACTGGGCAGAAGATTATCCTGCAGTAGATTGCCATTACTTTCTGTGGTAGAATGGTTGCCAGCCAAGGCTATAGAACCCAATTTGTCCTGGTATTTAACCCATAACTGGAGGGAAGAGATGGATTAATACCTTTCCCAAGGGTATTTGTGCATAAGTGAATGCAAGAAATTCAACAGGAATTTGAACTCAGCTCGACGATTTCTCATTTCGAGCCAATACCCACTGCACCACAACACACATCCACTAATCAACTACATACGTTATTTATATTAACATTACACATTTCCTTTATTGAAAGTCTTTACTTAAGTGTTAATTGAATAAATCAATATAATGATAAATTTGTGTATGTGTAAAGTAATTTTGAAGATGAAATAGAAAAATGGAGAAAATGCCCAATTGGACAAATGTGATTTATAAGAAAAATATCGGCACATTTTAGTGAATTAGAAAAATCATGCATCATTTAATCAAATTTATATACTATGTACAAGCAGATTTTAATTACATTACACATATATGCTTATAAACAATAAAATCTGTCATGGCAAATTACCCAATATACTGTCCAGAATGGTATAGAAGACCAAGTCCAATTTTCATTTCCTCTAAGTGAATGTTTTATTTTATTTAATGACAGCATTTTTATTAATATTTTCCATTCTGATACAGGGTAGGAGGTTTTAGGAGAAAAACACACACACAAATATTTGATCAGATCTTGTAAAGTAGGTTGGGCCGAGGAATTTTCAGCACTCTAAATGCGCTGATGACTACAAATATCTAGGATCACACATCAATAATTCTGAAAAAGACTGATATCAGAAAAGGCATAGCATGGACTGCTCGTAACAAAATGGATAAGATCTGGAAATCCAATCTTGATTGTAAGATCAAAATCCAAGTTTTTCGTGCACTTATTGAACCAATCTTACTCTATGGATCTGAAACCGACTCTTCCAGCAAAACAACAGTGCCATTTAGATGGATGTTATACTCGTCTTCTCAGAAGAGTACTAGATCTTTCATGGTGAAACCACCCAACTCTAGAAATGATATATGGAGACCTACCAAGAGTACCAACCTTAGTTCAAAAGAGACGTGTCCAGTTTGCTGGGCATTGCGCATGTGCCACAGATGAACTTGTTTCATCATTTGTATTATGGAGGCACCTATCATCTCACAATCGATCTTGTAATTAACCTTTCCAAACAGGATACACGGAGATACATCTATCACCAAGGAAGACCTTACGGGAGCTATGACAAATAGGGAATACTGGAAGGGTGTAGTGAGTTCTATCTCAATGATGATGGTGATGAATAACTTTTTGTCCCCAGTCTGACAAATGTACTACTAATCCACTTTAAACTTGAACTTATCTCACATTCTGCTGGAATGAAGAGGCAGTATATGAATAAATACCTTTTGTATATTATGTCACTTGGTGCTGATTGTAATTTGAGCTCTGAATTGAAAATGAACAGCACTGAACTTTATCATAACTACCAACCAAACAGTGTCCAAGTATTTAATGCTATGAGCAACAAACTTCTCAATATGATAATGTTTGAAGATTATATCATCTCTTATGAATCCTAAAGATTCATTATCAAGTGAACAAAAGGCTACAAATGATATCAAACACAACACACATTTCAACATTGTAAATACACACATTAAAAAGGTATTTAGATGTACAGATAAAGTAAAAAAATATCAAGTACTTACTCTAAGACATCTTGATTCAATTGAATCTGTAAATTCCCAAGGTACTCCCCAATCATCTGTTTGCTAAGTCCCTTTCGGGTTATCAGAAATTTGGCGATATTTGGTGGAGATTGATCAACAAAACCACGCTCTATGAGGAAGCGGAGGCCCTTTTCTGGTTTTCTGCAAAGAAGGAGGCATTCATGTTAATTCAAATATTTAGGCTTCGTATTCATGACAGGTTATGTATAAACATCTAAGATATTTTTTTTAAGTTCAAAAAAGCTTAATTTTAAACTCTCCAAATGGGTTTCACCTATTACCAGCTGATATTGATTAATGTATTCTGCAATTTCAAAATTGAAATGATATCACATCAAAGAGGGAGGAGGAGATGGAAAATTAATTTCATTCAATGTAATAACATTGCAAATCATTTACAAACAAAAATGCAAATATATAAAACAAAAGAACATTTTGGAATGCTGAAGAAAATTAAAATTACGTTAATTATAAATTAAAATATGAAATGTCTACATATATATATATATATATATATATATATATTATGAAAAGGTTTTGGTTTGGTGTCTGCATTTAATCTAAGATATAAAATTTATTCTGCATGCAGATGTCCAACAACTAGTATGTGGAAGGAAAAAAAAAATGCACTTCTAGTTAGTATCCTTTAATTAAATCAATATTTACCCACTCCTAAAAAAATTAATACTACCAAGAGGTCTAATGTTATTCCTGTAAACTAATAGAATATAGTTTAAAAAGTCAAATACTATCCGTGCTGATAATTTTTTTAAAGTAAGATTTAAACTGCTATGTCCAACTCTTCATTTAAGAAATAAAATTAAATTTATTTTACATGGTCATGGAGTTTTAAGTGCTTCTTTTAAAGTTTGTCTTTTCACTTTCATTATAATTTTACAAGCATTAAACTGATTAGCAATGTAATTATTATTGTCTAGTCTATCTATAGCAGCTCCTGTGGTTAACAAGTACTCAATGTTACACAAGGCTCTTAATAGCACTGAAGGTTTTAGTCTTAATAGACTGATTGATTAATTTTAGTCTTAATATCCTAATTGATTACTTCATGCAAGTTATCACAACGGCCTCTTTTATTTAAATATTTTTATAAGTAATGTCATAACATTATATATGTGTTTATTCAATATTTACTGATTTATTTAGTATTTATATTATTATATTTATATAATATTTATTGTGTTTATCCAATATTTATTGATTGACTAGTTATTTGATAATTTATCAAAATGTTGAATCTTATATAGATATTTTTTTTTTAGTTATTGTAGTTGTTGCATCCATCCAGATATATAACCTTATTGTTAATATGAAAAGCTCAAACACCTGCCCATTTCTCCCTGGAAGTCTCAAAGCGTCTTTTATACATTTACTGCAGATAGCAGAAATGGGGGAAAAATAAAAATAGAAAATCAGATCAATCAGTAAATAGCTGTAGTTGAACATTGTGAACAGGTGATTGAGTATGTAAGTGGGGATGTGGAAGAGAGAAAGAGAGAGGGGTGCTGTCAAAGTGGTAGGCAGAGAGAAGTGAGTGAGTTAATAGATGTTGGTGAGTAGGTATTCACATGAAGAATGAGAGTGGGGAGGAGAGGAGGAAACTATCACTGCTACTATGCTGTAGCAGTTACTTCCTTTTGGCAGGCAGTCTAGATGGCTATCCAATCTTCTCCCTTTCCCCCCCTGTGCCATTTCCTTCTCCATAGAATCTGTCTAAAGCTGAGACTGTCTAAAATGTAGAAAATGGTGCCCAGGTTGTATTCAGAAGGTTGCATCCTCTGTGTCAGTTTCACCGGATGCTGAGCCCAGAGAGGAAGTAGAGAGAGGATTATTGATCACCAGCATGGAACACTTCATGCTTCACACATCTCAGCATTTAGATCTTGATAGAGTAGCAAGGAGCAGGCATCCTTTCCTAAATTCAGACAATTTTAAAACATTTTTTCAATTTCAATACTGACCTTATGTTATCAACCTGGTATAATAATTACCAGTTTCTGGGTGCTACACAATCTGGATTGTGGTAGGTTCATTATAAATTCCCCATTTATTCATTGGTGCATATACAAGAGGGTATTAAAAAGTTATTCAGCCTGATCAAGAAGCCTAGCAGAAAGAAAAAAAAATCCCTTGACGCTTGGTTATTTGGTCCAATTTTGAGAAGTAGGTTAGATTAAGAACTCTTCAGAAATACCTCACAAAAAAAAAAAACAAAAAAAAAAAAACAAACATCACTGATATTTAATTAATTTACACTTCTCATTGGAGGAAATAATGATAGGAACTTTCTGTAGCAAAGATATGGGTCAATAGTATCTGACCTAGCTTTATTGTGAAAAAACAGAAACATTTGGAATTCCTTTAGCTGACATTTTGGCATTGTTTTTTAAACAAAGATAAAAAGGAAATGAGCATAAATAAAATACAATAATCAAATGAGGATTTTCATGACATTAGTTACAACAATGTTCATTAAGCATCATTTTTGTGTGTGTGTGTGTGTGTGTGTAAAAGTTACACTGAACTAGTGTAATAGGCTTCTCAGAAAGCAAACTTGCTTTCAGTATAATCTTCCTGCCAATATAGGCTTGAATAAGCCTTGTGTTTGCCAACATCATTCAGCTACGAAGAAATGTTATTCTATAAATAGCAGCAGCAGTAACTATGATTAAACTTATTAACCTGGGGAAAGAAAACCCACACTATAATTCTGAAATGCAAAATAATTACTATGTAAGATAACTTTTGTTTTTAAAAAGTGTGTGAGAGAGAGAGAGAGAGGTAAGTATTTACAGAATATTTGCTAATTCCATTCAATCTTGTTCAAGCAATTACTTTATTAGCGATCTCAAATTTTATGTTGGACAATGCTATGACATTAAATATTGACAAAATTTGCTTTGCTATCTCCAATGACAACCTAACATCAACTACCGATTAGAATAATCTGTTCTACTCTGTTTTTCTAAAGAGAAAAATGTGAATAACAGCTGATAGGCTTTGTATCTCTCACCAAGCTTTTTCAAACATTTACAATTTTATTTAATCATCAAAGGACAACACCCCCCGACAAAAAAATTACAGAATCAAACAAAAAATTACAAATTTAACTTAAAAATAAGCATTCCAAAATAGAAGGTGATAAAAACAATTTTTGAGATGTCACACCCTAAACTTTCATTTAAACATACTGTTGTGGCCTTGTTGAAGCCATAAATAAAGACAAAGAAAGAACAGAGTTAAACAATTATATTTAACAAAGAGAGTAGAACAAACATTTTTACAAGTGAGAGATTATTAGCGTGACTAAGTTTGGCTGTCAGAGTTATCTGCTGGAATAGATTCTGCTCTCACTCTGCTCTACAAAGCAGAACTGCTGCTTATAGTTTGGGAGAGTTCCATGTGTCGTATGGGTTAAGTCACCATAACACCCAATGCCTAAGTATTAACACTGCAGGAGTCTTAATATTTTTTTTCTTTTTGTATTCACAGCGATAAAGTTCATTTTTCTCAAATGGCAAAGGTAAAGAATAATGAATGCCGCATCAACCCCTGTCAAGAAATTAGCGCAGTCCTGGATCTCGTTTGACTTCTTCACATAGACAGTCAGTGAAGCCTATTAACTGTACACAATTTTCAAACAAAACATCAGTTCTTTCTAGTCTGTAGAGTTCTTCAATTAATTTTGGTAAAGTGGCGAAAGCACATTTTATTTTTGCTTAAACACTGGTTGGATGTCATCTTTTAACACAAATTTTGCTGTCATCTTATTACACCGACCAAGGCTGCATAGAAAAAACTTCCTGAAAAGTTTCTTTTAAGTCTTTTATTAGATTATTTGCCTCGGTGGTCAGGTTTTCAAGTTTTTAGCAAAACGAATTAATTGGCATGTCTCACAACTTAAAATTTATCCATCCAGTTGGTGTCAAATAATTTTTTTGTATTCTTTAATATAAATGCCTTTAATTTTAACATCCTTTATTGAAATGTTACATTTGTGGTAAGTTCTCTCTTAAACTTGATTTTCTCCCCTGTCACAAACCTGACTATTGTATTAGTTCTTAGAAAGGTTGGTTTTGGTTTTCCCAACTTTTTCCAAGTGTGTATATTTATGATCATTAAGTCTGAACCAGAATCCAACTGCAGTTTCATTTTTTTTTTTTTTTAGGATTTGTACTTGCACATACTTCCTAATGTCTAACCCGTCTTGTTCATCTGCTTTTATCTTTTTACATAGCTATTAACCTTTTTTCTCACTTGACAATGTGAGCTCTTGTGCCTGATACAGCTACAATTTAGGCATTTTTTTTTATTCTGGTAAGGGCAATCTTTATACCAATGTAATAATACACAACCGAAATACAGGTTAGGAAGCAAATTGTCTTGTTTCTTTTTTGATTGGTTTGATTTAGAGCGAGAATCTCTGTTTTTTCTTTTGGCGTACTTTTCTTACTATGCCAGATTCCTCGATATTTTCTGAATCTTGGCATACGCTTACGAATCTGACAGTCCTCCGCTATTTGTTGGAGAATTAGGTTTGACTCATTTTCCTATTTATTTAGAACTCTACATCTAATTTCAGTGTCTTTAGCTGAAACAGTCCCTGAACAAATATCAGACACTTGAAATTATTTGAACTCAATTTTAACAGTTTCAAATCATTGCAATGTTTGTTCACGGCAGATGTGAATGTAGTGAAATCTTCACTATATTTTCTGGTTAAATTTGTGCATTTCCATCTCTTATGAAAGAGTCAAGTTTGAGGACTAAAAAGTCCTGTAAGTTTAACTGTTTCAGTGAATGTCAATTCACTTGTTTTACGGGGTAAAATATAAATCATCAATTTGGTGTGCACTAATGTGCCCAGTTTTCAAAGGCGGCGAACTTTCTTATAATCCAACCAATTTATGCAATCTGTAGTGCATAAATCCTCAAATCTAAAATAAGAGGCAAAAGTTATATCCTTGTCCGGAGAATATGTAAAAGTGTCTATTGCACCCCAGATTGTGTTTTGTGAGAACATTTTTTTGTTTTCACTAATTTGTCCACAGTTTGCCAGTTTAAGCAAGTTTCTTTGCTCTTGTGTGTTGAGTTTGAAGTAAAATTTCTTCCAGTTTCTGATGTCTGACTTCAGTTTGTTTTTTTAAATTTAAGCTTCTTTTTCAGCTTGCTTTAGCATTTCAAGTCGTTCTTTTTGTATATTCAACTGGAGTTGGTCTATTCGTTTTTTTTTGCTGCTCAAGTTGCTTTTGTTGCTATTTAAGCCCCCATTGGTTTTGCTTATCTTGCCATTTAAACTCTCGTTGGTTTTGTTGTTCAAGTTGGAACTTAAGAAAATCAAGCATGATGGATTTAAATTTGTTCATGTTTATCCGTGTCTTTCTTTTAAGGATTACCTGAATACAAATTAAATTCAAATGAAAACTTTCTTTGAACAACAAAAAAACCAACAAACAAACACTAAAGTTTCTTACTCGCTCAATAATGAAATAACAATTAATTGAAAGTGAATAACTAATTTCTTACTCAGAGAATCATGAGTGCTTCCCCCTCCCCCACCTTGAAAAACATGAATTCTTGTAGTTTAGTGGCTTGTGTTCAAGTTCAGTGTAAGTTAGACTTTTTAAATTCAGTTTCCTTTTCTGAATTACCAAGTACTGTTGAGTAGAACAAAGTGTGACAAAATTAGAATCCCCTCCCACCAACCATTCAGTTTCCTTTTCTGGAATGCCAAGTACTGTTGAATAGAAACAAAGTGTGACAATAATTAGAATTCCGTGCACACAATGTTGAAGCAATACCGACAATTTCCATGCAGTCCTTTTGGGGTCCTCAAGGATCCTCGATGCCAAGTTTTTATGGCCTTGCTAAAGCCAGAAATAACGACACAAAGAAAGAATAGGGTTAAACAAATAATTTTAACAAAGACAGTAGTACAAACATATACCAAAGAGAGATTATTAGCGTGACTGTTAGTCTGATTGTCAGAGTTATCTGCTGGAATAGATTCCACTCTCACTCTTGAAAGCAGAACTGCTGCTTATATATAGTTTTGTGAGAGTTCATGTGTCATATGGGTAAGTCACCATAACATCATATACTTAAATGTAATGTAAAAAAATTTGGACTGATTAGGATGAATCTAAATGTCTAGAGGATGCAATGGGTAAATTGCTGCTATTATATATTTTTAACTTTGTGCATGCACACTGACTGTTTTTAATTTCATCAACTGCACAGTATAGTAGGGTCAGTTGGACACCATCTGTGAGAAAAAGAGTACCATAACACAATTCATTCCACCAGAAAATTGTACTGCATGGCATTTGTGTTGGAAGCTACAATACAAACATTTCAGAGTGTTTGGATGTCAATCTGAGAACAGAGCAGGGGATTTGGAAAAAGTTGGAAAAGTCTAATGGTGATTACAAAGGTTTTTGCAGTGATCATAAGTGCCTTGAGGAGATAGTGCTGCCCTGGGTCAAGAGAGTGCCTGCTAGAAGACTGTATGTCTCACAAGAGGGCTCTTCACCATGCAACACAAACAGAACTGAGTCATGGTTGTCAGACAATTTCTGTGACCCCTTACTCCCCAGATTGCAACCCCTTTGATTATTTGAGGGGTGCAATTGAGTGAGAGACAAACAAAACCCCTTGTAATATCAAAGATGAACTGAAGGCAAGGATTATGACAGCATTAACCAACTTAAACAAGGAGACCATGCAGAGTTGCAGGAGATTCTAAAGTTGTCTGGAGGCTGTGGTTGAAGCCAATGGTGGTTTTATTGAATGAATTTACTCTTTAGTATTTCAAGATATTTTTGTGTAATTTTGGTAAATATATCTATTAAAATGAGATGCCAGTGTTATTTTCATTTTTGCGTAACAATTCATCCATCACACTCTGTATTGTTTCAGGAGTAAATGAGCAGGGGAGAAAAAAAAGAAAACGAGAGTTTTTCACTTTTAACAAATTAGATAAATAGAGGGATTAAAGAAAAAAAAATTCTTTCAACTGCACCATTTGCTTCTTTCACTAAAAGAATCAAGTGTCAGCAGTTTGAACTCTTGAGAATATTTACATTAAGTTAATATTCTTTTTATTCACCGTTTCTAAAAAATTGACTTTGGCACATAACACTCAAGTGATTTTCCAAAACCTGCAGAACATTTAAAAACAACTGCTGCCCAGCATCATTTTGATAAGACATGATTTGTTTTTTCAATATAATCATTTCGTCCCAAGCAAGGCATGTACGCCACTGGTGCACAGGCATTTACAGCAAGAGAAAACAAAGTACAGTGGCTGCCAAAGAAAGGATAAATGATGAATGGGAATCAAGGAAATAGAAGATGGCAATTGACATTGCGTTTAAACTTTTTGAGATTGTAGCTATCAGGGAAGCAAATAAAATAGAAGGGAGTTCCACAATGAAAAGTGCAAGAAAAACTATTAGAGTAGAAGAGGCAGCTACATTTAACTATTCTGATAGAAAATGGGTGTAGCTTTAATGCCAATTTAGTAGCACTAGTAAATACATGTGTTTGGGAGAACTAGGGGTGGGAGAAAGCTTGTCAGTGCAGTTGTCATGAAAATACTTGTAAAAAAGACAGAGAATCCACATCACATTGATGAAAAATTGATCGAAAGCAGGCTACCAAATCAGGATTGATTACATTGCAGATTCACCTTTGGATTTTGTTGAGAACCTCAAGATGGATAGCAAGAGCACCCAACCAGATATGGCAACAGTATTCAATGCATGGACAAATGATAAATTTATAAATATGCAAAATGGATTCTGATGAGAAAAGCTTCCTGGCCCTGGCACAGTGACCCAACCTCCCTCACAGAAGATGCAGAAATGAAGGAAAAATCGTTTTCTTGAGAAAATTTATTCATATAAAAACTGTCTTTGTTATAAATTTTTAACTGCTGTAGTAGTAAAAAAAAAAAAAAAAAAAAAAAAAAATCCAACAGATTAATGCAAAGAATGTTGCTGCATCTTTGAACTCCAATATCCTTAACAAATTTGGTTTGATATCGAATTATTGAATTTGCTTAACTGGTACATCAACTAGACTATTTTGATGTTTGGTTGAATTAACATATTTAGAAAAGCCAGATTGGCACAAATATATTCTTGCAAATGTTAATAAAACCTCGAATAACCCATTTTGATAAATCTGAATATTTGTCAAATGCATAACATCAGAAAATTAGCCAAACTGAGTATCTGGATTAATTTCATTCAATCCATTACCAGAAACCATGCAGGATTTTCCTTAACTTGGAATAGATTTTGTATTTAAATTTAGACAATACTGAGAAATTCTAACAAGTTGCAAAGAGAACTTAATATCATCATCAATTTCATAGTTTAAATTGCATTCAGATTCTTGAAAGATATCACTAAGAATTAGAAAAATAAGTTTTGTTCTAGAGCCAGAGTCCAATATTTATATGATAATGATACCATTTTATTTTGGGCTTGAAAAATATTCACTTCTTTTCTTTGCTGAACTAAACATGACTCATTTAATTTTACAAAAATGTCAGCTAAGTATCAATTCTTGAGAGCCATACTGTATTTGTTAATATGCCAGATAAACAAAAATTCATAACTGATAAAATAGGCCAAAAGTTCTTTGCCTCATTCAAACAAGTATTTTACCTTACAAAAACCATCTGTATCTAAAAATAATTATGAAAACCAATCATATATTCACATAAGGCTTTAAGAAAGGGCAATTATAATGGCCAAGATTAATAAAATCTATAATTAGTGCTCAAACCAATTTTAATATAACTAACGCTTTTTTGTAACTAATACATATCTGAAGAATGCAGTGATAATAGTTAGTTTTCTGTAATATTCATGATTCAGTATCAACCACTTTTTGTAACCATTGCTCTATCTCAATACATTTATCTCAGCTTATTTTGTAAAATTATCAGTGCAATTAAATATTAATTTCAGTGGCTTTTAGTTGCAAACTTTCGCATAAAAGCAATTTTTTTTTCTTCTTGAAACAAAAACAATTGCCAGCTCAGCAACATCTATAGATTTATTTGTAATGGCTAAGTGTTTCATCCATGTAAGCAGGAAATAAATCCTGCTTTAATACCACTGGCAATATCATTGATAAAATTTGCTATAGTAGTATTAAAAAAAGACTTTTTTCACAAAATCAGTATCAATCCTACAAGAAACTTATCCTTTACATAAAATTTAATGATAAATGTATAAACTGCAAGTGGAGTATAGCCAAATGCTTTTCTTATGATACTTCCATTGCATTTTCTTTTTATACATATATATATATATATATATATTTATTTAGTTCGTATCTTTGCTCTACTTTCGTATCGAGCTCTTTACTGTTAAGATTTTTGTCTTGGGTTTTTTTTCCTCTTTCGAAAACAGCTTTTGCTTTGTTTGTTTCTTTTTTTGATTCGCCTCTTCCCATTTGGTATTACCTTGTGAGATTGACAACTAAATTTACCGTTTTGTTAACTGTAGGACTTAATGATTTTAGTCATTATTAGTGATACTATTTTCTTGGTATGTTTTACAATAATAATTATATATATATATAGCTGAATGATTTATTTTCATGGGTCTTTCTATTTTCCTTCTGAATCATTCCATATCAAATCACTCAGTGATCTACAAGTCAACCTCATAGATTCCCTGAGAAAAAAACTCACAGGTATTCCTCTACCAAAGTGACTGAGAAAAAATAAGATCAAACATTAGGTCTGCATCTTTGCAAGTTTGGAAATTTAAAATTTTGCTTAATTTTAGGCATTTTGATGAACGAGACTTTCACCCAAGTGATGACATTCATAGCTACATGTCATATACAGCGGTGAAACATTGTGACTAAGGCTGACAAACAAGAAATTGCTTTTCTGAATAGAAAACTACATGGGTAGCAGATTTCAACTTGGTATCTCCTTAAATATCAATGTTACAAAATGTATAAGAGCCCATTCTTTAAAAAAGATCTTTTTTGACTTCAATCTCACATAGAATACTTGTTACAGCTTCAGATATTATATATTTGAACCTTATTTTTTAATCGATACTCATATTTGAGTAGATATTCTGTTTTTAATCAAACAGCATCTTTATATATTTATTTCTACCAGCCTGATTATTTATGATAAATTTTTGTACGAAAATGTCATTCAGCAGGATTTGAACCTGCGACCCCTATCAACATAGGGGAAGCCACCAATTTATCTAGTGCATCTTAGGCCACTCGACCACGAATGATACCATAGTCTAAACAAAGTCAAATGAAGTCTATATAACACAATTTTCGATTCTACACAAATAACCATCTCTGCTCTGAAATGTATCGTAATGTCAACATACAATCAAGCCAGTCTGCTCAAATACAAGTATCGATTAAAAATAACATTTTTAATTGATATTCGTATTTGAGTAGATATTCTGAAGGCTATCTTGAGGACCAAAAAAAAAAAAAAAAAAAAAAATTAAAACACTGATTCTGATACTAGTGTAAGTTTATATATAATATATAGTTTATACATAAAAGCAAATGTTATAAATGATAGATATCTTGGAGATTTTTCCCTAATATACAGTTTGGAACAGACTTTGGCTTTTAAATCATTTTCAGAACTATGTTGGTGCAAAAGCACAAAAAATACACCTGATCTGATTACATTTTTAGAACCAGCAGAAAATGTCAACCCTAGTCATAAACTTTCAAAGCTATATCAAAGGAACTACAAATAACAGATATTGGATAAAAATCTAATTTGGCAAAATGCCTAAAATGAAATAAAATTTCAAAATTTTTAAATTTCAAAATCTTTAGAGACAGACATAATATTTGGTATAGTTTCATTAATTTGATATGGAAACCTTTTCAGAATCAAAGAGGGTGACTTGGGAATTTTCCTAAAATTGCTAACAGTTTGCTAACATTTTCTTCCAAAGTAAACAAAAAGTATCTACAATTTTTTCAACATTAGTGAAGCCAAACAACAAATTAGTATTATATTTATATACACAATTGGAAGATGCTAATTCAACTACAAGGAAATGCTTGTAAAGGTTTTGCAATCTGTGTCTTGATGCTATGATTTCATGAGTTCTTACATTACCAGGAAGTTGAATTTTCTTAAACATTTTAAACATTGAGCTAGTCTAGGGTAATTTATTTTCAGAGAAACAAAAAAGTGCATTCAAATTTATCTTAAAAAAAAGTTGGCATACCAAATTTCATGTAAGTCATCAAAATAAATTAACATTCTTAGTGAGAAGTAAAATTTCCTTGAAAAAAAAATTTTTTTTTGTTTTAAAAAAGTATTAAATTATATTTATATACACACTCACACACTTTTTTAAAAGACATCTTATCACATAGAAGCCACTTTGGGAAACAAATAATTCTTATATTTCAACCCAAAAATATCACCCTCCACCGGCAATTCTTTGGCGCACTAGTGGATGTTATATCTTGTGCAAGAAGTTTAGTTAATGATATTTAAATTGGGGTTGGGTAGAAATCACAAAATATTTTACTTCACTAACAGGAAGAGTAAAAATGCTTGTTACTGTAAAAGTTTTGGATATTAGAGATGCAAGTAGAAAATTTCATATTCAACATACACGAAAATCTTAGAGGAATATGATTCTAGGTTCAGTATCTGACAAGATTTATCTTTTGCATTTCCACTTTATTTAAATCCTTTACATAGTGTCTATGTATACAAATGCTCACTGTCTCATTATAGAAGAATCAGATTAAGAAAATTCCATAAATTCCATAATTCTCAAAGACATAAACAAGGTGAGTCAACATTAGACTTAAATATTCAACAAAGCTCTACTAAAACATAATCATCACACAAACATGTTGGTAAGCCACTGAAAAAATAACATTTGTGTTTGTTTTTGTTGTCTATGCTTGCTTGTAAAGTTCAATAGAAATATATATTAATAAAAATGACAAGAAGCAGTTCAACACTTAAATCTTTTTCATTTTGGTAAAAGATTCAGAGAAAAAAAAAAAAAAGACCAAGAGAAAAGTTGATAGACAAGTTTCTATTGCAACTAAAGTCACCATTTACCTTGAAAATCATAAAATTGTAAAATTCAAAATATTTCAAAGAGCGATAACATTAGAAGAATCATAACATTGATAACAGACAAAACTGTCAATGTAGAAAATGATCAAAGAATCATGCTTAGATAAAGGCATTTTGGAATATTGTAAGTACTTATGGCTAATTTTCTTTTTCATTTATTTTTGAATATCAATATCTTTTATTTAAAGCAGTCTGACAGTTAAGAAAAAATCCACTATAAAAGCTTTCAAGTAAATTTCATTGACAAGT
Source organism: Ascarosepion bandense (assembly GCA_037127315.1). Classification (NCBI taxonomy): domain Eukaryota; kingdom Metazoa; phylum Mollusca; class Cephalopoda; order Sepiida; family Sepiidae; genus Ascarosepion; species Ascarosepion bandense. Next base: position 245,817 of record JBBBDQ010001494.1, read on the forward strand.
AATTCAATTTTGACAACAAAACCTTGTTTTTCAATGGATACAATTCCTGGGTATTGTAGTAGTCTTTTTGAAGGAAATAAGAAACATTAGTATAAAATCATACCCAGATATGGGGGGGGGGGGAAGCTTTTAATTTAGCCTATTGGTAACAATTTTAAAAAAAATATTTATTGCAAAAGTTTTGTTAGACAAGCTAAATATATAAATTTAAAATGTATATCTAAAGAGATAATTCAATGAATAATTAAGTTAATAAAGAACAAGTAATTAATCATTATAAAGTGTTGCAACATGTGTTTGTAAAGCTATACAGTTAAAAATATTGGGGATTGAATCTTTATGTGTAAACATTCAAAGTGAGAAAAATAAATGAACTTGATATTATTACTTTTTTTTTTTTTAAATATTTTTAGAAGTTACAAACATTCTGGTCATTGGTCAAAATTAAGCAAGATCTATACCCACAAAAAGACCTGACAACAAATAAAGATCCATTTGCATTAGATCAGCTTTTGCATAGACTCAATAGGAAATGGTCTTAAATTCTTCTCTAAACTTGATTCTTTAGACAATTTAATACCTTGAAAAATTTTAAAAAAATATATATTTTTTTTTTTTTAATCATTTCACCCCGAGCAAGGCAGAAACGCCACTGATGTGCAGGGGGTTACATAAATGTAAAAAGATTAATTAGAAAAGAGTGAGGAGTACAAGCTAGTTAGAAAGGAACAATAGAAAGCTGAGAAAGAAGGTGCGATGACAGATACATAGGTGAAGAGAAAGGGAAGGTTATACAGGGGAGGGGAGAGAGCTAGAGGCCAGTGGTTAGTAGATGAGTATTAACTTTGCATTTAAATTTCTAGAGGTTGTAGCCATCAGGAAAGCAAGAATACGGGAGTGAGTTCCACAGGCGGGAAGTGCAAGAGAGGAAGCTGCAGGAGTAGAATTGTCATCTGCATTTGGCTAACCTGACTGTGAATGGGTGGGACCCAGTTGCCAGTCTGGTTGCACGGGTAAACACCTGTTGAGGAGGCATCAGTGACTTAAGCTCATCCGAGCAGAAGCCATGAAAATATTTATAGATATTGCAGTAATTAGAGTTCTCATCAAGCAGGTTAACAAACAAGTGATCAGACTAGTAAATAGTGCATGAGGCTATTTAGAATTTGGGCATTTGGCCCACAGCATTTGATATATGCAATGGAAAGCCTATCACAAAAGAGCTTCAGGCAGTAGTTGAGCTTAAATTTACAATATTTATTAACAAATAATAACTTGCTATTGATTTGGATAGCCTGAAGTAAAAAGAAGAATCAACTACAAAAGTGCTGAAGAATTCAAATGTTAACATGGAAAACTGAAGAGAAAAACTGACATTTCTATTTAAGTAATCAAAGTAGTTGCTTATCAAATATTATTAAATTCAATAAGAGGCAGTGGAAGACAATGCTCTCAAATACCATGCTTAGAGGTTGAGCTTGGGTAGCAATGTCTATCCAGAGTACACAATACCCTATAGTCAAATGACCTCATGAGGTTTAGACAACATGAGTGACAAGCTATTGAAGATTGTTTAATGGCTCACTGAGAGAACAATTTTCTGCTAAACTAGCTTTCTTTCAGTTGGAAATTTAATGAACCTCAACTTGACACCTTAAACTAAATCCTGTGTCATCTACTTATGTTTGATTTATTTTCCAAAATGCAGGAAAAAAAAATGCAAGTTACAGATGAACAAAATATTGTTTAACCAGAACAAAGTCAATGTTTTTTTTTTCTCTTTACAGACTCAAAAACCATCTTTTTGAGGTTACTCAAACATTCATTGAGATAAGATTTTTAAGGAGCATTCATGAAAGAAAAAAAAAAAAAGAAAAAAAAAAAAGAAAATAAAAGCTCAGTATCATACTGCTGTTTTAAGGCAAGTGTGAACAATGCAAGATTTGTCATCATAGACACTACAACAAAGCATTGGTGTACAGAGAAAATCTGAAGTGTTTCAACTTTTACACTGTCTCAAAGGTAAATTTCTCTGTATATTCATTGCCCATTCAATAAAAAGGTGTGTGGATATACACATAATATACATTACTCAATATATAGAATAAAGTAATATCGCATTGAAAATCTTAAAAGTAATTCTCTAAATACAATCATATATAATCTGTGAGTGTTATAACTAACTTTATTTTTTCTACTACTTTTATATATTATTTTATATTACATCTTTACTTAGAAAAGCAACAGATAAAAATCTTGTAATAAAAATACATGCTATTCAGTACTTGCTGACACTGATTCACAAAATTCCTTTAAATATTTTATACATGAATTCTTATGTGATTTAATTGTCAGGTGAGAGAGAGAAAAAGAAATACTAGAAAAAAATCTATCAGTTGAGTGCCTTTGAAGAAAAAGTGCTTATGTCAGAATAAAAAAAAAAAAAAAAAAAATGAGCTTTCTGAAACTTTTACTATTGATATCACTCATACTAAGGTTATATTCTCAATAGCATTGTACATAGTAAATTTCAGTTTGCATCTTTAGTGTTGATGCATAGGGAAAGCATGATAGTCACCATTACCTGCAACATTTTAACTGAATATTGAGTGAAGGACAAAATTGATAAAATAGGAAGTTTAAATAGATTTTAATAGGAATCAAGAACCAAATTGTTACTGATTCACCTTTACAGATTATTATTATTATTAATGCTTGATAAATGGTGATTTAACAATTGATAAAAGGAGGACAAACGAGAGAGACCTGTGAAGCTTAAGTGTAAAGTCAATCTTCTGCTGAGATAATTAAAAGAATGTTTTTTTTTCCAAAGCAACCTAAACCTAATAGTAAAATCTTAAACAAACTGTCAATTTACAGATTTTATTATGCAAGTCAATGATTTCAAAATTAATATCTTGGTAAAATTTTCTTATATGAAGTCTACCTATCAGTTCTTATTAGAAATATTTACACTGATTTAATATTAGATTTTATTATGCTACTCAAGTATTGTTCATTGTATAGTCAGTCAGTTAAGTGCCATACGTGATACACACTTGGGTGATCATGTCTCAAAAGAGACATGACTGACTGGGCAGAAGATTATCCCACAGTAGGTTGCCATTGCATTCTGCGGTACACTGGTTGCTAGCCAAGGCTATAGAACCCAATCTGTCCTATTATTTAACCCATAACTGGAGGGAAGAGATGGATTAATACTTTTCCCATGGGTATTTGTGCATAAGGGAATGCAAGGAATTCAACCAATTTGTCACCCCAATTTGTCATTCCAAGTCGATATCCACTGCACCACAACACACATCCGTTCATTGTATAGTAGATTGTGATAATACAAAAAGCTTTTAGAATGTGACAAAAATGTATGTCAGAAATATGAAAAAGGTCAATTGACTAGCAGGAAAATATTTGAAGAACCCAGTATGGTGAATGTAATCGGAGAGAAAAGATGCAGAATATTAATTTGAATTTTGTTTAATGGCCTATCAACCTTTGTGGGTTATTTAATGCCAAAAAAGTGGCATTTCAAGATATCTTTTTAATATTCAATTATAGTGAGGAGGTTGATTTAGTCAGATTTTGATGAAATTTTTTATTATCATCATTTTTTTTTTATTTTAGAAAACTGAAGATGTCTTCTAGTTTTGTATTCAAAAATGTATTATGGTAATGATTTTCCCCCACCTTCAAAAATGAATTGTTGGTAATATTTTTCCTTCAAAAACATTTTTCTATAAAAGTTTATTCTTATACTTTCATAGTGTTTTGACCCCAGTTTGGGAGTTAACTATTTGCCCATAGTTGGGACCCTAACAGGTGCTACCACCCTGGGTCAGGGTGGATCTGGGAACAACAGCAATTAAGAAGTGGTCTCATGCTCCTCAATCAGAGGCCTTGTTGCTGGATGCAGTTTATTGTTATACCCAGAACCCACAGAATAATAAAGGACATTGGTTAAGGACATGAAAACAAAATTACAAGATAGATCGGAAAAGAGGAAGCCGGAAACCACATCCTAGACAGGGAACAAGGGATGAGCCTCTTCACCTGTTCAATAGTCGTGGGTGGAGTGTGAACCGGGCAATAGTTTAGTCTATCTACTCCAATTAAAAAAAAAAAAAAAAAAGAAAAGTGAAAAGATTGGAAAAGAGATTGTTCTTATAATTTTTCTCTCTCCTTAACAAAGAGAACAATAAAAGAGGAGGCATGGTGAAGTAATAGATCGTGGCGCGCAGTGTTCAATTTCCAGCTAAATTCCTTACATTTACTTATGCGCTAATACCTTTAAGAAAATAGCAGAGCAGACTGGATTCTATATCCTTGGTCGGCAACCAGTCTACTACAGTAAGAATTGACAACCTATTGCAGGAAAATCTTTATAACATGTCTTGTCTATAAATATTTTCATGGCTTCTGCTCTGACGAACTTAGGTCACTGGTGATCCCTCCACAAGAATTTACCTGGGCAATCAGACTGGCAACAAGGTCCCATCCTTTTACAGTTAGATCAACCAAATGCAGGCGACAATTCTATTCCAGTAGCTTCTTTTCTCACGCTTCTTCCCGCGTGTGGAACTCCCTTTCATATACTTGTTTTCTTGACGGCCACAACCTCCAGAAATTTAAATGCAAAGTCAATACCGATCTCTTATCCAGTTAACTTCAGCCCTTTCTACATCACCCCATCTATCTTGTTCTTTTCCCTTCTCTCTACCTTCACAACCGTCTTCACTCCTGTGTTCACATCCTTCTCTTACCCTTTTTCTTTCACCCACTGTAGCTGGTTCATCTTTGTCTTCACTCTCCTTCTGCCTAATATTTCAACTCTCTTATGTAACCCCCTGCACATCAGTGGCATTAACACCCTGCTTAGGGTGAAATGATTAAAAAGAAAAATTTAAAAATAGCATATGTGGCTGGGGACCACTTATGGAGTCAATAAAGTTCCATGAAACTTCAACCCACTCAGGATGATTTCTGCCACAAATACAAGTAATAGTTTGTTGTTTTTTTTTCCTCATATTCTCTAATACTCAGTATCTCCTTGCATCTTAGTGACTTTATTGCCTTGCTTAGGGTAAAATTATTAAAACGAAAAAAATGATTATCTGTACAAGAAAAAAACTGGGGTGATGGTTAGCAGACGTGCCTCACTCGATCAATTACAACAGAATCACGAGTTTGAACCTTATTGAGCACTCCATACTTTCAGCCTTGTGCCACATCTAATCTACGCTTAAAAAAATAACTATGCAAAAGAAAACTGAAACCACTTCAATGCAATGTATGTGTAATACTCAAGCCATTTATCTTGTAACATACCATTTTTTTTAAACAATCATATTGCCCCAAGGAAGGCATTTTACTGCCAGTTTTGCAGGTGATTATATAGGAGGAAAGTTATGAGAAAGAGCAACAGGTTATAATGGGTGTCAGGAAGTGGGTAAGATAAGGATGACTGTGACCATAAAGTGAGGTATCAGTTTATATATTGATTGTAATGTAGAATTGATCCCCCACTTTATATTCACATTATACTATAGAATTTTTTTTATAATCATATCACCCCCAAGCAAGGCATTTTACTGCCACTGTTTTGCAGGGGGTTACATAGGAGGAAAGTATATGAAAACTGATTTGTTGATAGTAACTTTTAATGATGAATGGCAAGCTACATTGAATGAATCAGATGGCTGTGCTAAAAGTCGGCTCCTTCATGGAAATGGTCTACCAACATGAGTTAGAAGACAATAATGGAGGAAATAGTGTAATGATTTGGAGCAGTAGAATTATAGGTCCCTACAAAGTTGTTGATGGTATCAAGATAAATTTAGATAATTATTCAAAGTTCAAAAATGGTTTTCAAACAAAATGGTTTTCTTTTTAAGTGGTACAGAACGCAGAAAGTTTTAAGGTAAAGAATATATTCAATCAAGACAATGCTGCTTTACATTGTGTAAAGGTGAATGTTACCCATCTTGCTAAAATTTTCAAAAATAATAAATGGAATGATCCCTCAGCATCTCCAGATATTAACCCAATAGAAAACTTGTGATTTATCATTAAAAGATATATGAGAATGGGAAATAATATTCAAGCAAAGATCTCTAAGAAACAATAAAAACTGCTGTAAGTAAATATAGAAAAATAAAATAGAAAAGTATTTGTTCATACTGAAGTAGTATTTACACTATTTACATTGTTTGGACTATTGTCCCCATCTTTATAGCCATGTTTATGACGTTTTGGCTGTTGTAAGCTCTTTATTACAATTCTCATTCCGTGTGCAATACTACTTCTGGTAGCTATGTAGTTATCTCCCTTTCATTTAACTTCTTAAGTCCTCAAAGACACATGGCCCAGTGGCTATAGATGTTGGTTAGTTCCAGTGACTTGACCCAAAGAGTTGTGAGTTCAATACCAGGCTACAAATAACTTTTCAATACCAGGGAACAAATAACTTAGAGAGTTAAGTGAAAAGGAGATAACTACATGGCTACCAAAAGTGGCATCACACATAAAATAAGAATGATACCCCAGTGATCATAAAGGGTTTGGTTTGAAATTCCTAGCACCTGAAGAAGGTCAGAGCATACAACGGCCAAAGTGTTGTAAACATGGCAGTAAAGATGTAAATAGTGCAAAATAGAAAAGTTAGTCAAATCAATGAATACAAATTATAGTCATGAATTCGATATTAACATGGAAAACTATGAAACAATTTATTCGGGTATAAGAAATATTGTGTTCTATATACACACACACAGAGCTCTGGCCAAAAGTTTTGCAACACTATGTAAAAGTATAGTTTCAGATATTTTTGAATACCGAAAGTGAGTGAAACCATGAATAATCAATAAATAGGATGTGTTTAATTGGCTTATGCAAATTCTAATTTAAATTTGCATGGGCGAGTTCTCGACTATCAAATGAGAAGGAATATTTTTTCTGGGGAGAAGAAAAAGAAGAGCAAAGAAGTTGGACCGTATTTTCTTTTTGAACTGCATATTTGGTAGACAGAGTGAAGTGAAAAGCAAAGTGGAGAGAAGAGATTGGACAGTAATTTTTTTTTTTTTAAAACTACATTATTCATTCTGTACATCTAATTGTGATCCAAATGGGAAAAGGTCATTGTTCCGAATCCAAACAATCTGCAATCGTTACTTTACACAAAGCTGGTCTTAGCTGTCGTCAGATTGCCAAACAGGAGCGGGTCCATGCATCAACAGTCACAAGAATAGTCAAGAAGTGAAAGAAAAGTGGAAAAAATCGAAGTTAGGGTTTGAAGTGGTTGTCCAAAAGTGTCTACAGAGCGAGATGACTGACGATTGGTGGCGATTTAGTTTGATCGACAGGCCAGTAGTCAGCAGTTACTGAAGGAATGGTCCAGTGGTGGTGTGGAAGCTTTAGATCGCACAGTACGGCAGCGTTTATTGACAAAAGGATTGATGTCAAAAAGGTTTGCAAGAAAGTCACTTTTGACCTGAAAAAGTGAAAGATCGACTAAATTTGTCAAATTCATAAAGTTGGACTGTAGAAGATTGGAAAAAAGTGATTTTCTCTGATGAATCACTTTTTAGCTGCTTCTCTAACAATGGATCAATTCGTGTCAGAAGATGAGTCGGTGAAAAATTCCACCCCGATTGTGTAGTATCCACAGTCAAGCATCCAGACCTTGTTCATATTTGGGGGTGCTTCTCCCTTCATGGTGTCAGAGAATTAGTGATTGCACCCAAAGGTACGTCAATGAACAAAGAATGGTATATGGACACTATCAAAAATAGACTACCACAATTTTTGATAGAACACTACCCTGATTGAAATGCGATGTTTCAACATTATGGTGCACCTTGCCATAAAGCAAAAGCTGTGACGAAGTGGTTCAAGGAAAATAACTTCAGAGTTCTGCAAAACTGGCCTGGTAATTCACCTGATCTCAATCCCATCGAAAATTTATGGTCCATCCTGGAACCAAAGGTGCGTGAAGCGGCTCCAACAACAAGAATTGAACTTGAAACTGTCCTACAAAGATGTTGGACTTCTATTAGATCTGTTTAAAATCACTAATTGAATCTATGCCAAAGTGAATAAAACTTGTTCTTAAAAATAGAGGAAGGGCACATAAAGTATTGAATTTAACATCAAAATTTAATTTACATCATAATAAATAATTTTTTTTACTTTGAAATAGTTTAAATTATTATTTTAAAATGCTAAAGCAAAAATAGTTGTGTTTTGTTATTGATAACTCGGATTTCTTATGGTGTTGCAAAACTTTTGGCCAGATATATATATATATATATATATATATATATATATATAGGAAAGAATATTAATAAAAAGTTTTGAATTTAAAAACGTACTTTTTTAAACAGTATTTGTTTATTTTTATAGTGTTTTATATTTCAGACCGCCCTCGGTCCTTCATCAGAAACAAGTGATTTTTAAATTAGAATTGGAAACGTATTTTTACGATGGCGTCCTAATACTTTTTTGTTTACATCACGTGGTGTCGATAAACCAATCAGCATGCGGCACGTCCGTTTGTTTATTTTCGGTAAACCAATCAACACGCGGCACGTCCGTGGAGAGAGTCTGTTTGTTTTAGACAAAAAATCTCTTGGAATATCTATTTTTTTGTTTATATCGCGTGGTGTCGATAAACCAATCAGCATGCGGCACGTATCTACTATCTCTTCTGCTCAATTTGCCCCAACAGTGGATATATCGGCGAATCCGGTAATAGCTTTAGATTTCGCTTCAATAATCACAAACTAAATATACGACAAAAAAATGTATACTCCCCAATTGCAGCACATTTTAATCAACCCGATCACACTTTAGAAAATTGCAAATGTTTACTAATAGACTCCAATTTTAGTTCTACATACACACGCAGAAAGAAAGAAAAATACTGGATTTTAAAATTAAACACACACAAGCTAGGGTTAAACAGGGACTTAGGTGTGTTGAATCTCTACAAATATTTCAATAGGTAAAAAGAATGTTCTTTCAGATATTCCAAGGAATTTTTTATCTAAAACAAACAGACTTTCTCCACGGAGGTGTCGCGTGTTGATTGGTTGACCGAAAATAAACAAACGGACGTGCCGCATGCTGATTGGTTTATCGACACCACGCGATATAAACAAAAAAATAGATATTCCAAGAGATTTTTTGTCTAAAACAAACAGACTCTCTCCACGGACGTGCCGCGTGTTGATTGGTTTACCGAAAATAAACAAACGGACGTGCCGCATGCTGATTGGTTTATCGACACCACGTGATGTAAACAAAAAAGTATTAGGACGCCATCGTAAAAATACGTTTCCAATTCTAATTTAAAAATCACTTGTTTCTGATGAAGGACCGAGGGCGGTCTGAAATATAAAACACTATAAAAATAAACAAATACTGTTTAAAAAAGTACGTTTTTAAATTCAAAACTTTTTATTAATATTCTTTCCTATACATATTAAGACAGTATACGTGGATGATCATCACTATATATATATATATATATATTACCTATATCTTTTAGACAGATTTCTAATTAAAACTTTGTTTCACTTTGTGTAATAAAACATAAGAGTGACCAAAACAAGTTATAAATACTTGTTCTTTTTTTAAGGATAGCTATTACAAACTGAGACTAACTTGATATATTGCACATATAAATGGAAGCATCTAATGAAAACTTAACCAACATTATTTTCATCATGAAAACACTAAGCTAAGTTGAATAATGCAATTTGACAGTATTACAATAAAAATATATATATATACAGATTATATCTGTTCTTAAGTTTCTTTGATATTGAGAATTTTATATGTTAGAGCTGAGAAAGACAAAAAAACATTTTTTAATGTTGAACTGTAAAGAACAAAATTTTACTTCTGTTCTAACAGCTTTTCTTCTAAGAGCAAAAAACAAACAAACAAAAAACAAGCCAGTGGATACAAATTTAAGTAGGTTGCCATTGCTTTCTGCGGTAGACTGGTTGCCAGCCAAGGCTATAGAACTCAATCTGTCCTATTATTTAACCAATAACTGGAGAGAAGAGATGGATTAATACCTTTTGTATTCGTGCGTAAGTTAATGCAAGGCTGATAAGCCATGGCAAATTTCTGGTCTTTCTCTTTGACCCTTCAGTTTCCACTTGCAGATGCTGAATATGCTTGATCATTTCTTCTTAGTCTTGTCTGAGTCAATGATTTTTGCAGGATGTTGTAGGCATTGGCTGATCCCTTTCTTTACATTGTGTGTGTATGTGAACTGAAGTTGAGGTATCATCTAGTGACGGTTGGCTTGCGATATTTGAAGATATTGAACCCATTCTCTGTGAAGACTAGCTGATGATTATTTTTTTTCTTCTATTGTAAACAGGATTGAAGATCTTACTAAGTTCACAAAGTCCAATAGTATTTGTACAGCTTTCTGTATCTCATCTTGTTGGTTTCAGTGGTGCTGTTCTTAAGTCATTTCCTCAAAGTATTCTATGTATATGTTTATCATCACTGGTGACACAGGTGAACCTATAACAAAGCCTTCCTCTTGTTGGTATATGCCAGACTAGTTGGATGAATGTTGTTTTCATACAAAACGTCAACATTTCCATAAGATTATCTATTGAAATGTTAGTACATGCTATGGATGGGAGCTACTTGGATAGTTTCTACAATGTACTCCAAGCTCTTCACATATGACAAGTGGGTTGACTACTTCATGAGGAATCTATTTGGTCGGTGGCATATCAAGCCCCTGTAGCTAATTTTAGATCTCATTAGAATATCCTACATATGTGGCAGTTTGGTTTGACATCCATACCATTTTGTGATGAAGGTTTTCAACCACCTCATCAATTGATAATTTAATATATAATGATTTGATAATTTTAATCTGAATTTCTGAGATGAGAAGTTATTTACATTATTCACATATCCTCAGCTTTGTTACCATCATCATGTTTTGACATTCAAGTGTATATTGATCTGAGTGACCTGAATCATTTATTTAATCTATGGAAGAAGATTGTTGTCATTCCACTACCCATGTCTAAGGATATCTCATCCAGTTATTTTTTAATACTGCTCACTTATTGCTCACCCAGTTTAGAGATTGGACTCAAAAATTGCAATATCAATGATTTAATCCACTAGGCTATTGTCCAGGATAGTTGTGTGTGAAGAACCTGGAGCCTTAAACCTAAACTACCTGCTAATAAGTTGGTGCTGCTGTCACAATAGATTGCAATCACTAAAGTTTTGTTTTCTTTGTTGCTGCTGTTGGTAATAAAGATTAGGACAAAAGTCTGCATATAAATATTACATTATTGATTAAAATTTATTAATAAGAAAGGGCAGATAAAAATAGGCATGCAATCTTATTAGACTTAAATATTTAATAGCCCAGGCAATTTTACACAAGGCCTAGTCATACAGCATTAGAACAACTGTATGAAAAATTGAACTGCTTTATTCTGGTTAAAGGAAATGAAGTTCAAGTGAGTCTAGCCTACTTGAACTGGAATCCATCAAGAGGTCATTCAGTTATTTGAACAACCTTAAAAAAAAAACTTTAGAGGCTTTAGGTCAACATAAAAGAATAGCTGACCCTATTGACAGTCATTAACCCCCACTCTGAGCCAAGCAATCTGCTCAATGCTCAACTCCATTAGCAATTAAATGAAATTCAATCTGAATCTTTCCAGGATGTTTTAACATGACTTGAAAAAAAAAAAAAAAAAAAAAAAAAAAAAATGAAGCTGTATACACATTGAACATAGATAAACAACTATGCACCTTTTACAAAATAACTATGTAAATGTACATGCAAATTTAATTCGATAAAAATGTAGTTATTGTTAAAATCTTATCAGTGAATAGCAAGCCTTGTAGTGAGATAAGGATATGACTGTACACTCAAAATGAACAGAGTATATCAGAAATAAAGCCAAACAAAGTGTTATCTGAAAGAACACCTAGCAATCTATATAGGCAAAACCAACATCACTATCTATATGGATGAGGAAAAAAAAGAAAGAAAAAGCATCAGACACAATGCCAACACACACTGATGCAGACTTCTTCCTAATCAACAATTACCACATTACCAACAGATATTTTTAGATTGTTACCTTTGTCTTTGGAAATTAAGAGTATCAGCACTGGCAGGTATAGTTGAGGAACTGGAGATGCACATTATTTTCTCCTTGCAATCCAGCAATCATTTAAAATCTGCTACATATACCATTGTAGGAATATGAGTTTAATATGAAATATAAAGTTAAATCTATCTTTAAATAATCAAGTTTTTTTTTTGTTTCTTTTTTAATGTTTTTGTTCTTTGAAGTTAATTATTAATAGATGGTTATAACACTGGAAACATAAAATGTTGGAATCTAGATCAAATTAAAAATATAGAGGAAAGTGTGCTGCTATATAGACATTTGTAAAATAAGAAAAATGAAACATTGTACAATCAAAAAATTACTGTATATTTACTAATGATTTTAAATTTTATTGTTCATTTAAAATTTTTAAAATTTAAATGATATGTATATGAAAGAGTACCGAAAAGTTCTTTCCCTAACCAACAAGTTCTTAGAGTAAAAAAAAAAAAAAATTGTAACTTTGCAAAAGAAACAAATATATAAGGTTTTAAAATTTGAATTTAATCCAATGATTTATCACCAATCTAAATTTATAAAATTGTACAGTAAATAAAAAGATCATATGGTAAATCTTTACGTAGTAATCAACACTTTTTTGTTCTAACTCTTGTTGGGATAATGTTAGACAAATCACAGATGTATAACAGATTTGTATTTTAATTAACAAAAAATTCTCATAAATGTTGACAAGTTATAAATTGGGAAAGATAATAAAAATGTATTTGCTTAGATGTCTTTAATTAAATTACATTTTCATCTTAAAGCAGAAATACATTAAAAAAAATCAGGTGAACAACTTTCCAACTGATGTGGTTATGATAGACAAAGACAGAAGGAAAGGAGATACTAGCAGAAAAGAGAGCTTGTTAAATAAACATGGATGTCAAACAAGGTGAGAGGAGAGCACAGCAGATAGTAAATCCCAATGATTAAATAGATAATCAAATAAGATCTTTGCTGCTCAAAGCTTTCTTATCCAGCAACCACCCATCAATTTAATATCTACCACCCTCTCCTAGCTGTGCAGGACCAGGAAGAGTACTAGGTACTGACATTTGTTTCTATAGCAATGAGTAACATGGAGGTCCAAGTTGAATCTTTGCCAAATAAAAAGAGTTAAATGCTATTCATACATTAAAGATACAGACAGAGAGAGAAAGAACATTGATTATTGTTTGTCAAACCAAAAGTCAAAAGGTCAATTAATTCCTCCACCTAACCCAATCCTATCAAAGTTCTGCTGTGCATAACTGGCTCCAATGGGTTTAATATTATTATACCAGACATGAAAAAGCTCAGAATACCAACCCTTTTGAACATCAGTTGTGGTCTCAAACAATATTAACTTGTAATATTTCATACTATTCAATATTATTGATTGCATGATGGCAAAACATGGCTGTAAATCAACCAACATTAAGTTAGAATCATACCTAGGGATCAGGAGAGGGATGCCTGATTAATGCTTTTACAAGATTATGGGGTGTTATGTAAGTTATTTATTTCACATGTAAAATATTGAATTTACATGTGAATTAAATATTTGTTCAATAAATTGAATTTATATCAAGCTCTCTGTTGAATCAGTTTTAATATTTAATCTAATATTACTAGGATCCGTTGAAATTACTTACCAAATCTTTTCCTATATATATATATATATATATATATACACACACACACACACACACATATATAAAAGAGTATAAGTAAAATAAAATGTAGAGAAAGTATCACTGCCGATTGCTTTTAAAATGGTGAGCAAGAATTTACAGTTAATTTGCTGTTTGGATGAGTGAAGAAGCAAGGTCACAACTTGATTAGCAATTCTGTCTTTTGGTGCTAATATGCTGATAATATATTAATATAAAGATTTACCTTTGTGAAACATTTTACAATGTTAAAAGCACCTGTGTACCATTAAAGAATATAAATATATATATATATATATCCTTATAACATTATTACCCTTTAGACAGTAATGCACACAGCATGAGATCCTGCACAATATTGGCCACAAAAGAAAAATGAAAACAAATTAGTTTTAAATCCTGACCTACTTAAAAAAAAAAAAAGAAATAATGAATGACAAGGTTTTGTGAATGTTGATATTTAATACAAAATAAAAGCTTACTAAAAAAAAAAAACAAAACACAAAGTCAAATTGCCCAGTTAATTTTTGATAAGTCAAAAACCTAATATTTGACAATATAAAAAGCCTTTTGTATGATAAAGGAAGTTTGCAAAATACTATATAATTGTAGACATATTCAAGTCCAAATAAATGTTTTATCTATAACTTGGTTACTAACAGAATCAGCAAAAAAAAAAAAAAAAAAAAAAATTTTTTTTTTCAAATATTAAACAAAATGAGTCACTTAGTAAATTAAAAAGTTATAATTCATATTTGGTAATTTGTTTTATGAATCCGAATGAAAAGGTCATCAAAAACAAAGGAACATAAAAAAGAAAGGTTAAAAAGGTATAAATTACAGTAGTTTTTTTTTTTATCATAGGAATTGGATGAAAGAAAAATGATAGTAATAAGATCTATTAGTTATTAATTACTAAAAACTTTCAAAACAGAGTTAGTTGTAAAAGAGCAGTTTATTAATTCTGCTGAATGTAAAAAGAAAGTACCTTCAACAACATTAAAGTAATAAAAATATTCTTGAAATTGTTGATTTAACTATTGTCTACTAATTTAATTATATCATTAATCTAAAAAAAAAAATTAAAAAAATGTAAATCTGAATTAACCTTGAACAGGTTTTGTATTTAGCCAACAATGCAGAATAAAGTGCAAACAGATTATTCCTTTTCTTACACATATCTATCATTTGTATTAGTTTAATATCTGTAGAAATATTCTTTAAGATAAAATGATTAAATGTGAAAAATAATTCTAAATCCTTTAAATCAGTCTGGTATGAGTTATGCCCTGCAGTCAAGTTATTGCATCCAGAATTGATAAAAATAATAGAGAAAATTTTTTAGTTAAGATTATCTAAGAAATTGTCATTGATAACCATCAGTCATATTAGTTTATAAGATTAACACCAACTTAATATTTGTACAGAAATGCTTAAGATTTAGATGAGTACTTGTACCTGTATAAATATATAAAAGTGTTTATGTAACAAGTGTGTGTGTGTGTGTGTGTGTGTGTGTGCAAACATTTCATATAACTGTCTATATATGATATTATACAATTTGTATTTATGCATATTACTTGGAGTAGAGACCTTTAATTACTTTGAAATTCTTTGTATAGAAATGTCTTTACAAGAGTTTAATGGACATGAGCAAGAGATTGATGATTTTACAAATGCACTATAAGTGAAAATGTTTAGAAATAACTATACTGATTTTGATGTGTACTTGATTTTATATATTTTATACTTGCCATTATGAGTCCAAGGGATTTTCTTTTAAATATAAAAACCTGAACATTATTTTGTCATTAAAAAGCTGTCATAATGATTTTATTTTTATGTAGAGCAATATTCAACACCCGTATTGAATTCATAAAATTTTAAATTGAGAATTTTTCTTTCAGCATGACTCAATGAAGTACATTAAGAAAGTTCATTTTTTTTAAAAATCAGCTGCACCATTACAGATAATGCATATAGAATGACTGCATTGTACTATCTATATTTAATAATGGCAAAGAGGAGAAATGAATCTCAAAATGGTCTAACTTGACATTGCTTTAAAAAAAAAAAAAAAAAAAAAGACAATCTTGTTTCTCTTTCCTTCTCATATCACTCATTGGTTCAGTATATATGCATCATATCTCTATTAAATACATATAATGCACAACAAGGACTAGCTGACGTCTATACAGAGGTGCTGAAAAGTTCTTAGTCTGACCAAAAGAAGAGATTCTCCAAAAGAACCTGATTTTTGGTCAGGTTTTGACCAAGAACTATTCAATGCCACTTCATAGTATGTATGCAGTAATGATATATTTTATGAAAATTAACTACTTATGGTGTAAGGTGGGTGATAACTCACTATTAACAAATAACATAAGATTATTTTACTAAGCACTGTAATATAACAGGCACCATGTTTATAGGTAATTGTATATTCAAAAGGTTAGCACAAAGCCAAATTACAAGATCATCATGTCAATGTTCCAAGCAAAGCTTGGTTGCTTTCAAAAATAAACATCCAATACCACATTTTTGATTAGATTTTTAATACTGGCCACAATTGGAAAATATCCAATTACCAAGCAGGTCTTTGTTTATATATGAGAGAAACGTTATACATGATTAACAAGTGTTGGCATACAAATATATGCCAGTGTTGCTTAGATTTTCTAAGAAAATTTGATAGAGATTTAGATGTATTACTAGACATGCACATGTAACTGTCTATATTGTCACGATTAAGATTGTTCTAGAAATACAGAATATTGCACAAGAGACTGTACTAGTAAATTGTATGGGTTGTTAAGAGAAAACAAAAAGTGCAGTATGTAATTTTCATTTGGACATACTTGTTACGGACCAATCAATGTGTCAGATTCTAATTCAGAATTCTTTATATTGCTGAAACTTTTTTTATTTTTATTGCCATGTACTTTTCTTTATTACCTATGAATTACCATGACTACTTGAAAGAAAATCCTGAGGGTAGAATCCCATTGCTACCTTCAATGTTTTGAAGTCAACCAAAACTAGAGATTCCAGTCTACACTGCTATTTAATCCAGAAAGTGTGTGGGGAAGAATAGATGGATTCATGCTTGTCGCTAAAGTATTTGAACAGAAGTGAATGTAATTGCCTAGACTTGAATTTGAACTCTTGTCTAATTCTACATTCCATGCTACTAACAATTATACTACCCACACTATCCCTTTGAGCAATTAAGATGTTAAAGGAAATTACTGAACATTGAAATGATGCAATATTCTAAAGCTGTGTTTATCTATTGGTTAAAAGCTAGATATCTAGCTGAACATTAAAATATGAAATATTTGTTTATAAGTAATATTTTTCAAATTCTAACTATTCAGGTTTTATATTCTTAAGAGTGAAATACCAATTGATTATGGCGAGGACTCTTTACTTCTGTAGAAATCAAATTCTTGTTTATGGAAGTTATATCATCAATTATTAGAAATTCAGAAGAATTATATGTATCCAAGTTTCTAAATCCTGTCCATAATTGCTAAAGAATCAGAGCTTACGTGTATTTAGTACAAATTGAAGATTTAAAAAAAAAGTATAAGTATCAATTGTGCATAAATATCAAAAGTAATGTTTTTTAATTGCATGGAAAATGGAAGGAATAACAGTATTTTTATTTGCAGAGAATGGTCTTTGAAAAATCAAGGAGATGTCAACTCAACAAGTCAGATTTGAAGACAAGAATCAAATCAAAGATCAGAGAAATTGAGAGGAAAAAAATGCTGACAAAACCATAAAAGCAGGAACTGGTGACAAAGAAAGTCAACGAAGAAAGAAAAATGTTTAGAAGCCTCAGGTTACAAGTGTAGCTACAGTTAAGAGTTGATGTGTATGTGCATTCAAAGCAAAAGTAGCAGTCTCTTTATCATTGCTGCAACAGAGAGAAGACAGAATGATAATGTGTATGTGTGAGGAACTCCTAGAAAAAAAAGAGGAAAAATCAATAATTCAAGCATGGAGTAGCAGAAACAGTAGGAATTGTGATGAGAAGAGAAATAATATTAAACTTAATATTGATGATAAAATTGATGATGATAGTGGTTTCATAAAGTGATAATGCTTGTAATTTTTTTGGATGGTGTTGAGAAGTAATCAGGTTTTTTATGCAGCAATTACAATATTGTTTGCAATTAATGTATTCAAAATAATAATCAGCTTTAGGAGATTAGAAAATTACAGTGATCTAGTTATCATGATAATTATGTAGTAGTTATCAGTGTTGCACGTGATATACATTATAATGCATATATTATGATATTGTATTTATAATGATTATGAACACAAGATCAGCACTGATGCTGACAATATTTGAGGTTGTTCTGCTACTAACAAGTTCTTAGTGAACTTTAGTAGTCATTGCAAATAAAAGATTTCAATACAAATGCATTGTAGCATAACAAAGAAAACACTATTTTATGCTGCTTGGAAGGAGAAAAAAATTACTACATTCTATAACAGGAAGCTGAAAAAGCTCTTGGCTTGACCCTCAGTATCCTGACATTTGTTATTAAAATATTGATTTTGAAAAGGGAATTGAGCAGAGGACTTTTCAGCACCATTTTAGATAAAAATTAATTGTGATTTTGTTTTAATTAGAATCAAAACTATTTTTTTCAGATTTTCATTTGATAAAAACACAAGCTAAATAGTTTTCAAAAAGGAAATTTCACTATTGCTATGGTTCATCATGGAGTTTTTTTTAAAAACATTCTCTGGCTTGATGCTTTTTCTAGTGCAAGGTAGAGTAAACTAAGTTAATTTACTTTTTGTATATGTTTTTGAACTGAGGAAGACAAGATCTCAGTTCATCTTGTATACAATAACATATTAGCCAATCTCTACTATTATGGTTTATTTGTATATATGACATACTTTTCAACTCAATATCTGTGTATAGTATCTGCCAGATCCCCTAGACCTTCTAGATTAAGATCAATTACATTTTCTAACCAAGAATGCCATGAAAGAAATTGAGGAAAGTGAAAGATGAGAGGGTAAATAGACGTGAAAGAGGAAACATTGGAAACAAAAAAAGTCATCGAAAATTAAAAAGAAAACCTTCTTAAAGGAATAAGTATGAAAAAGAAGGATGGCTAGACATGAAAGAAACATGTTTACTGGTTGCATATCAAGAGACACTAAGATTGAATGGCAAAGCATAAATATTTCAAGATATTAGAATTCTTTATGGAGAGAGAGGAGAAAGTAAAAAGAATAGAAAAAAGATTTTCATGTTACTTATTCTTTTTTTTTACATATGAAACAGGGATATATAAATTTCTTCATTTGTAAACGAGCCATTACGCGACCTAGGTTTCTACAAATGTGGTGTCTTCAGGTGATTTGTAATAACTCGTTTACAAATGAAGAATATTCAAAAATTCTACAATACAGTTGTATTGAACACTTTAATACAACTGTGTACTAGTCTAATTTTATTATGACCAAAAACTAATTAAATAATATATATCTAAAGAATGGTAGACTTTGAAAAAACCAGTAGCTACTCTAGTATCTATGCATCGTTCATTCAGTAATGAATTAGAACACTCTCACTACTGGCATATGAATACATGATATATCACACGCTAAAAGTCTGCCTCCTTCTACTGAGTGGCCATAGCTCAGAGGTAGAATTGCTGACTGACACTAATTTGGTCAGATCTGTCTGCAGATGACTATATATATATATATATATATATTAAAATAACAGTTCAATAAAAACATGGCTACAAAGATTGGAAAGGATAAGAGAAAGAAGATACAGAATTGAAAAGATCGAGAGAAGAGCAGAGGTAGGAGAAAATAGATGAGTTTAGTTGTCAACACTCATAGAATTTTCACCATCTTACAAGTCTTAAAAAAATCAGTCTTAAAAGATCTGATGCACCATTACAATTTGGCATAAGTGTTTCTTAACAAGAAAAGATGTGCAAATTGTGATTATAAATTTTAATAAAATTCTGGTTACTATAAATATTTTATCCCTTGCAAATTGTTTTTTAAAATGACTGATCATAAATATTGTCTTTAATTCTGAGAGAAGTTGGTTAAAGTATTAATCTTATCCATTCTTCTTGTTTTTATCATTGTTTCCAATAATGTTTGGCTTTTTTTCTCCCCAAATAATCATATTGACAGATGCTGTTAAAAGAAACCTTGCCAAACAGGAAAGTTTACCAAATGTTGATCTGGAATTATGCATATTAGCTCACCAATGTGATTCCCATGTAAAGTTATATAAAATAAAAGTTCCTTAAAAGTGGGTACAGTTGCTTACAAACCTAGAAGTGTAAAAAGGTTCACTAGTAAGTTTTTCAAGTAGATATTTATTCAACTTGGAACATTCTGATACAGAGCCACAATAATGAGTTCATCAGTAAAGTCCAATGCATTTAAGAGACTCATAGGTAAACAAAATTCTGCAATACCAAAGTGGTATCAATAAGTTACTCTTCATGCTTGTATTTATTAAATATCTTTTTATGTTTATTTAAACTTTACTGAATATTTTATATACATATAATTTCATCCATGGTTTTTGCTAATATTTCTAACCTGGATCCACAAAAGCATGTGAGCTTGATGATATCTCTGTAACAGTTCTTAACAAATGTGTTAAGAAACTGGCTCCCGTTTAATCACATCACAGGGTTTTCTTTCAGGTATGCAATATGATTTTTGCTTCTCTAGGTTAACTGGTGATGTATTAATGATTATTACCGAAAGAGTCTGTCAAGCTTTAGAATAGTGAAAGTCAAGCTATTAATTTAGATATCTTGACAGGATTCTGCATACTGGTCTTCTTCACAAGTTCAAAGGTTATGGCTTTTCTTGACAAATTTTTGAACAGATTCAAGCCTTTTTATCAAATTGTAAGATGAAAGCTATCTTGAACAGCCTCTCTTCCGGATCTTTCTGCATTAATAGAGGTGTCACACAGAGACAACATGGACATACATTGTTACTAATTTACATCTACAACTTACTAGATGTCATCAGTTCTCAACTCCGTACCTATGTTGATACAACTATTTAATCACATCTTAATATTAAGTTTGATTGATTTGATAAGTTCATATTGGCAGCTGATGTTAAAAACATTTTACTGGGGAAAGGAATGGCTTGTTAATTTTAATGCCCCCCCCCCCAACTGATCTCTTAAATATTTGAGCGAATTAATCCTTTTTTGTCTCCATCAGCATGGCTGATGCTAACCTTCAGGAGATTGACTCATGGTACTTTTTGGGTCATGTTTTCCACTGACATGAAGTGGAAAGATTATATTGAATCAATTGCTAGATCTACTGCTAGGAAAGTTGTTTTATCTAGTTGTGCTAGACAATTTTTCTTGTCAGAATTATTCTTGCATATTTATAAGTCTACCATTTGTTGATGCATTGAATATTGCTGTCACATCTGGTTTATTTCTTCTGCTATGTATTTAGAGATTCTTGATAAAATAAAAAGAATCTGCAATGTTATTGCTTTTGACCTGGCACCTTTGCTTCAGTCTCTTTCCCACTTCCATAATGTAGATACTCTGCATTTTTTCTATAAATATTTTCATTGCAATTGTTCTGATGAACTTTCTTCTATAGCACATAGACTTTATGAATTTAAACACAGTACTAGATTAGTAGCAAGGTATCATTTTACAGAAATGGATAGATGTAACTAAGTTTTATGACAACAGTTTCTTCTCTTGCAAATCTCACTAGTTGAACTCTATTCCAGCTTCTTAGTTTCCAGTCAACTTTGATCTTCAAAAATTTAAATGCAGTGTCAATCATTATCTTCTACCTTCTTAATTCCTGTTCTTTTATTGTTTGTTCTCCTTAATATTACTTTTTCTTTCTTACATTCTCTTACACTCAGCAACATATTGTATGTTAGTGGCTTTATTGCCTTGTTTGGGATGAATTTGTAAAGTGTCATGTCAAAGGTTTTATCAAAATAAAAATTCTTAAAACTAAACCTTAAATAATCAAAGACACTAAAAATTATGTAAGAGGGAAGAAGCAATTTAAAAAAAAAAAAAAAAAAAAAAAAAGAAAAAAACATTTTCATATAATTCTGGTATCAGCCTACATTTTTGTTAATGTCAGCGCTATATATATATATATATATATATATATATATATATAAAATCTCTACCCGTACATGCACCCACCCACAAATTCTCCTGATATATGTACATTCATCAGTTGAGAGTATATCAAACAGAATTTCATGTCAACTGGGTTACAGAATATAAACCCAGTATGGTTTACTTTTGTAACAATTTTTTTTTTATATATACTTATTCTTTAATAATGTATAAATAAAAACTTGAAAATATTCTGGGGGGGAAAAAAAAAAAAAAAAAAGCACTATATTTTTTAAACATTTTTCATCCAGAAAAATGTAATTCTGGTAGTAATTATAGGTCATGATAATCCCCCTTTAAAAATTCAAAAGAAAAACAATTCAAAATCTACATGTAAGCATATGTAAGCTTCCTTCTTGCAATTAGTCTCAAACAAATTCCATGTGATAATAATTGAACAAAATTAAATAATCCTGTGTATTAAATGTTACTCTTTAGCTCAAGGATGTCTATGAAATATTTCTTTTAAAAACTGATATTTGTTTTTATTATAATTAAAGCAACTACTGTTTACTTATGTTTAACAAAATCTTTAATTTTCTTTATGGAATACAGTTTGCATCTTTATAGAAACAAGAACAACTTTAATTTCACAAAACTTAAAACATTATGTTAGCAAAAAATTATAAATGAAAATGTTGAGACACAAAAAGGGCATGGATAAAAATTTGAAAAGAAATAAAACTTTGTATTAGGAAAAAAAAAAAAAATGCTGACAACATGGAGATTGAAAATCATCTGATACTACTCCTGGTTCCCAACAACAAAGGCTTCACTGCTTACATGTATATCCTATCCTTTTATTACAACAAAGTCAAAGACACTTTCACATATAAAATTTTATAACCTATTATATTAGTTATAACTGAAATATGAACCTATATATATATATATATATATTAGTACAGAGTTCAGATATAATTATTTTGTGATATAAATTCAACCATGGTGAAAAAAAGGGAAATGAAAGAAAAAGACAACTTTATGTTTGAGAGAAAAAGTAACTGGCCCCATGAACTATTACCTACAGTTTATACAGATAATTTTACTTATTGCCAGTATTTAACTATTCATTAACAATGTAATGGTTCTACAGAAAGTTTAACACATATTTTATAGAATAATGAAAGAGGGAATTTCATATTTAATAACTAATATTGTAGATTTTAGCTCAATCTGGCTAAAAGTCAGTACTTTGAACACTTGTTACAATCTTTAGTTTTCAAGAGGACTTCCAATAGGGCCTATATACTGGATGCCACTTGTTAATTCAGGCCCTAGAGTAGAGCCTCAAAGCACAAGAGTTGTCACTTATAGCAGGAAATTTTCATATATCTACTTATAAATTATACATGCAGAATTAGTGATAGTTAACAGATGCAGAGATAAGAAAGTTTTAGAGGCGAGGTAAATATCTGTTTTATGAGAAATTCACTAACTCCTCTAAGCTGATCAGGATTGAAGGTTATATAAAATTACCAAGAGGCTCAAATCACATTCTAGATTATAATTGTTGCTGATTGAGAAATATTAGATTTTATTTTAGTTGAAAGAGATTGAAAATGAATAATGAACAAAAAATGATTAAAAACAATTTAAAATAGTGACAAAAAAGCCCAATTTTATAATCTTAAAAAATATTTGTTTGTACACACCCACACACAGTGAGCAATGGGTAAATTGTCACCAATTTATATTTTTAATTTTGCACATATGCATTACTTGTTATTTATTTTGTCAACTGCACAATATAGTAGGATCAGTTGAATACTGTCTGTGAAAAAAAGAGCATCATGGCATAATTCATGATGCCAGAAATTTGGATAATTTCTCATAAGAAAAGAACTCTAGAATTTGTTGGTGAGGGTCTCAGACTCAACACAGAGGTCTACGTCAAGTGTTTTGATCAAGAGAGTGACTGCTGAGAGACTATGTCTGGCAACAGGACTGACTCATGCCATACAAGTAAGAGAACCCAGTTATGGCTGGCATACAATTTTGAGACCATATCACCCCTTACATCTGGTTACCAAACTCCCCAGACTGCAATCCTTTTGATTGTTATGTGTGGGGAAAAGTTGAGCGAGAGACCAACAAAACTCTTTAATAAAAAAAATCTTTGAACTAAATGCAAGGATTATGGCAGCATTCACCAATTTAAACAAGGAGACCGGCCAGAAGAGATTCATGAGATTCTAAAGTCATTTGGAATCTGTGGTTGGAGCCAATGGTGATTTTGTTGAATAAATTTACTCTTTAGTATTTCAAGATGTTTTCGCATAATTCTAGTCAATATATCTGTTAAAATGAGATGTAAGTTATTCTCATTTTTGCATAATTTCGACAACAATTCATCCATAGTGTGTGTGTATGTATGTATATATATATATATATATATATACACATACATACACACATATATATATATATATATAAAAATAAAAGGAATTCATGTCTAAAGTCAACCTGAAATTTTTTAAGAGGAATTTTATTTGAATGCATAAAAATTATTGACTGGTGAAACTAGTCTTTTGCCATTGGGGGTATTCTATGTGAATGATATCATTTAATGAGAGAGAAAAAAAAAAGACATAAAATAAAAAATAAAAAGAGGCAGTTTGGAAGCTATGTGAGAAATGTTTTTGAAGCAAGTTTTGTGGGCCAGTCTTAAGGGCATTGTGGGTCAGAGAAACAGTAAAGAGAGGATGGGTAATATATAGTCTAATAATCAAGGAAGATGAAGTAATAAAGTAGGGGTTACATTAGAGTCCAACAGGTGAATGTTAATAATGTCAGTCAGCACCTACAGAGTTTACAGTTGTATTAATAGAAGGACATTGGGAGGAGAGAAACACTACCATCACATTCCAGAATAGTCTACAAGTATTTATACATATACATTAGATACTGCATATAACTGTACAAGGCTCTTAAGAACAGTTTTTGTAACCATGGGATACAGAGTCCAGCTCATTAATATTTTTACATTTCTAGTTGTGAGCATTTTGTCATTTTAAATAAGAATTTAAAAGAAAAAAACTGATAAAAATGCCTTAGAATTAATTCAATAAATTCTAAATTTCATATTGACAAATGCAGACATGAAAATATAATGCTTATAAAATACCTTCAAAGTATGATTATTCAAATACTTTTTTCTTTTAATATTTATGATATATATATATATATATATAAAAATAGCGTTTAAAATGCATAGGTATAAATGAATGAAGCTGGGAACGCTTTCTTTACGGGTGAACAGTATAAATAACACAAAGAGCCGCTTCTTATAAAACATGAATTATGCATATTTACTCTGTGTGTACACATCTGACAACTTTTGCATTGGTCATATTTCAAGTGCAGATATCCAGGGATCTCATAAAAGCGTTGCTTTCAAGTTATATAAACAGTTTTTTTCCATTATTTTATTTAATTTTATAAAAATATTTCATTTTTTTTTTTTAAAGTACTTTTAAAATTCATCCTATAAAATTGTAATATAGGATACACTTTCCTCATGAAGTGATTTTAATACTAAAGGAGATTAAAAAAAAAATGTTCATCCATCTTTAATCTAAACCATTACATAATCCTCATGTGTGGCTGCTCAGAAAGGAAAAACGATTTACAAACTGAAAATAGCTTAGAGAAAATTCCCAACTCAGAATTGAATAATTTATCCCAATCATTTCTCTTTTAAACACATATTCAAGAAAACAGCCAGAATTTTAATAGAAATATAAGAAAAACTTCACTGAGCAGAAATAGCTTTTGCAGATTACTAGATTCAGCTTTTAGTAAATGTAAAACAAAGAAATATTGCAGTTAAAAAAAAAAAAAAGTTGGTGGGGAGGGTAAGAGAGAAGAAACACTTAAGTCAGAATATAGAGAAAAGAAAAGTTGTTTCAATAATGGTAATATAAACAAGACAATCTGAGTAAATGAATAAAATGTGCCTACTTATGAACTATAGATACTGGTGCATGCATCTGGATATTGCTAATACAATGCAACAAATAAATGCTGTGTGCAAATTCAATAGTTGAGAATACAGAAGTCACTTGATGCGCATTAAAAGTGGATAAGGTTTTAAAATGTATATTTTATAGTTGGTCCCAAGTTCTACCAAAGAAAATGAATGTTTTTTTTTAAAGAAAATTTGTTTTCCTCTCTTTCATGCACACAAGTTGCAAACCAAAAGTTTTGGTTATATATAGACTGATGAATTTGTTAATCAAGTTACTTATTGTTTCCCCATCTATCACAAGGATATTTCATATATCTTGATCAGTGAGCAAAAAAAAAAAAAAAAAAAAAAAAAAAAAAGAAGAAGGCGGCGGCTATATCCTTCCTGAAGTATTTGAAAAGGAGAAAAACTGATTACATTTTAAGGTGGGGTGTGGGGAAAAATGTTTTGAATTTTCTGTTATATTTGTCAAATATTTTTTTTATTCTATTTTAAATTAAATCTTAAATAAATCAGTAGCAGTTAATACCTTTAAAACATAGCTTAAATGAAATGACACGAGATAGTAACGCAATTGTTTCTTCTACAAGGACAAGAGGGAAAATCTAGTAAAGAGTAAGAGCTTTACAGCCCTTATCAATAAACAAATATGAAAATGCTATTTTGAAACTAGAATCAAAAGGATGAAATGAAGTAACTTCAAAATACGATATTCTCAAGTGACTCCTCTTTTCCCGTTTTTAGAAACTGAAAATCACTGATTGTAACCAAGTGGGACAAAGTTGATAATGGCAACAGTGATTATTTTCTTCCTCAGCTCTTAAATAACATATGAATTTACAAATACACAACTGAATCCTTATAGTTCATTAAAAAGATAGAAAGGAATAGGCAGCAACAACCAAGATAATCAACATACAAAATATTTATGGTTTTTTTTTAAAGGTTTTAAGAAGCGAAGAATTATGCGGAAAATTTTAAGAAAAAAAATCACTGTGTTGCTTTCAGGTGTTAGCCTTAGCAGAGCATATTAGTAAACTTAAGTCTGAAATCAGATCTTTTGTGAATATTCCCTCTAACATAATTAAAAATAAATTCAATTACCAAATTTCAAAGTTGTAACTGAATGCTCCAGTCATTTAATTCAATAAAAAGTAATTTTTTTTTTTAGCGATCACTACATTTGTCCGAATATTAAATTAAAAATAGATAACAAGGTTAAATATTTATACTATGTATTTGTTAATACCTACCTATACATTAAATTTAATAAAATAGATAATATAAAAAGTCCCATGAAAATTTTATTCATTTAATATATTTATTATATAGTTATGTTTGTGAATACCTCTCAAATCCTTTGCCTTTTAAACAAATATCAGAATCCTCAGGATTCTGATATTTGTAATGTAAATAAATGTAAACAAAAAGAAAAAAAGATCTATGGAAATTTATAATTAGAAGCAAAGCATAGATGCATTTTATAGATGGCTTGTAAATATACGCATCTATTTGCACAATGATTATATTCTAGCCTAAAAGTGAATTTAATTCTGACAGAGTACTCTCAAATTGCAAACTTATCAATCCAAATAAATTTAAACATCACAGCATAGTTAAGTGAAAAATGCAATTTGGGGGAAAAAAAAAAAAAAAAAAAAAATCATACTGAGCCATGATCTTGTTGAGAATGAACCAAAACAATGGTCAAAAGTGTTCTCTTTCAGCAATTAATAAATCTGCTTAACACATGATGCAAATAAAATGATCTTATTGCTAATTATGACTTATTCAGAAGCTTTCAACACAAATTTGATTGAAGCAATGTTTTTATTAGATAGTTTCCCCAATCATCAGCAAAGACAACTGAATAGAACCCATAAAAAAGAAAAACTTCAATTGTATATTCAGATAGATGAATTTGGCAACTATATTTAGGTAAATAAGGAACAAATACACAGGTATAGGTGTCTGTTAATAATTGATTAGCACTTTTTTCATAAAATTATAGATTTTCCTGTTCACGTAAGATTGAATTGCATATATCGTCTTTAATACACTAGAAACATTGATATATGAAACTGGTAATGCACATTATATGTGCAGTTTCATTTTATAGACAAAATGATAGCATTTTGATTACTGATGCAATCAATAAACAAAACAACTATGAAGCAGACAAAGTGAAACCAAAGTAGTTTTGATTATGATTCCTATAGAGAGAAGAAAAAAAAATTATATATATAACACCTTTGAATCATTGAACAAGTTACAAAGTGTAAAATTGGAACATAGGAGGTTTAGTAAAAAAAAAAGTCATTCAATTTGTTTTATTATATAAGAAATAAGGAAGACAAACATATCAGATATCAAGATATAGCTCTACCACAAAGGATCACATCTTTAACATAATCACCACCTCTTTCAGTGCCAGTGTTCCACCTATGAATGAGGCCGTGTATCCCAGCTTTGTAAAACTCAGCTGATTGCTGACATAGCCATTTCCTAACAGCAGTTTTTACTTCATCACCACCACAATTTTCGTCACTCAGTGCCTTTTTCATTGGACCAAAGAGATGGAAGTCTGAGGGTGCTAAGTTAGGTAGTGATAAAGAAGTGAAAACTGCAGTAAGGAATTGGTTGCATAAGCAGCCAGGCCGCTTTTTATGAATCTGGGATATATACTCACCATTCGTAGGTGGAACACTGTTACTGAAAGACATGGAGATTATGTTAAGAAGTAGGGATGTGAACCTGCGATGTATAGCTATATATTGATATATAATGTTTGTCTTCCTTATTTCTTATATAATGAAATAAATTATATGACTTTTATAGATCAACATATCAATAGGAAAAACTGAATGGTTAAACAGATTCTTTTGGTGTAATGACTTCTTAGATATATTTCATGATACTGCTCTAAATTTCACAAGTACTATAGATAGCTTAGAAAAAATACAAAATCAGAGCAGTAAAAAAATTCCTCAGGAGTAGACTTTTTAAAAAAAAAAATCTTTATTAATAGAAAATTTTCTTCTAAATAAAATTGTAGAATATTATTTCTAGTGGGACATTGCACAATCAAAATGAATGCTTTTATCACTTGTATTTTATCACTGGGCCTTCTATCAATGTTAGCTCATAGAAAATTGAATCTGGCAGCTATATTTCGTCCACTTAAGACTATTTAATACTTTCATATCGCATTATATAATGGGGAAGAGAGTATAAATGTTTCCCTCCTCTCAAAACAATAGTTGGGCATATGTCTGAACATTTGAGGATGCAAAAATATTTAAGAAGAAAAAAAAAGTCTTGTTATTACTTTGCCTGCAAAATGCCATATCTACCTGATCTACAATATACTTTTCCTCCTACCATAGAGATTAGAAAAATTAAGCTAACATTTTGTCCAAGTAACCAGTTTCTTCCCTACTCCTATCAGCTTGTATATAAATATCTAAAAAGATAATAGCAAAGTAGTTAACACTGATACAGATGCAAATAGATTATAAAAGGTTTTTATTGAGCACAGAAGTGAAATTATGCTAGAACTTCATAAATATGGTGACAAGTCTTAAGTGAAATTGCACTGTGTACAAAGATGCAATTTTACAAAATAAACAATTATAAATAAACAATAACAAGCTATAAGTGCTTATATTTAAGATATAAATGTACATATGTATGTGAAATTACTGGCCAGAATAACATTAATTTCTGATAGCTTAGGAGGAGAAAGAATGAGTGAGTGAGTGAAAGTATGTGTATATAACACATCACTCAAATCCTGGGTTGAACTTATAATACAATTTTTAGGCGAAATTTGATTTTATTTATCAACATAGAGAAGCATTGGAATCAGTCTCCTACACTAACAACTCAATGCTACTTTTGTAGAACAAGTTGTCTTTGACCTCAAAATACACCTGTTTCCTATATCACTTCTTCAATGGAGCCAAATTGCTTTCCCTGGAGGATTTTTTTGAGGTCTGCAAATAGCCAGTAGTAGCTGGGGCCAGATCTGGAGAATAGGAGAATGTGGAAGGAATTCAAAGTGCAATTCATGTAGTTTTGCCATCATTGCAATCAGCTTGTGACATGGTGTTTTGTCTTATTGAAAGATCACTTTTTCCTAAATTTGTAGCCATTTTTTAGTGATTTCTTCATTTGAACGCACCAATAATACGATATAATATTTGATGGTTATTCCTTTCTCAAGGTAATTATGATCAAAATACTATGTGCATCCCAAAATACAGAGACCAAAACTTTGCCTATTGATGTTTGTGTCTGGTCGCTTTTGATGGCTTTCACCTGCTGCTGTGGAGTGGTGAATCCATGCTTCATCCATTGTCACATATTTATGCAAAAACTCCTTGTTGAAACAGTTGCAAATGATGCTCTGAATCATCAACACATTGTTTTTGATCAACTGTGACCAAACACAGCACCCACTTTGAATACAGCTTTCTCATTGACAAATGTTCATGCAAAATGGTGAATACACTGCCTTTTGATATGTTCAACTCCTCTGCTATCTCACGCAACTTCAATTTACGATTGACCAAAATGAGTTTAGATGTTTTTGGTGTTTTCTGGAACAACTACCAATTTTTGAGCAATCAGCATCATTTGTATCTGTACGACTGTGTTTAAAGTCAGTATATCATCCTCTTAACCGTTGTTTCTGACGGAGCAGAATCCAAATAACTAATTTGTAAACTAATAATCCAATTGGGTCAAAATTTTGTCATGTGCCATTCATAAAAATCATGAAATTTTTTTTTTTTTTATTAGTGGCGCCATCTATATACCAGGCCCCAGGATTTACCGAGTGATGTGTTACAATTAATACCATATCCCAAACTATTATGGATATGATCAAAACCAAAATTACCCATAATTCTGAAGCAGTAATACTTAAAATAAATTGCCAGAACTGTTTGTCAAAATACATTGGAGGAAAAAAAAAAAGGAAAGAAAAAGTTATCTATAAACACAAAATGGATCTTACAATTTATCAAAAGCATTAGTTATAGAAAGAAAGAAATCTAAGCACAACTTTGATGTAAAGAATACTACACTTATTAAAAGAGAAATTTACTTAGAAGGAAAATTCTCAAGAGTGCTTTTAAATCTTACTAAAATATAAATCTGCACCCTGAACTTTTTCAAATATATCCATTCTCAAAAGAATTACTACTTTCGCAAGCCAAGATATATAATTACAAAAATGTTAAACATTTGAAAGAAAATGGTCAAATCCTTAAGAATCTTATTCAAAATAAACATTAAACTATTTCAGTTTAGAATTAATTTAATACTAATTTGCATGAAAAATTAAAAAAAAAAAAGAAAAAAAAGAAAAGTTACTTTTATTTATTAGATATCGAATTGTGTCACTGTGTTCTCCATAGCTTGCCTGACTTTTCATCTAACCTGATAAGTGTTTCTAAACTTAATTTTGAAAAACCAGTAACATTTTTGTTCTTGTCTATAAGTTCTTGTTACAAAATAAAATCATTACAATTGCCTTAAGTCCCTCAGAGGATGAAACACATTGATCAAAGAGTAGTAACTTTATCATCATTAGGAGAACTAAATTCATTCTATAAAGATCAATTTTGATTGTATTGTGGCAGTCTTGTTAGCATACAATAGGAAAACATTTTTTGTTTATTGATTTTACAAATAATCTTTTGGGGTACATACTTTTATTAAAATCTATGAAGTTATAGAAAAGAGACTTAATGGGTGATCAATGCTTGGAAAGTTTTGTACTGGAGATTTCTTACTGAATGAGAATGTACAGCTAGGCAAACCAGAAGATTTGGTAGTAATCAAATACAGGTATTAAAAAGTTTATATTGATTGATCACTGTAGAAAAAGGGAATTTCATAAGTAGTAGCTATTTATGGCTTTATGCTGTGTTCTCTGGTTATCGAGTTGAACACTCTTGGTTTGGTTACTAGATTGAACACTCAACTGCTGGCATATTTACATTCTTTAAAAATATTACACACTATAAAATCTGCCTTCCTCTGCCATGAGCCAATAGCTTGGTGGTATGATTTCTGACTAGTGAAAAAGCAGTTGGGTTTCTGCCCTGGCTTGGAGCATTGGGTAATCTAGCCACACTGATGAGCTGTGATATAGTGAAACAGGCCTGCATGTGGATTATATAAAGAGAGAAAACAAAATCATTTGTACCAGTTCATTTATGGTAGGAGCTTTGATATTTAACTTTCATATAAAAAAAAAAAAAAAAAAAAAGAAGAATTTTAATACAACAGCCAATGATGACAAATAGATGGTTTATAACAAAGCATATTGAAAGAGATTGTGGTTCAGACCAAAAGTCAATCTTCAAAGAAAGTGGGGATGGAAGGAGTCCCAAGCTTTTTTCTGGAGAATCAAAGGATTAATTTGAACAAATACTGCTCCCAGTTAGGTCAATTATGAACAGAAATTAATGAATAGTGTTCAAAATCAGTTAAAAGAAAAGGGCTATAATATACAAACATCATAATGCTAGAGTTATTTGGTGATGAGGCAAAAAAAAAAGATTATGCATGGGTTAAAAGGTTTGCACTCATCCACCATATTTAGTAAATATTGTATTTATTTCAGTTTTTATAGAATTCTTTTAATGAAAAATAATTCCATGGAAGACTCCAAAAGGCATATGCAGCACTGGGAAAGATAAGTTTTGGATAGGTAGAATTATGAATGTAGAACAAAAAAGTAAATTCTAAAATTAAATTCATTTTATTTGATAAATTGAACCAACATTACATTATCCTATGAATTTCTCCATTCATCTAAAAAGAAAAAATGAGTGTGAGAATGCCGACATACTTCATATTTGGGCATTCATGAGGGTGGGGATGTTATCAAAACAGCTGTGAGTAATTTCTTCTTCTGAAGGCCATTACTTAGAGAAAAGAAAGCTGATCTTGGTGAATAAAAGCTAACAGTAGTAGTCACAAACATTGATGCAAAATGGAACATTCTGCATTTTCTTCTTGCAATGGACATTTGCCTACTCGTCAAAGCAGAAAAAAACATTCAAGACTGACTAAGCAAATTATTTATACTTCACTTGTAACAACTGCCATTAACGACATGGGAAATGGAAAACTAAAAATAAAATTGAATGAACAGATTCATATTAGAAACTGTTTAACAAATTAATAATGTGCATTTACTAACTTACAAATTAATTGTAGATAATTTATAAGCAAATTTATCGAGATAAACTTAATTTTTTTTTCAGTTAAATATTTGAAAGTCTTTGAAATAGGTTTCAAAAAGGCTATCTACATTAAATTAAAAAATAAACAAAAAATGGTGTATTGATTAAAAGTATTTCATTGAATCTTATGTGACTATCTGCATGAAATGAAATTTGAGGTAAGAGAGTCATCTAAAAGGGTGATTTTTTTTTTTTTGTTTTAAGCCAATAGCCACCAATCTTTTTGATAATACTCTTCTGTGGTCATCGAAAGAAACCTTTATTTCATTTATAATTTCATGTATATAAAAAGATCCCACAAAAAGTTATGAAATGAAAAACAAAATGTAAAAGTGGTAAATGTTAAACAGATTTATGATTATTTTATAAACTAAGAGCTGAGAATGCCTTAGCTTATTTAGGTAAATCATAGTATTTTTACACTTATTTTCTGCATTATGATAAATTATAATACATAAGCAGTATTTGATAATAAAATGATAAATAAAAGGAAAATTCATTAATAAATTTGCATATATATATATATATATATAAATTAATTAGAAATATTTTGACTATGATTCACAATAAACCAACACCTAGAGAAGTGAAAGAATAAAATCAAGGTATAAGGATCTATAATTAAATACCTTATATTTAACACAAAGAAAGATTAGTTACAAACAAGGCTGTAAATCACAAAAAGTAAAAAGCCATCTACTTGGAGTATTTAAAAAATAGAGGGGATGATGTCCGATAAGAGAAAGCTTTATATTTGTGCTAGAAATACCAAACAGGGTGCTGTCATAAGCAAATACAGAGACCAAGTACAAACTTGTGAAGATATTGGAAAAAGAAATATACACATGACATTCCATCAAGGTCAACAGAGTTTCCTTATCAGAAAAAGATAAAGATTTTTTTTTTCTGGAGTTGGTACACAGAGAAAGAAAAAGATAAAAAAATAAAGAGATAGTGACAGATACAAAAAAAAAAAAAAAGCTTTAGCTCCATGGATCTTGATACTTGTCAAAAACATGTCTGCAGGATGTTTACTTTTCAATGAATCAGCTTAAAAAAAAAAAAAGAGACTATCATTTGCCTTAATTTCAAACAGTTGACAATCCCCCCACCCCGGTTTTCAATGTATAACATACAAATGGGATGCCAACATTTGCTAAAAAAGTTTTTAAAAGCTCAGCAATAAATTCAGTAGATAGTAAAAAAAGGCAAAATCCTTTTGTGTGTATGTATTATGAGATGAGTTTTCTGTTTTTATATATATATATATATATATATATATATATATATATAAATACACACACTAGATGTCGTCAAATCACATTGAAAATACTGGTTTTTGTTTGATCACCAAAGTTAAGCTACATTGAGCAGTACTTAGATGGGGTCATATCATTTGGGATATGATTTGGGCATTAATGATTGTGTCTTATAATCTCCAATTATCAAAACTAATTTTTGTCATTAGAACAAGGCTGTCTGATGCTGTGAATCTACAGCATTGTACAACAATCTTACAGGTACCATTTGGTTTCCACAGGTAATAGAAACATCACCCACAATGGCCTGTTTGGTGGCGATCCTCAGTCAGCAAGTAGGCAGCAATCTCTCTCTCTCTCTCACTCACACAGAGCTTTGCACTGCAAACCATTATGCTACCCTAACATCTACACTTTCATCAGTATAATGAGATATGTTCTAACAAGAATCTATTAAAATGAACATGAAAGAACAATTGACCTCTTATTTTTCTTATATTCAAGCCAACAGATAAAAGTATTTTTGTTATTATTGTTAACCTCAAATAGGTGTCTAGCTAAGAATTTCAATTCAACCAAATGATTTTACCAAAATGCAACACATACAGATTTTTTAATACATTTATCATAAAAAGAAAAAAAAACAAAACTGATTGTGAACCACAATTTCACAAATTACAAATGTGAAAAAACAAGATTTGATTCATTACTTGTAAATGGTCTTTGGATCAAGATAAAAGTGGATACTCATTTACTCAGTTTTCAAAGCAAAAATTAACCCCAAGCAGGTACAAAACTGAATTTGACAATATTTTTATCATGTTAAATATAAAAGTAACCTTCATAACAGAACATAATATTCCAGGATTAAACAGTCAACTAAGTGTAACAGAGTGGATATCTATTTTAATCTCTAAGAGGTTAAATTGCAAAGGGCATAGATACCATAATTCACATTTAATACTTATGTTAATTTATACTTTGATAACATCTGATTTTCTTTAAATTGATATAACCAGTGACTTGTTTGAAGAAATCTGATAAGTCAACCTTGATATTTTAACTTAGAAGTAGATAGGCTTGCAAATTGTCCAGTTTACATTCCTTCTCAGTCTTTTGAACAAAAGTACAGGTTTGACCTTGTTCCCTGTTTAGGATTTGGTTTCTGTTTTCTTCAACTCTGTACTTCTAACCTGTGAAATTGAAAATTCCATTCAGTAATTTGATTTTTTTCTCTCCCAATAAAAGTTGTTAGGCTTGCCTATTGTCCAATTCACACTCATCCACAGTCTTTTGAACAGTAGAAGTTCATCCCTAGTTTCCTGTTTAAGATTTGGTTTCCAGTCACTTCTAAAGTCTACTTCAACTCTATACTTTTAATGTCTCTGCCTGAACCCTGAAATGTTATTCACTAATTAATTCTTAATCTCTTCAAGTTTAGAATTAACCATCCATCTTTCCTGTTATCATCTTACTCTTCCCTATACAAATACACACAGTAACCCTCTACCTTGAGTAGCCCTCGAGCCTTGTATTGAGTGAATATTAGTTTAAAAAAAAAAAACAAAAAAAAAAAAACTAATATTTAAAAATAAATCTTGAATTTTTTAATAAAACTGACTTGGTTAAATGTTTATCAAATTATTAATAAAAAACTAACTTCAAAGACAACAATATTTATGAATATGTCATGCACTTCTCTTATCATCCAACATGATGTGGGTGGTAAGTTTTGTTTTTGGTTTTTATTTTTACAGTTAACTTAAAATTTTATATAAGCAAAAAGGATGGAGGGTTAAAGATCCCAATAAAGATCTGATAGACTCATCATCACTGTCAAGTCTGTAGATATCAGTGAGCCATGCAGTAAATACATGATTCTCTCTGCCTACAGTTCCTCCTGTGCCACCCATAACTAAATATCTCTTGATCAAATGCAGGGGATCAAGAAAGATGTTCTGGGATTTTGTGTTCATCTGAAACTAACAGATTACTCATACGCCCAAATGAGTGAATAGAAAGCCCTCCTCATACTATTATTGCTACTACTACTATACAGCACATATGTATAAGAATGGGGGCAGTCAAATTTTTTCTTCCAAATGGAAACTCCCAAAACCGAGAGCTGTTAGAAGGAGTGAATGTGACTCATGTTTCAAGAAAATTTTAGACAACGTTTGGAAATAGCTATCAATTCCTGTGGTTTATAAAAATATAAAGGAGAAATCTCAGCATGTTATCACAAGGATGTTTAGAAATGAGATTAGATAAAACATTTTGCTGCAATGTTACATACAAAATATTTGTTATTTTAAGTTGCCTAGTGAAAAGACAATATTGCAAAGAAATATTTAACAATCACTTGTGATTTAGAAATTTTACATTTTAATTTAAAAAATGGTAAATAATATTTTTTTTTATAAAAATGGATTGAACATAGATAAATCAACAAAAAAATCTATTCAGAATTTTTTCTCAGAAGCTTTTATGCTTTGTTTTGAAATTCATTTGAAGAAAAAGAACTTGGCAAAATATCTATGGAGTTCATTTTTCCTGTTTTATTCCTCAAGGCTTGTTCAGACATTTTAGAACACACTAACAACTGAATTTTACAAATCTAAAGTAGTAAGGGGTTATATTATATATGTATCTAAATAGGTTTTAAATCTATACACTCCAAATTAAGTCATCCATATAAACAAACACCAATTAAATGGGTGACATTGTGATTTATACCAACATCAAACTACGTACCTTAATTGAAGTTGGAAACTGTCATTGACACAAAAAAGGTGAGAATATACAAAATATAAAATTTTCAGGCATTAATACTTGTCTTTTTTTATACTCATGAGCAAAACTAATCAATTCTTTTCATGAACATTGATTAAAATTTATAAATAAAAAAATAATGCTATTTCTGTTATATATATATATATAAAATAGTGCTGAATTGTGATAATGTTTAGCTCCACAATTTTTGTTTTTTCAGTGGTTATACTGATAAAATGCAATTTGGCAAGCAGGATTTTTTTTATTGTGAAGTGCTCAATATCAGGGTGGATATAGAGTGCTAAGTACAATAAATATAAAAATATATATACAAACAATCATGCCAAAAAACAGAAAATAATACAACCACCACCAAACAAAAATCACGCACACAAAGCCTACAAAGATACACAAAAATATCCAGCTATGACCTAGAAAAAACAAACCCTCACATGGCAAAACATACCAACATGTTAAAAAGTGTAAAACCAACATGTTAACAAATGTCAAACCAACAAAAGTGCTCAACTTAAACTAAAAAAAAAAAAAAAAAAAAAAAAATCAAAAAACAATATAGAGCAATTAAGCAAACATCCACTCAGGCATACATTAAAAAACAAAAACAAAAAAACAAAAAAACACACAAACAATAAGAGATAAAAATAAATAAAAAACCTGCACAAAAAAATCAAATTACAAACATGACCACTCCCACAAAAATCACAACATGCTCTATATAAAAATAAAAGACTTAACAGCAAACCAGCCCTGACAAGTGAGAACATCATAACTGTGTCCTCACGAAACTTTGAAGTTGGTACAAACCTGTTCAGTTAAAGTGACAAACTCTTTGTGCTTATATATATGTGTGTGTGTGTGTGTGTGTGTGTGTGTGTGTGTGTGTGTGTGTGTTCATGTTCCCCTATGGGGAAACTGTCATTAGATCTGACATGCTTTAGACATATTAACCATGTTTGCTGATGGTTGAGCAAAACTGCCTTTAAACAGATTTTTCTCTGACTCAAAATTAACAGGTCTACTGTTTTGTATGCTAATGTAAACACTGTTACGTGATTGTTTGAAAAATGGTAAAATCAGTGATTGTAAATCGCCTGAAGACACTGAAAGGTAGAAACCTAGGTCGCAAAATAACTCATTTCCAAATAAAAATATTCAAAAGTTCTACAATTGTATTGAATACTTCAATACAACCATGTACTGGTCCTATTTAATTATGATGAAAAACTAATTAACTAATATTTATAAGCTTCTACTCAAATATGAGTATCCATTAAAAATAATGTCTAAACAAATTAAAAATGTTGGATTAATCCATTTCATAACAGATTTTGTAACAAAATTTTATATAAATTTTTTTTTTTCTTGGCTGCCATCTACAGTCTGTATCAATTCTGGGAGGGGGGGTGGCTAGCCCCTCAGTTGCTCCCACTACTATATATATATATATATATTTATTTTATCAAGATTTTTTTTAAAAGTAATAATCTAAAAATTTTTTTTTCATTTGTGAATAAGTCCTTAATGTTTCATTAAAATCTGACAATTATTTGATTTTTGCAAGAATTTCCAAATTAATGTGTTTTTCACCAGAAAAAAAAAAAAAAAAACTGATTTACTTATATTAAATTTTCCATTGTAAACTCTTGTAACGATTTGGTTACCTGTTAACAAAAATCAAAACAAGATTTTTTATCAAAATTTCGAACATGTTAGAAAGAAATAAAAAAAAAAAAAATTTTTTTTTTTAAATAATTAAAATTACTTTGATCTTTCCTCTTAATAATAACAAACAGTTCAATGGAAAAAGTTTGTTTAATATTAAGTAAATCAGTTTTGTTTGTTTTGTAAATCTTGGTAAAAATATTTTTGTTTACATTTCTAACCTCCCACCACCACATAAATCATCTCATTTTTTTTTTCAAGACATTTGCCCCTTTTTTTCTGAAAATCTGCTCCCAATAGTGAAAAAAAGACATTT
This sequence comes from Ascarosepion bandense, assembly GCA_037127315.1. Taxonomy (NCBI): domain Eukaryota; kingdom Metazoa; phylum Mollusca; class Cephalopoda; order Sepiida; family Sepiidae; genus Ascarosepion; species Ascarosepion bandense. Next base: position 285,125 of record JBBBDQ010001494.1, read on the forward strand.
AATTAGATAAGCTTTTAATTGCTTTAATAAATAGTATAAATTAAGAACATGATAGTCTGAAGAAAAAAATTTTCAATTAATAATGAAATTTTAAAAGAATTGTTTTCATTTTTTTTTTTTTTAATTATAACAATTATGAAGTTTCAAAAATAATTTTAAAATATTTCAAAGATTTGTAGATGTTAGGTTAAGTTATTAAGTGAAGACTATACCTACTAATCAAAAATTGAAAAGTTTAATATAAATCAAGCCATCATATTTTCTGAATAATTAATTTTTTTTTTTTGTTGTATGGTAATTTCTGTGTATACATAAAAAGGTCATGTATTTCAGTTTCTTCCCTTTGCAGGGAAAAAAACTTGAACAAATATGTTACTTGTGATCACTACAGACACTTAGCTTATCTCACATCTGTTGTCACAAGTCAAATCATATGAGAATGGTCAGAAAGATCAACATTCCATGATTAAGAAATCATTTTAGTCTAAATTTCATGCTATAAATAAGTAATACTTGTGTAAATCAGATTAATTTAACATTAAATTTGCTTATTTTCCAAAAATAATGTCACAGATATATATTTTATTTTTGCAAGATTTTTAAAACCAAGAATTAACTTTTGTTTACAAATCTGTTGATCGCCCAAAAATGGCAGAAAAATTTTTTAAAATCAAAATTTTACATTCAATCAATATAATTTCTGTTTGAGTACACCAGAGTGTTTTGCTTACTGGAAATAGTAAATTTAATCATTTAGCTTTCAATTAAAACTAGTAAAAGTTTCAAGAAACTATTTTTCAAAATTCAATTTAAAAGTTAGTTAAAGAAAATGAGTGGAGGTACCTACTCTTAGTAGTAATTCAATCAAAGTGCAAACAGGCATTTGCAGCTAGCCTAGTGAATGAATTAACCGTCTGTGAATTATCTAGTTACAGACTATACCCAGAGTCCAACCATTTGATCAAGCTTACATTTTTTCAGCTAGTAATAGCTAAAATTACTCTTTTAGTAAATTTCTACGAATACTGATGTAAAATAATTTACATTAACTTTTGTTGAAATCTAGAGAAATAAGTAAAATTGAAGCAATATAGCATGCATGTTAACTTGGGTTTGATGTTTTGTTTCAGGGTCATGGAGAAATGATGATATTTAAATTATTTCCTCATTTCAAAGAAGCTTCTTGATTGTATGGTTGAACTGAATACAAATTAATTTTTTTTTTTTTTTTTTAGATGATTTTTGTACAGATGTGGTTCCCACAGCATTTTGATTTTGTAAAAAAAATCAAAAAACCAAGCAGAGACAAATCACACTCTTCTGCGAGTATTATAACATCATTAGTATTAACCCTTTGATTTTGTTTTGAAATTAACATCTCTTGTGATCCAACAGCTTGAAAGTGGAAAAGAGGGCAAGAATAGATTCCACTTCTATGAATGGAAAGTTATTCCATTTAATTTAGTGAAATAACATACTTATACTCAAACTCATTCCTAAGTTGTGTATACAATAGTGGTGTAGTACGAAAATGAAGACACTGCTTGGGTTTGCTCCCATCCTCCTCAGAAAAATCTTGGCCCCCTAAGTGTCCCCCACCTTTCAGAGTTCCACAATCACCATTGTCTAAAGTCATTCAATTTAAAACCACAAGTCTTTTAAATATAATTGAAGAATGCTAAATGTTTTTAATTATAAAAAGTCCATTCTTATTTCAAATTTATTTTTTTTATTTGTTAGAAAAGACTGTAGAACAATAAAGATATTACACTAACACTTAACAGGATTCTATAAGCTTTTTCTTAACACTGACAAATTAAAATTCAATAAATTGTAGAGATATTCTTTTAAAGTATAAGAGCATTAAATATCCTTTTTAATACTAAAATCTAATTTTCAGTATAATATTTATAATGAAAACAAAAAACTTGAGTACTGATTAAACAAGTTTGAAAAGAAACTTGTTTCTCATTAGCTTCTACGATTCAACTACAGAAGTATGTGTAATTAAATAATTTTTATTCATGTAAAATTTTTAAAAAATCTTCTCTAAGAAAGAACCAAAAGGCAATTTCATATTGAGACATTTCCATAAGCATTGTAACTATAGGAAAAGCAGGTAAATAAATTGCCAAAAAAATTTTTAGAGTTAAAAATGTCATGGCTACACAATTCATAATCCAAGAAAAGCAATTAAAGTTTGTGATATACTTTATACAGAATGTAAGACCTGGCAGGTTTGGTCTGTTATTAAAATAAAAAGAAAGATAAAATGCAAGCAAAAATTAAATTTAACAAAAATATTGACTCAATTACTTCTAGTGATTTCAACCAAAGAAATTAATAAACAAAATGATGTAGCAAAGGCTACTTGATGACCTTCAATATTCCCTTTCAAAAAATTTAGACAGATTTCTCCATAATTGCAAGCTTAACTTTAATAGAGAAGTGAGAGGTAATGGTATAAACAAGAGACAAATCAACATAAACGCAAAGGAAATAAAGAATAACTCAAATTGGAGATTATGCCTTCTACAAACAGGTATTAAAAAAAAAGAAAAATTCAGGAGTAGATTATTTTTCCTCTATTCAATTAAGTGTAAAAATGTCTTTATATTTATCAAAACCTACACCATATAGTATAACTACCAAATCTGAACTTGCTTTTGAATTGTTCCCATTTTCAGAGTTCATTTAAATCAACTTTTGTTAACTATAACTGAGTGGACATTACTAACAGAAGACAAGATTCCAGTTAGAATCACATTTAAACACTGAAATATTAACATTTTATCCTTGACCACCAAAGGTAAAAATCACAATATTGTTTTTAATTACAAAAAAAGAAAAAATACAACTGAATGTTGGACACTTTAAATATTTGAATGGAAAATGATTGAGTGTGAAAATATATTTTCCTAAAACCTTTTAACTCTCAATATTATTTGCAAATCGACTTTAGATCAAATGTAAAACAAAACTTAATTCTACCAAGTGGCTAGATTTCCAAATTTTGAAACCAAGTGAATTTGAAAATATTCTAGATGTTCGTCAAAAACTGTCCCAATCTCAAAATGCCATTATTAAACTTACTTAAAGTGAGACTGAAGAATAAATAAGTTAGGTAAATTTGTACTAAAAGTGATGTGAATTCAAAATAACATTCAAGTTAAATGTTATTGCACAATAACTTTTAGCCTTGGCTTTAAACAAGAGATAACTATTTTCCTGAGAATAAGAATGAGTATAAATTTTCAACAATCATATTACAAACAAAAAACATTTTAATAAAAAGAGCAGAAATATGACTGAAGCTAAAAAGGATTAAAGAAGAGGTACTTGTATTAACACCAGCTTTGAAGTTAAATTATTCAGTCTACACAGGATATTACACACTCACAATTACCAAGAGAGAAAGGAGAAAAAATTTGCAGATGTTTTATACTTGTGCATAAAAGTACCTTATGAAATATTATTGCTAATTTGTACATTTTTTTTTTTAAAACACTTTTGTGTAAACATTTTTAAATAATAAATAAAAAACACTCACTTGTTAAATAAATTCAACCCAATTCTATACAGTCGCTTCCTTTCCCGATCGCCAATCCTTGTCATGTGCTGGTCATTTGTGACGCTGATACGGATTTTTCTTTGATAACTTATACTATTTTCACTTCCTATACTTATGTTTTCTGAACTCACATTATCTGAGCTGGGGGAACTTGAACACTGGCCATCCAGACTTTCTGGCTCGCTCGTCTCAGAGATGTTGCTCATTCGCTTCACCTCACCTTTGTTTACAACTGACACAGTCGAGTTGGCAGCACTCTTTCGCTTCCAAATCGGAGATGCCTCTGGCCCTCGGTGTGAGATCACACCTTTCTTGTCTTTAATATCACGTATGCTGCCACTGCCACCACCACCACTACTACCACCACTACTACCACCGCCACGTAATTTCACCCTCGTGTTCATGTAATATTTTATAGTGTCTTCATTCAGGGTCTTCTGATCGTCCAGTCCGGTGTCCTCGGGGGAGGCCAGATCAACTTTGATCTGGACCTCAGAGGGGATCTCTGAGACCCCCGACTCCGGGTACAACCTACCCATACTATCACAGGACCCATGCAGATCTTTACTAACCACATTGTGCAACCGGGGCTCGAGTTCCATTGACAGAGACAGGGCTTGTGGCTTATGATGGCCAATCAGGGACCCAGTCTCCTGGCTCCCATCGCTATGGATACTGTCACTATGGAAACTATCTGTCAAAATATCTGTCTCTTTGCTCTCGAGCAAATTTTCAAAATCTAGACTATGCAAATCAACTGTGCTCTCCACAGGTGTTGCTTGTGGGGAGTCACTGGCACTACTGTCATTTAGCTCTGGGTAAGAGTTTCTATTGTTATTTGTTTCCGCGGCGATGGAGGCAGCCAGCTGGGCACTACATTTCTCTTCTCGCTCTTCCTCCTTCACGTTTTCAGTGGGAATGTCCGTTAAATCTATCTCCATTGACCTTTCCAAACGCCTTCTTTCCTTTCGTTGTGTTCGCTTGAGGTTGTCAATCTTCAATGAAGGGTCCAAAGACAGTTGGTGGTGAAGTTTATTGTCCAAGTTCTTTCGGGATTCAATCTCTGCAATTCGCTTCCGCACATTCTCCTGTGACAATTGGTCAATCTTTGAGTCTGTATTCTGCAATGCTGTACCTCCCATCGTAAACTGCATATCCGAACTTATGCGGTCGGTCCAAACGGTATTACTCCGTCCAAGTTCGGATAGCCGTTTAGACAATCGACGCTCGCCAACTGAGTTTCTCAATTTTTCAAAATTCTTATTCATACAATATTTGCGGAACGCTCTCTGAATTATTCGCGCTGCTCGTCGAGATCGTATTGTTCCCCCATATTTCCGCTCGAGCATTTCCAGTTGCTTTTCTTGCAAGTCTTGGGAGAGCTCATAAGAGCTGGACTGCACACGCGACCGTTTTATCAGTTCATCATCTGTTCTTTTGAACGAGCGTTGCCTTTGAACCTGCACCCGCTGGACATTGGTTGCTGCTGTTGTTGCTGGGGGAGGGAGAGGGGTGGGGGCAGTGCCATTGGGGACTGCAGCACCAGCAGTCGAGCTGTTTTGGTTAACTCCCTTTGGGCGGCCAAGCTCTTTGCTGCAGTTGTTTCCACTGGCAACAGGATGTGTCTTTCCTTGAAGTAGGTCTTCACTTGACCTGGTGCTTGTGACACTACAAAGAGAAAATATGGAAAGAAATTAGAAAAAAAGCTACAAGTGTGAACATGAATATTTTCCCATATTTATATAAAAGAAAATATAAAATATTTGGGTTGTAGACATACAAATATTTGTAACATTAACATCTATATGGGTCATACAGCTCAATTTCTGTTAAATGAATCTCATACTTTAGCTATTGATGTTTATATTTGATAAGTTGCCATTTTTCTTTTTTTTCTGGGAAAAAAAAAAAAATACTGTTCTTGTTTAAGCATATACAAATTTGAAGATTACAAATTATGGAGTTGACAAAATTATATATTGGAACAGAAAACACTGGATTGTCAAAGTGTAAAATAGCCCTAATTAAAAATAAATAAATAAATAAAACCACAAAGTCCAAAGTTTTGCGAGTTTTTCATCTTTTAACTATATTTATATTGTTTAAATCATATGCAAGATAAAACTCACAAGAATTGGTCAAAGTCAGGATTTACTCAGACTTGAACCTAAGAGAATTATGGTATTACAATTAACAGAAGAAGAGTTTTAACAAAAGATCATATTTTTTTTTCACTGTATAGAGAAGCAATTCAGCAATAAACACCTGCAATTCAGTTTTGTTTATTGTAGACATGTTCTGTTTCTTATCTTTTTTAATAAATAAATAAAAAAATAATTTCAGCATTTTTGTTGCATATTAATGTTTTGAGAAAAAAATTTCCCACTTTTATTCAGTAAGAAATCAATCAAGCACATTATAAGCTCTAATTTTACATAATTATGAGTGTCCTTCATAACATGACAATTTGTATTAACAGTGTGCACAATAATTGAGTTGATAAAGATTTTCAGTGGACATTGCTAAAAGAAACATTATTTCACATGCTCTCTTGATCTCACAGCACTGAACACACACTACGAAGGTGGGGAAATAAAAAAAACAACAAACCAACTAATGTGAACCCTAAATTCATATCAAGCAGAGATGGAACTCATTTTCTCAAAGTAACCAGGAAAGTAAAAAAAAATCCAAGAATTTAAAAGCAAATTATAATAGTCCAAAAAATAATAGCTATTAAAGAGATTATCTTAGACAGAACCACATTCCATCCTCACCTGAAGATGATTTTTCCATGGAGTCTAAGGCTAGAAACGCACAAAATGATGCTGCTACAACAATAAAAACCAAGTGACAAGTTTGATGCTTAAGATGAACTTATTTACAAGACTAAATAGCTCCAGCTACCCTAATGTTCAGATACTGGGAAGTAGTACATTCATAAAATTTCCTAAGACTGCAAAGTGAATGCCAACTATCCTAGGTGGGATTTGGATCACCATTTCTATTCTCCATTATTCCATTTGGATTTCCTGATAGGTGTCATATAAATCATAGAAAAAAATCTTCCTTGGTTTATGCCAATTCATAATGTCTATGGTTTTACAATTTTAAGAAACTTACTGGTGCAGAAACATTCTTTACTAAACCCTGAAGATTAATTTAAAACTAATTTGAAAGTTAATTACATTTTCATGGTCATTGCCACGATATTTATCTCAATTAGATATCAATTTGCCTTTAATATTTACTAATATTAAATTTTGTGATTTAAGACCCACTTACTTTACATGCAACAAACAGCAAACTTTACAGTTCTGATCAACTGGTCATCAAAACTACCTTGCACTTTAATAACAATTTGCTATCATCTTATTTGATAATGCATCAATTATTTACTGCATGATCCAAGAAGATATATCATTTAACCTACACACACACACACACCTCTCTCTCTCTCTATATATATATATATATATATATATATATATAGCCTTTTTTCAAATTTTAGCACTGAGCTTCTGGGGAGATCCTATGGTTTTCTTGGCAATAGGCATGAATGTATGATTTTCTGGATTTGGCAAAATCCTGCTTTAAAAGAGGGATAAATCTGTGATCAGTTATCTTAAATAATTGATAAGACTCAAACTAGTGAAGATGGCTGAAACTGAGAAATCCAATACCAGACAATTTAAAATGATAAAGTTAATTATGATTGTTGAATATAATTCAAGATATATTTAAATATATATTGTGCCTTCAAAGAAATACAATACCTAAGGTTTAAAATGAATTTTAAAAAAATATATATCTGTAAACAATACTTGAATATAACATGAGCTTTTTTTTATATAATATATATAAAGGCACATGCAAAAACCAATTAAAAATTTTTTTTTAATATTGAGGGTCACTTAATTGTAGTAAATATCGTTTTACTTGATAACAATATTACCTAACTGATACAGCAATTTAAAACTTTATAAATTATTCTAATTAAAATTTCTGAAAATAATTGTTGTAAAAATTCATTTTTCATTAAAGTTTTATCTTATGACAATAGTGTCCATATTCATAAAAGCTTTTCTAATTAAATATTTAGTTCTATTGCATGTTTTAGTTCATGATTCAGAGCAGATTATTGGTAATTGAGTGTCCTGTTTGACAACAAAAAAAAATTTTAATCTCTAAGTAGTTCTGCATAATATAAGAAGTGATACAATGAAAAAAAAAAAAATGGATTTCTCAAAATTTAATATTAAATAAGTGTGTGTGTGGGGGGGGGGGGGGGTAACAGATTAAAAAAATTTTTGGTACCCTTGCAAGAATAGCAATTTTTAACCAAAATTTCAAACATTTTATTTTCAAAAATAAAACTTATTTTATTAAGTTTGGGGTTTGTGTTTTTTTTTTAGTAACTCTGTAGAGGTATTTATATTTAAGGCTAATGAAAATGTTTCAATTTAGGTCAAATATAAATGCTATTAAGAGTTTTATAATTTGAATACAAGTTACAAGACAGTGTATGATTTGAAATAAAAATTTTAATTACTTTTTCAAAGTTTATTTTGGGTAAAAGAATAAATTTTATTAAAATTTGTAAAGAATTGATAATTATCAATTTTTTTTAATGTTAAAAATTTTTTTTTTCAAAACATGGTTTTCAGATCTAATTCTTAACTTATATAAAAAAAAAAACAAAAAAAAAAAAAACCAAAAACCCATACATAGGATATAAGTGATGTAACATAGTTGGACAACTGTAAGCTGATAAAATCTATGTCCCCACACCCATTGTATTGGGTTTATAAATGAACAACATTCAATATTTCATTAAATTACATATCTATTCTAAACTTATTTATAAATGGAACTGTGTGTGTGTGTGTGTCCTCTTTACCTATAGACTCCGAAATGGCTCAACCGATTTTCTTGAAAATTTACACAGTTGTACTATAAGTGTCTGCTAGTGTTCTTAACTAGGTTTTGTGTTGAGGTACTCCCGATAAATATTGAAAATTGATAATCAAAAAAAAAAAATCAGATTATAGGAGTGGTCCGATTTTAATCAAATTTGATTAACTCATAGACAAAGACATAAGAAACGATATTCAGAAGTTTCAAGGTTGCAGTTCTTACAATAGTGCAGAAAATCGATAAAATTATATATATATATATATATATATATATATATATAAAAAAGGCAACGTGTGTGTGTGTTTATCTGCCTGTATGTCTATTTTTTTTTCAGCCCTTTTATTATTTTAGTTTTTGCTTTGGGTTTGACTAAGTAGGTATAATTGTCGTTCTTAGTCTCAGCCATGATACTGTTTACTCAGAGGACTTATTTAGCCTTCAAAATTCAGTTTATGATGAAAAAAAAAAACTTATATTGATACCAGGAAATCAAAATTTGACTTACATGCATTCATTTTTCTTTCAGTCTTTGGTTTCGCTTTAACTGGAAACAACTATTGCTTTTTAGTCTTTCATGTCAAGGTTCAAAGAGTTTGAGCTCCAGGACCATGGATTAGTTTTAAAGCTTTCATTACACCCAAGCAACACCGGGCTATACTGCTAGTACAAATAGATTTAAGTACTTTATATATATCTCAAGATTTTCTTTCATCTCTTCTATAAAATGCTATTTCTATTTGAGGAAGAAATTAGAAAAACATTATCCAGATTGTATGTTTGTATAAAAACATTTAACACTGAATTACATATAACAATTTGTTTCTTTATTTTAAAAATGATTTCCTCAAGAAATCAGATTAAAATATTCATCTGCTCCTTGTGTAACTTTTTTACAGCTTTTACAATTCATTATATATATATATATATATATATATATATATATATATAAATAAATAAATAAATAAATAGAAGAGTAAATATGAAATAAGACTTAAAAAAGAAAGTTATCACTTTAATAAGTACTTTAACTAAAGAGCTAAAACAATAACATTTTTCATGCAGATCCATTGTGCACTGTAGCAAAAAATTTCCTTTTGTTGTTCTCTGCTAGAAATAATGGCTCTTTCAAAATATGCAAAACTCAATACAATTATAATCGTCCTGCAGTAAAGAAAAGTCCAAGATAATCTGTTTAAAAATGAGTTGTATTTCTAGAAAGATTTTTCAACAAAATTTTTTGTGTATTTTTTGTTTTTTAAATAAAGAAAAGATTATTTTCATCTCATTACATATGAGGTGTAATGTTTTTTATTATTAAATGACACCAGCTAATAATAAATGCATGTTTAGTCTTTGCTTCAATATTGTTAAAATTTTAAAAGTTATAATATTCATTGAAATCATAAACAATGAAAACTTATTTTCTTTTACTGAAATGTAAGTCAGCATATTAATTTTTACAATTTCACACTTCCTTCCGACATGGGACTTTTCAGAACAAAACAAAAACAAGAATACAAGAGGAGATGGAGTTTGAAGAGGGAGGGATGATGGATGAAGAGGGGACATGTGAACCTGATTTGTAGTTTAAAAGACTCCATACAAATAATGAAACTAGAATTTCTATATTAATGAAAAACATTTGATGAGAACAAATGTGAAGGTGTATAGATAGCAAGATAAAATTAAAGTGTTCAAAAAATAAGCAAAAATTAAAGACAGGGTGGAGAGAGAAATAAGACTAGATGAAATTAGAAGAGACAATAGCCAGAATTAGTCATAGCACAGACAGTGAAAAGAGACAATAAAAAAGGACAAAGTTCATGGGGGAGTGTTTACAAATAAATTAAATATACCAAAACAAGGACCAAGATATTGTTAGATAAAAATAAAAAAATTAAATGGTTTATGGTATAACATGCATACTTGTCCAAATCCTATTAAATGGGATGAAGTTTGGTTAAAAATATTGAAGAAAAGATAGAGGAAAAAAAAATACTGCCTACTTAGCTAAAACAATGCAATATCTTCAATTTAAAAAAAAAAAAATTAAAAAAGGTGCAAATGATATCCATCGAATTATAATAGTCATCATTTTGGTTCAATTTTAAATTTACAATTCAAACAAATTGAGAATTTCTTAAACAAAGAGTTATTTATATGTGGATATCATATGCAAATGACAAAAGCTCTTTTTGCCTACCTGATATCAACGAGGTGATAGCTAGTGATCATGATTGGTTTGTAAGAACAACAAAACTAATTTTAACAGGGTGGATAAAAATTCAGTATGTTGAAGTGAAATATGCAGAAAGAAAAGAAAAAAAAAGCAAAGATGTGTGTCAACTTTCCATTAACAATGATAACTTCTTAAAATGTGTGGCTGCTACTGAGGCGAGGCCTCTCTGACCTAGAGGCCTGGTCCTCTGTGCAAGATAAATTGTCAAGCAGCAGGCAATGGGAAGAGAATAAATAGTGTAAAATGACTATTGGGAAAAAGAGGAGGAAAAACAATTTTGAAGATAATGCAAGCAGTCATTGGGGGGGGGGGCACAGAGAGAAAACAGTATGTTACCTCCTTTTTCTAGAAAGTAAATTGGGCCAGGAGAAAGAGTGGGGAGTTTTTGTAGCGACCCAGATGAGGACCAATCCCAGAAAAACAATACATGCACTATATGAACAAAAGATTGTCCAAACTTAATGCGCTGCAAACAGTTGAACCAATAACTTTCCAGACACAGAATTATCCCTACAAAACTTCAAAATAATGAATTCTCTATTATTTTTTTTTTATCACTACAATTAAAACAATTCTCATATTTAAATGATCATCAAACCTATCACTTTTTCAATTCATAGCAAAGTCATGCTTGGTTATGTGCAAGTACAATGAAATTAAAACAATTATGATTTGACAGTTATGGCTGTTAACTAATTTGTAAACCTTATTTGCTTCTCTGAAATTATTGTAAAATAATGCAGAAAAAAATTAAATAGAAAACACTAGTTTTTTAAGGTTGTATCATTTCTGAAAATTAATACAAATAAAAAAAAAAAAAAAAATTAATAGGTTCAGTTTCTATACATGCATATCATTTAAATTCATGTCAACATCAGTTGCAATGAAACAGAAATAAGCTAGGTTCAAAAGTAAACAAGGCATCCAGACTAGCTTTCTAAATGATAAACAACTTTAGGTTGTGGAAAAAAATTACAAAGAAAGAATACTTCAAAACTCACTATAAACATCATCTATAGTCCAAGAAAGAAAACAAATTTAACAAAAGATCTGTATTTGAAGTGCATTTTTCACCTGGGTGAGGGTAACATTTTTTTTGTAAAGATTTTCCAAAGTTTTAGTTAAAATGATAGTAAGAAAAATTAAAGACATGATCCACAGTATTAAAAAAATCCTCAAAAAGAATAATTTGGAAATTAAAAAAAATTAAATTACAAAGTTTATAATACCAAGTCAAAGGGGAAAGGAAATACAAATATCTGAGTGATTACAGAATAGTAATTGAAGTATGTAGTAATTAAAAACTAACAGTTTATTCTTTTCAAGAATGCTATTGTTTGGTTTTAATTTGTTCTAAAAAGATGTATAGTCACAACATTTTTTTTTAATTTTAAAAACTTTGACAGCCAAACAAAAATCACTTTTATATTATTTTGAATTTAGCATATTCTTTCAGTTTGTTAAATAACCACTAAATGAACAATGGTGCTTATTCTTCAACTAGTTGCCTGTCTGAAGTTAAAGACAGATTTTTAACTGAGTGCATTTGCTTTGCATGGGAAAATAACATGTGCTGTAGCACAAAAATGTAAATTTAGTGATAGGCCTGTTGATAAGGGTGCTTAGTCAAAACATTGAAGGAAAATTCTTTGTCCTGTATCAATTTATCGAAATAAATGTGTAAGCATTTTTCTTTTAGTAAACCAGCTGATAAACTAGCTAATGGCTTTGAAAGCTGAAATCCAAATATATTTGATAAATGGGCAGGGGAAAGCATTAATTGTAAAGGATTATAGTTCTACAATTTAAAACTAACATTTTCAAGAAGGTTGGTGGAGGAAACAACAGATTTAGCAAAAGATGCTATCATGCCAACCAGACACTCTCCATTGTAATAGACATTTCTTTATGTCAAGAACCAAGCAGAATAATTTGGTTTAACTTCCTATTGGCAATGTCTTTTACTAATGCATTAACATACACACAAGGCTGTATATTTTATGCATAACACTTTAATAGGAATGTGAGACAATCAATAAAAAGTCGACTGAGAAAAATCAGATACTGCACCTAAATTAATAAGAAATTGATCATGGAAATGAAACATGATGCTACAAGTAATTCTGTAGAAAAACCAATGAAGAGGATCAAAGGGGACATTTTAATTTGATCAAATAAGTAGCAGATAAATCTGGAAAGAATACAGTATGGCTTTCCTTTTAACAGATAGGTTTGTATATTTACAGTTTCTAAAACAATAACAAAAATCTATACACAAACTCTTGAGAGAAAAAAAACAAAAAAAACATATCTCACAAATATATTGCAAATGTTACTGATTTCAAGAAAAAAATGGTCAGTCTCACAAATCTAATAACTTTAGAATTGAAGGATAAATACAAATAAAAGTTAAATGGGCCAGATAGATAAAAAGTTATTTGCTCAGATTAGACAAGCTTGGCACAAGGCTCACATAGCTTGAAGATAAACCACTGGGATGAAATTTGCAATTACCTTAACTCCTAAGTAAGCTGTAAACTTTATACTGTAAATTATATAAAAAAACTAACATTTCTATATATCTCAAGCAACCATCAATAAAGAGCTGTTATTTATATAAAGTAAATATCAGATGTATGACAACTTAATGAACATTACTTACTTATAAGTTATTTTCTCTTCTAAAAGAGTTAGAAAAAAAAAAAAATTAATGACAGAAACATTTAATTAAATGCATTTAGTGACCAAAATAAACATTTCATTACCTTGCATGGCACTAAAGTAGCAATATAAAATAAGAAAAATGTACTCACAGGATTATTCTCATATTAAGCAATAAAAACACAAAGAATAATAAAAGAATAGTTGTACGTTCCCTAATTAATTTTTTGATCTGATAATTAGAAAGAGCATTTTTTTTGCACTGTCTTAAAGAAATAGATTTTATAATCGATAACTCATTAATTTCATTAAGCTCAATTGGCTTAACACTGAAATAATTATATACATACATTGATAAAAGTGTTCATAAGAGTATTGTAAAGTTCTTAGAATACTCATTTTAGGAAGTGAGTTAGGCTAATGTTTAAGCATTAAAATACTGATTTTGATAAGTGGGCTGAGAACTTTTCAGCACTAGCTCATATATACATTCTAGTTAGCAGTAAAATATCCCGTAAGTATTTAATAATCTATAAATTTTTACCAAGAAAATTCAATATTAAAGATGATCACATATTCCAGGCACTAAAAACTCATAAAATGATCAGCTCTCATTCACATATACAACAACTATGTGCACACCTGTCACGCTGCTTAGGTCAAATTAGATCAGGTGATCTTTCAACTAGTTCATGTGTTAATTGTACTATTGAAATTTCACCAATTAGTGCCAGTTATAATTAAAAAAAAAAAACAGAAACAAACATTTAGAAACACTTCCCTGGAGGTGGGAAAAAACCCAAAAACAAAAGATCATCACACTTTTAAACAATTTAGGTTATAAAGTAATAAACTACTTGAAGTAAAGTATCATGATGTTTTCTCTTAAAATTGTTACACTGTGATCCAATACCCACCCACACCTATTCTGTTTAAGAAAAAAGAAAAAAAAAAAAAAATTTAGCAAATTGATTTTTTTTTTTTTTTTTAAATAAAAGCCACAATTCTCAGGAATACCTGGACAAGATAGATTATTTTTGGCTTTGGGAAGAAGTAGTGAGGAGCTATATCAAAAGTGAAAAAAAACCATAAAGACAATAAGTAGTTTTTTTTTTTACTAAGTTATATTGCTTTTTGAAGTTAAATTTCAATCCTTTAAAATTCCAGTTGATTAGTCACCTAGCTAAAAATAATGAAAATATACTCCACTGTAGATTTGTAACAAAGTACTGTATTGAGTAAATTTTAAGTCATTCTATCATCATCAATATCTTTGGGCATTGGGGAGATGAAATATTGAAAAATACTTTATATTACAGCATATATAATGTGCTGACAAAGATATTGTATAATAATGTCAATACAGTTCAAGTTTATTACCCAATTGGGTAAGTTTTCATTCCCATTAAATTGAGCAAATCACTTAGTGTTAAGAAGTCAATAATAGTGTGCAATATAAAAGGGTGTGGGTGTAGGTGTAGCAAAATAGCAGAACATTGAACAAGAAACCTGAAGTTTTTGATTGAAGTGCTTAAAAGCTACTTAGTAAAGCATCTCAAGTAATTTAAGATTTCAAAGCTTGAAAACATATCCAGGTGACGAAAAGCTTTTACAGAATTTAACATGTTTACCATAGAGTTATAGAAAACTGATATTTAATTTGACCCTCACTATTACACCTTCAGCTAGATTCATTTTATATACTGAACATGTCATAAAATACACTAGATAAGTTAGTGTAGGCACTTAATGCTAAAAAGTCAAGAGCTAATGATGTAAAATGTTGTTGCAATTTGCTTCCTAGTATCATCATTAATAAAAATACACTGATAAAAGGAACCGACAAACACTAGCAATTAATCTCATTATCAAAAACTAAAAGGCTTTGATAAATGCATGGTTGGGTGAAGGCAAGGGATAAACAATTTTTTCCCCAATTGAATAAAACAAAGTAATCAAATAACGGATTAAATCTGCTTATATCTGTCCCAACAATGTTAGATAACAAAATACAGATTTACAATAAGGATCTTTGTTTTACCTTGTTTCAAACGTAATTACAAAACAGCCTGAAGGGAAAGTAAAGGCGTTCCCATTCCTGTTGAACAAATAAACAAGTGATTTAACAGTGACATAAACAGTTGTCAGTTCATCAATCACAATTCTGGGATTTAAGCCTTATCTTAAAAACCCTTTCCCTTGTTCAACACAGCTGCTCAAATCTCATTTGAGATTTACTTTTCTAGATTTTATTTAAAAAAAGGGGTTAGGTACCTCCACTCATTTTCGATACCTAAATTGAAATTGAATTTTTAAAAATAAAGTTTTCTTGAAGCTTTAATTTTAGCTTTAATTGAAAGCCAAGAGATTAAATAAATTTATTAATTCTAGTAAGCAAAAGACTCTGGTGCATTTGAAACCAAAATTATATTGATCAGAATCTAAAATTTTTTTGATTAAAAAAAAAATAAAAAAAATTTGGGGCCATTTTTCATTGATCGACATTTTGTAAACAGAAGCCAATTCTTGGTTTTAAAAAATCTTGCAAAAATAAAATACACCTTGCTGACACATTATTTTATTCAAATTGCCAAATTTAAATTTACCTTAGTCTGATTTGAAACAAGAATTACTTGCTTACTACCTCAAATGTACTATAAATGCATTTCTTAATTATGATAACCTTGATAACAAGGCTATCATTGTCTTATTGGAGGCAATAATTGACACAACAGACGGAAGCCATAAAAAAAATGCTAAGTATAGAAGACAAATTTGACAACCTTAATCGTACATTTCATTTTTTTTTTAACTATATGTTAAAATTAAAAATTTAAACAATATTTTCAGCAATTATTCTAGTTTAGCCTTACATTTGAAGATGTTTTATTAAAAATAAAAATATAAAACTTTCTTTTAAAAAAGTTTTACAATTTAATAACAGAATGCAATTATATAATGGCAGAGGTAACTCAATTTATGAAATGTTATGGCATCTATTAAATTTTAATATCTATTTTCTCTTTAGGTACCTCCACAAATTATAAATTTCACAATGTTTTTTTTTTTTAAGGAAATTAGGAATTAAAATATAATACTGGCTTTAAATTTTGAAGGGATGATTTGCAAAGCCTGTTGAATGTTGAAACATAGGGCATAGAAAACACAGAAGCAAGATAAAAGAATTGTATCCTGCCGAAAATGTTCATACAGGTTTTATTTTTTTTCATGTATGGAGCATAACCTTCCAAACACGTGACCTTTTAATGAAATATATCATGTACAGTCACCCATAAAAAGAAAATATGGGTCATCAAACGCACACAATTAAAATATTTTAATTATTTTAAAAATCCATTGGCTAAATTATTTGTATTAAGCTTTTCAATTTCTATTAGTAAATATATTCTTCATGAATTTAAATCCCTAGTGTTAACAATGAAGGAGGAAATTAAATTTTTTGAAAGATTATAAATTATAATAATGAAAATTCTTGTAGAAATTCATTATTCACTGAAAAAATTTTCTTTTTCTTCTCAAACTATGATATCCTTAATTTATATTGTTTATAAAAGGAATTAAAAGTTTATTTAAATAAAAAAGGGCATAGATTTATTGTGTTTTTGTTTTCACAATTTGGAGCAGATTTTCAAAAAAATTGGGCTAATTTTGAAGAAAAAAAGAGTTGATTAGCATTTCCCAATGACTCCCAAATTTAATTAACAAGTTTATGGGGTAAAGATCATGAATTTCTAGACATTTCTGAAAATTAATGGGGGGGGGGGACATATGTAAAAAAATTATATATATATATATATATTTTTTTTTTTACCAAGATTTTCTGAAAATAATTACTTAAGAAATGATTTCAGTCAATTATGAATAAGTTCTGAAATTTTCATCAAAATCTGACCATTATTTGATTTTTGCAAGAATTTCCAAATTAATGTCTTTGACCAGCAAAAAAGTGCAATTATAGGCCCTTATAAAATTACATCACCCATGGACAAAAGAAAAACTATTTTCTACCAAAATTTCGAACTTGTTAGAATTTAAAATTTTTAAAAAGTACTTTGATCTATCCTGTTAATAATAAATATTTTGCTGATGAAACTTTTTATTTATTTTGGAATCTTTTTCCTTCATATTATGCTGTTTTTTCAGCAATTTACTGGGGGTGTTAAAGATACATAATATTGGGAATTTTAAAACCTTCATGATCCATCATTGGCATAAAGTATAAAATGAGGAATATTATTTTGCATTAAGACTCAAACCAGCAAATAACCTGGGCTGATAACTATAAGCTAATAAAATCTATGTCCCCACACCCATTGTATTCATGTAAATTGGGTTTATAAATGAACAACATTCAATATTTCATTAAATTACATATCTATTCTAAACTTATTTATAAATGGAACTGTGTGTCCCCCCCGTTGCCTATAGACTCCGAAACGGCTCAACTGATTTTCTTGAAAATTTACACAGTTGTACTATCAGTGTCTGCTAGTGTTCTTAGCTAGGTTTTGTGTTGAGGTACTCCCGATAAATGCCGAAAATCGAAAAAAATCGGGTTATAGAAGGAGTGGTCCGATTTTAATCAAATTTGATAAACTCATAGACAAAGACATAAGAAACAATATTCAGAAGTTCCAAGGTTGCAGTTCTTACAATAGTGCAGAAAATCGATAATATATATATATATATATAAATAAAAGGCAAGATGTTTGTGTGTGCATCTGTTTATTTCTGCTTGTATGTCTATTTTTTTTTTTTCAGCACTTTTATTTTAGTTTTTGCTTCAGGTTTGGCTCTAAGTAGGTATAATTGTCGTTCTTAGTCTCAGCCATGATACCATTTACTCAGAGAACTTATTTAGCCTTCAAAATTCAGTTTATGACGAAAAAAACTTGTCACAGTCAAAAATCTATATAACACAAGAAACAGTTCTTTCAATTATTTGTCATCAACACTTACGTTCAAAAGGAGGAAAATAGATATGAATCAAATTTCAGCTGCAGTCTATACTTTGATAATTTCAGCATGGAAAGATAAAAATCAACACAAAAAGCTCCTGAATATTAGTCAACAAAAGCTCAAATATGTAACCTCTAATGTATTAATTCTTAAAATTAAGATTTTATAACTGGAAGAGACAAAAAGCAAAATCTACATAGTGCAAAGTCTAAAATGGTTTAGAAGTTCAAAAACTTTATACGCACACAGATTCTACCAATTGTTTCAAAAAAGTTACCTCAGAAATGCACAACTTTAAAAACTGTTCACCATTTGTTAGCAATGAAGTGTTCAATGACCTACCAAACTAAAGTCTTCTTTCGCTTTTGAATCTATCAATTGGTAGGTCAATACCCATTGGTAAGTAGCAGACAAAATTGCCAAATCTGTACATGAAAAAAGAAATATTAAGAAATGTATACAAAAGCAATAATAACACCCAGACTTCCATTTCCAAATCTTGGCTCAATGCAGCAGCTACATTATAATTTGTGAGTTGCAGAATAAATTAATGAAAAAAAAGAAGGGATGATTATAATTGAAACGAAAAGAATATCTATTTAGCAAATACAGAAGAATGCCAATTGGTTAGTTTATTTGGGACAGAGGAAAAATAGTAGCCATTGAAACAATAAGTTGACTCCCCAAAAGACAACTTAGCAGTTAAAAAAGGCAATAGGAAATGGAAGAAAATATTCCTGGAATTTAGTTTATTTTTAGGTTAAAGATTTTATATAATGTATCTATGGGTTTGGAATCAAATTTAAACTTGTTACAAGAATTTTAATTTTTTATTAAAAAATTAAAAGCTACAAGTCAGTTTTAATAGATTTTTAACAGGATTCAGAAATACTAGTGCGAAGATATTTGTCAATTTTAGCACATGTTCTTAATTACTGATTGCTTGGAGAGAACAGATCATTTCCAATTAATAAGATTTGAAATTTTGATTAGTCATTATCATTAATCTGAACTATTATCCACATAAGCCCTATTGTTTTTCTCAGTTAAAGGCATTTTAAGTTTGGAAATTCAAAATTTGTTTTAAACTGTGTTTTTTGATACTTGCTTGAAAAGATAAGTTTCATTTAAAAAAAAAATAAAATAAAAAAAAAAAAGGGTAAATTATTCTTATAAAATAAAAAATAGATTAAACCAGTTAAACAACCAATTGGTAGTGTAATTCTTGCAAAAGAATTAGTGTTATAGAAAAATCTATCAGTGTTGTATTGCTGATGTGGCAGTCTGATACCAGATGATGTGCTGAAGCATCTACAGCACAATATGTGTGCTAATGGATGTTAAATACAAACAAGACAAACAGATAAGACAGAACAACAATAATTAAAAGGGAGGTTAAATTGTTAGAGATGCAGAGAGCACAGTCTGATGATATTAGTCAATGACACTGAATTCCTGAATGCTATTAACTTTTATTTATATAACTATTTAAGTCCACAGGTCATTTCTTATTTGACAGCACTAGAGTGAGGTCATCTGTTCCACAACAATCAGATGTATGTTACCATTTTCAATAAAAGCCTTATTTCTGAGAATATTTAACCGGAGAGATGGTAATTCTACAACTTGTCTTGTAAACTGCTAAAATAGATCATAGTTTATTTTGGCTACAAAAACTGAGTTTAAGTAATAAAAAAAATATTAGATTTGAGAATACGAGTGAACATTTTAGTTGCGGTTTAAGGTTATAAGATCAACTTTCCCTACTGCCAAATATTTTTGGATACTGAAATTCATGAGGACATACCACTCAGACAAAAGATTTATTATTTTACCACAAACAAAAGATACATATATATATATATATATATATATATATATATATATATATACACACACACACACACGAGTAAATTGTCATCTAAATTACACAAAAACATTTAGAAATACTAAAGAGTAAATTTATTCAATAAAATTGCCATTGGCTTCAACCACAGCCTCTAGACAACTTTGTAATCTCCTGCACCTCTTCTTGACAGTATCTTTGTTTAAGTTAATAAATGCTGCCATAATATTTGCCTTTAAGTTCATCTTTGGTATTACAAGAAGTTTTGTTGGCCTCTCATTCAGCTACCCACCCACTTAATAATCAAGATGATTGAAGTCTGGGGAGTTAGGTGGCCAGATGTAAGTGGTGATGTGGATGCAGAAATTGTATGACAGCCATGACTGGGTTCTCCCACTTGTATCGCTTGGTGCAGAGTACCATTGCCAGACATACATTCTTCCAGCAGCCACCCAACTTGATGTAGGCTTCTGTTGTGTTTTAGGCTCTCATCAACAAATTTGGGAGTTCTTTTATCAGAATGATAAAAGTTTTTCAAGCTACTGTATCTTTGTAATCACTATTAGACTCTTCCAACTCTTTCTGAATCTGCTACACTGTCCTCAGATTAACAACCAAACACTCTGAAATGTTTGTATTGTAGCTTTCAGCATGCATGAATGCCAAGCAGTACAGCATGCCATTTCCAAATCTCTGAGGGAGTGAATTGCATCATGGTGCTCTTTTTCTCACAGTGCCCAACTGACCCTACTATACAGTGCAGTTGACAAAAAAAAAAAAAAAAAAAAAAAATATATATATATATATATATATATAAATAAAAATGGTAACAATTTATTCATTGCACCCCATGTTAGTGCAAAAAAGAAATGGAATTTGTTATTTTCTTTTTTAAATTTAATTTTCTTCTAAATATATTTTAAAAAGATGTGTGTAGGTTGACATACATGTACAAAAGGTAATGAAATTTTTAGTTCATATTCAAATCCAAAAATAAAGCCAACTTTTCACAATAAAAATGAAGAATAATGTGTAAACAACAAAAAAGCTGTGATTCCAGTTATCAACAGAATAGTTAATATTTGCTGTATGCAAAAATGAAAAGTAAATCTACCTAACATTAACCATACAGAGGCAATATTGATTTTAATGGTAGTAAGCAATATCAGACCACTATTTGCAAAAGCAACATCATTAAGTCAGAAAGTTAGTGTCTGTCTGGTTAACTGCCAACATCTTTCAGTCTTCAAAGAACAGAGAAGAGGTTGTATTGATAGCTGACAATCAACACAAGAACAGAAAAGCATTGCAGAGATATTGAAAAACAGAAAAATAATTACATTCATTTGTAATATAGTGTTCTTCCATGTAGACCTTATAGATTCATGTACAAATAAACAGGGATTTTGATCGTATTTCTCTAATGTGTGTATGCGTATATATTTTAGAATGGATTTTTGTATTAATCCGACATATTTTTATCACTTTAACATTATTTTTAGTGGATACTTGTATTTGAGCAGGTCCTCCAATAATTTATCAAACAGTATATTTATTAATTCATTTTTGTCAATTGGCTTGAACATTTAAGAAATCTTAAAGAAAATTTCTACTTGCCATCAGGATTTGAACCTGCATCCATCAGGACAAGAAAACAGTTTATTTGCATATCAACACCCAACACATGTGTGTATGTGTGTTTTCTTACAAAAGAAAGAAAATGACACTATACAAAGGAACACTGAAAAGTTTTGTCTCACCAAGAAGTTGAAAAATGAAAATCTGATATTTGGTCATTGGACCAGATGCGAGTCAGCAGAGAACTTTTGAGCCCCTTGTACAAGAACAAAAATTTAAATCAATATTTTCAGCTATAAAATCATTAAAATAGTATATTTGAATAAATCAATATATGCAATCATGTATATTTTAAGATTGTTTTAACACATTTATATAAAGTTAGAAAGAGAAGCTTCAAGGAGTTGGGCAGTTATACTATTTCAATAAATTAAATCCTACCTATTCTGATTCAAATAAAGACTTTTCACTTCACATGATGACATCAGCTGACATTCATAATTTTTTATATATATATATATATATATATATATATATATATATATATATAAAAACAACTTCCTGGTTACAACACCTTTCCACAAAAAGCCACCTTGCAAAAGACTGATGTTGTATACCAATTTTCTTGGCCATTGTAAGTTTGTGTTTGTTGCTAATAATAAAACAATACTTGTCATATCACAACATTTCTCTTGAAAAGATTTAGCTGTTCCTTTTAGTAAAGGAACATTTATATACCTTTAACAAAACCAGTGTCACTTCTAATTAAGGTCAGATTATAGTTGACAACAGTCCACTACTAATCCAAGTGACATTTTTTTAAATTTCAGTGTGAGGGCAATGAATAAAATCTGTTTTGATTTCAGTGACATGCACATGCAGAAACTACTTTGAACTGTAATCTTATTTGGGTTCTGTAACACTAATGTGATAGGATATGAACCCACTTTCATTTCAAACTTTAAACCATCAACATCACTATCTTTTGACTTTTCTTGAAAATAACCAATAGTAGTTAAATTAGTTGAAACATTACACAATTTTGACAACAATTTACTTGCTCTTTGGAAAAATTCACCCTAAGGTTTAACAGATATTTGTCCATTCTTCTATTTCATAAAACAGGGGTTTAAAAAGAAAGGATCATCACTTAAATATACTGTATTTATATACAAAATTATCATTGTATATAAGAAAAAGAAAAAATGAATATAAGTAAACAATATAGACATGCAAATCCATTTATAAAATAAGTATGGTCAGCATCTTGAAAGAAGCAAAAATATTAAAAAGGTACAATTATAGATATTAGAGGACATGCCCTGCATATTTCATTTACATTAGGATACAAAACTGAGTAGATATGAATGTTTCAAGAATCTTTGAGGAAATTTGTGCCAATAACGCACTATCCAACTTTGCTTGATTGACAAGATCCTTTGTGGCTGAATTGGTCTAAAGCATGTCAAATCTAACAGTTTCTTCTGCTAAGTTTTAAATCCTGTTAGAAGGTGCACCTATTTTTTAATAATATTTCTTCAATATTCAAGTCTGTATACGAAACTAAATATAGTTTAATAAATAAACAGAGTCTACTCAAATAAGGGTAGACACTAAAAATAACATTTAAAGTGATAAAATCTGTCAGATAAATAAAACATGCATTAGTAGATAATATAGAAACCATTGCAAGGTATTTTACCTTTTAATGGTTCAATTCCTTATTAGGTATCAAAATGGCGGCAAGAAGAACTTTACAATAAAAATATTTCTAATAAATTACAAAATCACAAAAAGGAATGCCAGTGTGAGGCAAGGCAAGGTTCCAACTGAAAACTTTATCTAATACCTTTCAAGAAGTACTATTTTGTAGACTTCAGCCTAACCCATTTCCCAAAAATCAATATTCTAATGTTTGGTGATTGAAATATTGATTTTGAGTCAGTCCAAGAACTTGTATATTTTATAACACAATCATAGTACGATCTTGTAAACCAACTTGCCACCCATCTATCTATAATAATGATCACGAGTGACCATGACTGAAGAAATACCAATGAAGAGAGTAAAATGGAGAGCATGGGTGAATTGGTAAGTCAAATAGGTATCAAGTGAGTACAAGTAAATCTCATTTTAAAAAGAGAAAATATTTAAGGATTAAATATAATTATCAGTGTTATACACAATAGTTTCAAAATAATAGAAAGAAAATGAATAACCAACACCTTGACCATGAAGTAGCTGGAAAATATGCCTTTTGAAGCCAGGAATTTCATTAATATTTGCTTCATTCTCTCTAAATCTAGAAACAAAAACTAACTGAGAAAGACATCTAAACTTGATCCATAAAAAGCTCAAATAGCAAGATATTCAAGTGAAAGACTTACTAAGCCTATTTACAGATTATTCTTCAAAGCAAAAACAAGCATTCTTTTTCGATAAGACAAATCTATCATGGATATAAATATTATCTTGAAGGAAAACTGACTGGGAAACAAAAAATGTTCCCATTAGTTTATTATCTTGTTGGTATAAATGTTAACATGCTAAGAACATTACAAATTGAAGTTGTAGAAGAAATAGATTCTCCTTAAAGTGGAGACTGACAAAGAATTACTAAAAGTTGCAGAGAAGAGAAGAATAAAAGATACAGTATAGTTTAGAGAAAAACCCATACTCACATTGGGATAGCAAAAGTTGTAAAATCTTCATCAGTAGAGACCATAGTAAGTTTAACAACCATAAGAGATTGCATATTGGAGACTGTCATTGAGTTAAATGTTGGCTGAGAGAGAAAAAGTAGTAAAACAAAACAACATCCATTCACTCTACCAGCCAGTCAGTATGTAAAGAGAAACTAAAATCAGATGATACCAGATTAGATGAAACTGAATTAGTTTGCAGGTGTAAAAGGGCCAGGTGAGAAGTGTTGGTAAAAAGAATGAGGGGGACAGAAGTAAAGAGGGTGTTTGAAGTCACAGTAAACAAGAGTAAAGAGAGGATAACAACAGAAGCTTCTCCAAAAATAAAGAAGGGGTTATTTTGCTCTTTAATCCTGATGGCAGCTGCCATCTGTCTTTTCATTTCAAGTTTTTTTTTGACAGAAAATAAGAAACTAAACATAAAAAAAAGAAATATCTTTACTCAGTACTGAAGTAAAATTCAAATAGTTTCCCTGTAATTATTACTATTAAGATTACTTTGAAAATATTATCAGAGAGGAAAAAGTTTAAATAAAGAATTAAAAATAACAAAAATTCTAATGCTCTAAAATAAGATGAAGCATATTTGTAAGAAAATGAAGTTACTGTACTTTTATATTATCAAAGAAACTCCTAAAAATCAAGAAAAATATAAAATTCTAATAAATCTTGGTTCTTTAAAAAAAATTTTTTTTTTAATCATTTCACCCCAAGCAAGGCATTCCACTGCTACTATTGCACTTGGGGCTACATAGGGGAAGATAAATAGGAAAGAGTGGTTAGATATAAGAAATGTCAGAAGGGGGGGGGTGATAGATAGTTGGGTGGGTGGGAAGAGTGTTTGAAAGAATGGAAGTTAGTTTGTTAGGAGGTGTCTATTGACCTTACATTTAAACTCCTGGAGATTGTGGCCGTCGGGGAAGCAGTCATGTGGAAGAGAATTCCACAATCGGGAAGTGCGAGAAAAGAAGCTGTTGGAGTAGAAGTTGCGGTTGCATTTTATCGGTTTCACTGTAAAAAATCTAGTTGCTAATCTAGTATCTCATGCAAATTCGAACCTAGGGGGCACCAGTGATCTAAGTTCATCGGAGCAGAAGCCGTGAAAGTATTTATAGAAGAGACACAGGGAAGCCACGTCGCGCTGGTGAGAGAGAGTCTGCAGGCGGTCTGCTAAGTCGGTATCGATCACATTACAGACCCTCCGCTGTACCTTATCTAGAAGCTCAAGGAGAATAGCAGGGGCACCCGACCAGATATGGCAACAGTATTCAATGCACGGGCGGATGGTAGATTTATAAATGTGCAGGAAAGATTCAGATGGAAAAAAACCTCCGGGCCCTGCACAGAGAACCGACTTTCATAGCAGCGGATTTAGCAATGGATTCGATATAGTCATTCCACTTGAGGTCCTCTGAAACTGTGAGACCAAGGAGGCGTAGCGTTTTACTCTCTGGGAGGCAAGCCTGGTCCATGCTAATAGGAGGTAAGTGCGATTGTCTATGATGATTAATTGATAGTAGCTTCATTTTAGAAGCATTAAAATTTACGAGCCATTTCTTACCCCAGTCCACTACAGATTGGAGGTCCTTTCCAAGCTCGGCTGCAAGGTTAGCTTTGTCGCCCACACCATATTTTTGGTCGAGGTGAGAATAAACTGTGGTGTCATCGGCGTACATACCTACTTGGGATCTTATGGTATCAGGGAGGTCATTAATGTAGATCAGAAAAAGCGTAGGACCTAGGATAGAGCCTTGAGGGACACCCGCGTTTGTATGGTAGCTCTGCGAGGCATGTCCGTTTAATACCATTTTCAATGTTCGGTTAGATAGGAATGACTGGATTAGTTCAAACAATTGTCCAGCTATACCATAGCTGCGCAGTTTGCATAGAAGGCCAGCATGCCAAACGCTTTAGAGATATCCAAGGCAACGGTTCGGGCTTCACCATTCCTATCGAGTGCCTGATATATGTACTCGGTGATGGTCGTTAGCATATCAGCAGTAGACCTGGTGAAGCGGAAGCCATACTGTTTGTCTGAGAGGAGCCCATGGGCCGTGAGAAGTTGAACAACCTTGGCGTTGATAATGGCTTCAAACACTTTGCCAAAGATCGGAAGAAGTCTGATAGGTCGGTAATTTGCAGGGTCCCAGTGTTCTCCAGTTTTTTAAAATATAGAATGCTCTTTATCAGTCTGATGTTAAATAGTGTCTATGACTGTTTTGCTTTTAGGGTTCAAGTGTTTACAGTTATTAAAGAATATATATTAAGGTTGTGGTCAGAAGGCATCAATCTTATTTTGCAGAAAGTGAGAAAATGAAGTAGTAAGATATTACACAAAATTGTTAAATTGACTTCCTTTAGTGGGGGGGGGGGGAAATATATATATATATATATATATACTTAAAATTAAAAAGTGTTCTGTTTGGCTATAATGAAAACAATGCAATGGACCTGTACTAACATAGATGAATTTTTTTTTCAGCATGCTTTTTAGCTGCCTTTCATTGCAATATAATTCTCTTTATGAAAAATTTTTGCAAAAATAAAATATACTTTTCTGAAGCTGAGGAATATTAATCGATTTAAAGTATATAATTTTAAACAAATATTTACTTTAAATTTAAAATATAATAGAAATGCATTTTTTATCCTGACCAGCTGTGTTGATATGTTTGACAAGGTGATGAGACAATCCATAAAACAATTGAACAAAATGGCATGAAAATCTTTTTATTTAATTTTTAAGTATTCAGTAATCTTAAAAAAAAATTGTGAAAGATTTGTAATCCTTTTTATTGAATTTTAGAAATTTGAGCTTCAAATTTACTATATTCATGGCTTTTATTTTCTGACAGTGTTGTGTATGGTTGTCTATACTTACAAAAAACAGCAAATTTATACACTAATAAAATTTTTTTAAATTTTTTAAAAATATATTGGTGTCTGATGATTTGTATCAAGCTTTTTCATTTATGATTACTAAATATAGTTTTCACTTAATATCATCAAAACCACTAAATAGTACAACATTTTAAGATTTAAAACTTCATAAATAAATGAAAATTCTTGTAAAAATCCATTAGTCATTAAAAAAAAAAAAAAAAAAAGTATTACAATATATAAGGAAATTATTGTCTTATTTATGAAGAAAAAAAAAAAAAATATCAGTGTTTGTTTGAGCTATTATGATTTTAACACCATGTAGAACTTGCCAGGGGGTCCACCACTTCATTATCCTTTTGTTTATGTCCCAACATTTGAGAGTGGTTTCTGCTCATAGCTGCCTAGCTTTTGCTTTAACATGTCTAAGCCCACTGAGGATAGTATTGTATTAGTCAATGGAAAGAATAGTTGAAAAAAATTTTCAACTAAAATCTGCTGCATGCTTCATTCAATTTTCCTTCTGGGTACCTTTTAAATGAAACCTAATGACAGTTTTTTTTTTGTTTTTGTTTTATTACTTGATTTAGAAGTCAACACTATATACTTTTCAATACTTCCTTGCTGCCATATCTTAAAAATTCATTAAGAGATTTTTTTTTTTTTTATGATTTCTCTCTTGGTGTGAAATAAAATTTTCAACTTGCTCTTATCACACAAGCATCAAAGCTGTCCAAGACTCTCAAAGTTTGGTGGTACCTGGCAGTCATTTTCACACTTTTCGGTACTGTTTTTCCTTTTGCAAGATATGAAGCTTGCAAACATTTCTCTTTTTAGCCACTGTAGACA
Source organism: Ascarosepion bandense (assembly GCA_037127315.1). Taxonomy (NCBI): domain Eukaryota; kingdom Metazoa; phylum Mollusca; class Cephalopoda; order Sepiida; family Sepiidae; genus Ascarosepion; species Ascarosepion bandense. The sequence continues at coordinate 313,348 of JBBBDQ010001494.1, forward strand.
CAATTTAAAGCCTTCAATGTTTTTTTTATTGAGACCACAAAATTCAAGACATTTTAATAAATAGTTGTCATTTGTGCAGGACAAATTAGCTTTGACCCTAACTGCACCTTGGTGGATGTCACTATCATTTGGCAAATAAACCTTTAAATGCCAAGTATTTATTTCATGTATCAATAAAACAAAGTGACTAACAATTTTGGTGTGCATATACTGTAATTTCATATGTCAGTGTTTACCTGCCACATTCTAGAAGTGATGTGTAAAAAAAGTTTTATATCTCAGGTATTTCAAAGATTCATGTGCTTCATTGTCCTTGTATTGCTAGTAGAGACATAAATTGACCTTTGACTCATTGAGTGCGCTTAGTGAAAAAAAAAAAAAAAAAAAAAAAAAAAAAAAAAAACAAAAAAAAAAAACTACATATCAAAATTTATAGAAAGTAATATATAGAAAATAAACTTGGAGGGAAAAATTTTGTCTTCAAAGAATATTAACAGATCATACAGCAATAATGTATGGTTGATAGTAAGACGAACTCAAAAGTGGTACATTAGAAAAAATCCTTTTTACTGCATAGATTCATAAATTATGCAGACAAATAAACAAATGTACTGAACTTTGGTCAGATAATTTAGCAAATAGTTAAGATAATTACTTGAGAAATCTGTAGATGACAATTCCTGGGAATTTATATCTTGATTTATACTAATCTTTCATTTAAACTTCAAATTGTTCTGATATACAAAATGAGATCTATATATATATATATATATATATACACACACACACACCAGGGAGAAGTACCCAAAAGAAATGCGATACCTAAGGTTATTGATTATTGCAATAATTTCCAATTCAATGTTTTTTTCACTGGGATATAAAACAAACAAACAACACTAAAATTAACTATATTCATTTTTGGTCCCTACTACTATTTTGAATGTTTTAAAAAGGATCAAAAAATTATTAGTGGAGAATTTTTTCATCATGTATGTTTATGTTAACAAATCTTTGGGAATATATATATATATATATATATATATACACAACAAGTTTTGAAACTTGGAGAACATATTTATCATTGTATACTAATACTTGATTACTTTTCTGTACTTAAAACATAAAAGAGTAGTCACAATACTTGCTTAAAAACATTTTTTTTCCTTTTATGTTTTAAAGGTATTTGCATTCAAGTAAAATATAGTTTCAATTTATTCTTCGTGTCTTAAGTTTATTTTGCCTAAATTAACTATGTAAGGAAGACAAAAATGAAAGGGTTTTACAGATCAATGAATAACTGAAATATGAACAAGTTAAATATCCTACTTGAAACTCCAAGTCACCCTTAAAGAAATTCACAAATTAGACAAATTACACTAAAATGTTATATAATTTAATATTGAATAATTTAATTTATAATTTTAGTAATTACGTCACTTATATTGCAGCCAATATACCAGAAAACAAATGCTTCTGTATAAAGTCAATTTAGACAAAAACATTTATCAAAGATCCAGCAGAGACCTACTTCATACCAAGATTGAGATCAGAGCTCAAACTATTGCACTATAAGAAATTCTTGTATGTTTTAAGTCACTTTTTTACCAATGTCTTTGGTAATCTTTTACACATGGTTTGCTCATGTCAGCACCCTGATTCCTAACTGAAGACATATGAAGGAATGAGAGCAAGCTGAAAATGGTTAAAAAGCAAAAGTATAGGCAGAGAGTTGCATCAACATATCTCATATTTGAGTTTGGTATTTCATACACACGACTTAGCAGATCAAGTCGCTCACTTATGTTTATAACTTCCTTTAAATTATTCATTTTCATGGTTAATTCAGACAAGAGTTTTCAGAACCAATGATTAAAAAATTAATTAACACTAATTCATAATCAACAAAAGTGTTTATTAGATAAGAATACTTTCATATCAAGTCTTCAGCTGGATATTTACAATTAGTACAAAAATATACTTTAAAAACCTGTACCAACCTAACATAAATACCTAGATTCATTAAGCTAGTAATTTTATTCTTTTAAAGAAATTCAAAATTGAGTACTGTAAAATGATAGGCTACTTCTGTTTGTGTACTTGGAGAATTTTGTTAAATGCCTATTCTGGTGTGGGTCAGAAACCCCACCTCACACACATTCTACAACAGGTCAAGAATTAGCCAAGTGGAAATAACAAATAGAGCCAAGTAATCTTTCACTAAATATAGTCTAGAGTCAGGTGACCACTGAAACAAATTGTATACTTCAACTCAACTGCCCTCTTTTTCATTTATTCATTCTTTACCTGTTTTAATTCAAATATTTCTTCATTCTTATACACTTGTCCTACAGATATCTCATTTCTAGTCTTCTTAGCCAACTAACCGTATTACATATAATCTAAATGTTTCTTTCCAAAAAGAAAGTCCTCTTTTTCTTTTACCTTCCAATCCTGTTCTTTCTCTTTCCTTTAAAGCAGATAACATTAAAAAGGTATAACTTTCCCCTCTGTTATTTAACTTTTATGCTTATGGTATGATAGTTAATTGTATTCAGCCATGACATAACTGAAGAGAATTCCTGAAACTGTTTCTGCACAACAGAACATCCTTCACTACAAACCAATACTTTAATTACATATTGTTTAATAAGATTTTTCTTATTCTTTTTTCCTATCTTGCCAACAATTTTAATATTGTAGCAGATATTTTCTGTCAGTAAGAATTACAGAGACCATAAAGATACAAATGCAATACCTAATCAAGTAAGCAACTCGTCAAAGAACCAGTGTTTTAAGATAAAGTTGTAAGAAACATTTAAATGAACATACAACTTTTGTTTCTTTTTCTATTAATGACAGCATATGTAAATGATATTTTTAAATATCCTTTGTCACTGATGAAGTATTACACATGTGAAAATATATGGTAAAAACATAACATTTTAAATATTTAAACATACATTCATATTTGAGTGAAATATTTTTGTTGTTCTAAAAGAAGTGAAAGAATTTGAAACAAAAAACAAAAAAAAATTTTTTTATAAAAATTAAAATTCTGAAAAATAAATATAAAAAATGAGAAGTTACATTTGAGTTGGAATACATTTTCCCAAAAGTAATAGAATAGATGATTTAACAATTATAATGTGGAGAGAGAAAAAGTGGAAAAAAAAAAAAAAAAAAAAAAAAAAAAAAAAAAAAAAAAAAAAAAAAAAGGAAAAAAAAAAAAAATTGCTGAAATTGTTCTGATATCAGACAACATTGCAGCAGTTATTTGAAATTAATTTTCTTCAGAAATCAATACTGAAATAAAAATAAGTGACTGGTGCCAGTAAATTTCTGAAATTTGAAACTCAGATTACTGAAACAAGCCTGAGTAAAAAGCTAGCAAATTGATTAAATTAAAACTAAATTTATAATATTTAGTTGATCAGGTACATTCTCTTTAGATAAATTTCAGTTATTTTCAGTAGTAGCCAATTCTTTCCTTTTTAATCTCAAGTCTTAACCTGAACATTAAATAAAACCCAACCTCTAATAAAAAGGTGTCAATAACTGTCATGGAATTATAATATTTTGAAAATATTTTATATAGCAATGGAGTTGATTATTAGAAACATGGAAAATGCCAATGAAAACAATAGATTTGGAACCAGTATGATCACATTTCATCTTTAACAAATGAAAGAATGGTCTTTGACTAGTTCTTTATTCTTCACCCAATACTATTTACTTTAAATGAAAATTGAAGTGGTAATACTAAAGGGCAGAGATAGGGATTATATGCATGACAAATAAAGGTGGATTTTGTATGGAGTGAAAAGAGATAGTAGCTCAGCATATACAGGGTGGTTCAAAAGTAGATGGAATAGATTTCTGTATCAGTTATATTATTACAATGACGTTCATTATAACTTATCTGTATTATTATATACATTAAAATTTAATAATTGTATAAGTAAATAGAATTGTAAATGTAATCTCAAAATAAATAGATGTTATTACTGTTCACCTATTTGTGGACCACCATGTATTTGATTACTAAATATTCCTGATCTTAAAGAATAAAAAAAATACTTCAGAATTTAGAAACTCATTAAATTAAATCACATTTCATATTGGACTGTAAAGTATGTACCACCAAAGAAAACAATACCTAAATGAATTTTTCAAATAACCTTTCATGAAGATTTTATTTTAGTTTTAATTTCAACCTAAGAGATTAAATTTAATATTCCAAAAAGCAAAATACTTTGCTGCATTTCAAAAACTAATTTAAATTTGCTGGAAGGAGGTTATTTTTGCTAAAATAGCTGATAGGCAACCCCCTTTTAATTCATTTTTTTTATCACAATGTAATTTTCTGTATTAAAAATCTTCTGAAATTTTATTTGAAAAATATGAGCTGGTTTAAAGTATAATTAATCTAATTTAAAATGACTTATTTACATTAACTAAGTTTAGAATATTGCAAAAATGCATTTTTTTAACCTGACAGTAGATGTTTATTTAAACTGTTTACATGCTTGACAGCTTGATGACAGTTGTTTAACATTGTTCTAAGTGGGGCTCTAGCCATAAAAAATAAAAAAATTAAAAAAAAATTGAATATGTGAGCACTCCTTATATATAACTTTTTAATATGCAGTGATCTTAAAAATTTATGAAAATATTCTCCATAATCTAATGTTTCACTGAATTTCAGAAATTTTTGCTTAAAATTTAATATAATTATCACTTAATTTCTGATAATGATGTGTATAGGCACCTGTATCTATGAATACAAAAAAAATTCTAAATTCTTTCAAAAATATCAGCATTTGATAATTTGTACTAAGCTTTTTCTATTTATGATTGGTATATATAGCTTTTACTCAATATCTAAAAGGATGGAATTAATACAATATTTTAAGATATTTATAAATTATTCTACTTAAAATTTTAAGGGTTTAAAAACTTAATTTTTCTAATTAAAATTGAAAGAAAAATGAAAACAATTCTTATAAAATTCATTATTCATCAAAAACATTTTCTTAAGCAGTAGTGCTCTTAATATATCTTATTTATAAAAACATTTAAAACTTTTCTAATAATGTGATAGTTTTATTGCATTTTTTTAGTTAATGATTCAAAATAGATTTTTGGTAAATGAGGTTTCTAGCCAAGTTCAAATTTCAGTTAAATTCATTGCAATTGTTTACACGCAAATACCCTTGGGAAAGATATTAATCTGTCACTTCTCTCTCCAGCTATGGGTTAAATGGTGGACAGATTGGGTTCTATGGTCTTGGTTGGCAACCATTCTATCACAGAAAGTAATGGCAAACTAATGCAGGAAAATCTGCCCAGTCAGTCATGTATGTTTTGAGTCATGATCACCCCAGCATGTATCACATATGGCACTTAACTGATTTGACAAAAACAAATTGATTTAAATTCTCCCCGCAGTTCTGCTTTTAACTAATATAAAGTGGGTGAAAATTTATTTTCTCTAAAAATTTCATAAAATTAAGTGAAGATGACATATATACATATATATATATATATCTCATTCTTGTGTGTGTGTGAAAAAGTCCTGAAAATGCTATTAAAACCTGACAATTTCCAATGCTGATTTTGGCCCACATGCAAATGCAAAAAGATTTTTAACCAAAATTTTAAACTTGCTACAAAGGATTAGAAAAATAAAATCACCAAAAAAAAAAACAAAAAAAAACTTTTTATCAAGTTAAGGTGTTTTTTTTGGGGGGTTTTTTTTTATCCTGGTATGCTTTTTTGTGAATTTTCAGTGGTACCTACTGTAAAGCAATGTAAAAAGTATTTCTATAAGAAATTATTAAATGTTTAGTTACATGCTGACAAAATCTTGTTATAATCTAATTTGATTATTAAATTTCTGAACAAAGTTACATTTATATACATAATTGATTGATTTTCGATAAATGCAAAACTTTAAAATGTAGACTAGAAAATAGAAATGATGTTTTCTGACTGAGGTAATAAAAACAATGTTATAATTCTTTTATGATATGTACAATGAAAGGTAACCAAAACACTAATTTACTTTTATAACAAATTTGGATGTCTAAGATTAGAGGTCAGGGGAAAGGAGAGTTTCCAGATCCAGAACCAGAACCAAGAAATCATTTTCCCTGACTAATGTCAATAATGACTACTAATTAAAAAAAGTGACTAGAAAATAAAGCTTATTTGACTAAATGTTAATTTATTGGGAAAAGATCAAGAGTAAAAAACTTATTTTTGGACAGATGCTTTAATGAGAAATGGATGAAAAAATCTGAAGAATATAAGGGAAGAGAAAAGCATATTAAAAATGGTTTGAAATAAAAATGATGATAGCAATAAATTGCTTAAAGATAAGGAAAAATATCATAATTACTGAGATCCAATATTTACCATCACATTAAAATTATATTTATTGTCTATAAATAAATTTAAGAAACTTTAAAGTATAGATATAATTAAATATATAAGCATAACTACAGATTACTCAAGGATTATGATAGTTTGAAACAAAAAAATTAGAAAGCAAAAAACCTGAAATACACACTACCTTACAAAATATAAATATAATTTTTGATCATATTTTGGAAAGTGACTCAGGCCAAAGGCATTTCAGTACTTACTTTATATAAGAACTTTCAAAGTTAGAGCAAAACAATAGAAATATTGTATTTAGCAGAAGAAATGCTATTTATATTGAAAAAGGTATATTAATTTTTTGCAGATATGAAACAATAGTGATTCTATAAGAAAAAAAATAATTCTTACATTCCAAAAACCAAACTTTCTAGAAATGACAAAATCAGAAACTAGACAAAAACAATATTACATAATATCTCAAGAAAATCTAAACTTGGCTTATAACAAATCAAAAAAAAAAAAAAAAAAAAAGTCTCATTCTAAAAATTTTTTTGAAAAGTGAAACCAAGCCTTTTTGGATAGTGGGAGAAAATGTTATTTTAAAAGTGCTTTTGAAGTTACTGCTGTATAGGTTATTGTTTTGAAGTTGGTTCCAAAATGGAAAATTTACAATGCAATTGATATTTCTGCAAATGTAGTTCAGTTAATAGGCAGAAAACAAGTAGAAATTCAAAATTTAATAATTTTATCTACAGATTCAAAATTAATATAATTATATATCAATTTGTTAAAATGTTTGGCTGAATATCAAATTGACTAGGTAAAAAAAAAAAAAAAAGTATGTTCTGACAAAAATATAACATAATAAAAAAAAAAGAATGAATGATGAGAGTAGGGTGATTAAATGTATGCTAATTAAACAGCTAGATTTAGGAAAAGGGGGTTAAGAAAAGATGCTGACAATTGAGCATAACTACAAAGGAGATTTCACCCTAATGACACTTTTTTTGGAGGAGGAGGAGGGGGGGCACCCCAAAAGACTGAATGCAAGCTATTTCAATTATTTCATCGAAATATTTTGTTACAAATATTCAACAAGAGCTTTGAAATGCGATGAATGTTCTGAGTGGGGAGGTAAGAAGTGAAGGAAGGACACTGAACAAAATATAGCAGCAGAAAATTGACAGTCGATTTGAGGAGGGTTTAGGTAACCTTCGATTGCGGTGGTATTCAACAAGAAATTGTCATTTACGACTCTTTAAGGTGAAGTAAATTTCTTTAGTGACTTCGTTTGTTTGGTGTTTAAGCTTTTGGGACTTCCGAGCGATAAAACGAGTGTTAAAAAAAGATAAATAAAAAAAATAAAAAAGAACGCAACAAGCAAATGAAGGAGCCTGGGTAGAGAAGGGTTGCATAGCAGAGCTCCTTTTCTCCTCTCCCATCAAAGTTACGTCATCAGCTGCTGATGATGGATGGAAGCATGAATGGCTGACTGCTGATGTAAAAGGAGGAAAAACGTGAGTGAAGAAATTCGATCAGATGCCAAGGTAGAAGTTCTCTAAAGTAGCATGACAGGGTCGGTTAATAATATATTCTGTTTTACACGTGCATGGGTGTATTATTAAATTTGACAAGCAGGCCAGTACTCAACTGGCGTTTTGTACTACTATTTACTAGAATACTATGCAAATAAATACACGTAGGTGTGCAAATGCACCCACACAATTCTCACACTTTAAATTTTAGAGAATATAAAGAAAAAAAAATCCCGTATCTAGTCAGTCTTTGGCTGGTTTATTAATAGTAACACACAAAAAAAAGCAAGAGTACAAGTTTTCCATAAAAATAATGAAAAAATAAATGAATAAATAAAAAATAAGAGACAGGGAAGAAAAATTATAAAAGCATAGTACGGTGTAGTTCAATTACGAAATGACAAACAGGCTAGCAAAGATATGCTTGATTATAAATTAATTTGTACATTTCCTAGCTTAATGAAACTGTATGTGCTAGCATAGGAGAAAGAAAATCACACAAATGTGGAGGATAAGAAAAAAAATTAAGTATTATTACTATTTAGTGAAAGCAATAATGCATTTTTTTTTGTTTTACATGGAGAATAAACTGAAAACTAAAAAAATAACATGATTAATAAAGAAAAGAGTAAACACTCTAAATAGCAATTTCTTTTATCCTCAACGATATCAAAAACATTTAAAAACAAAAATAACTGAAACGCACAAAAAAAAAAAACCCAAAAAAACCTGAACGATTTTTATTAAAAATTTCTAAAAGAAAACGATTGATTTTTCTTTTTTTTTTTTTAACTTTACTTACTATGCAAAGATCAATGAACTTTAAAACGGCTTACTTCGTTACACTGCAAGGCCCAACGACCTTGAGATGGCACTACTACTCTAAAAAAAAAAAAAAAAAAAGTGGGTGATGTTCACTTCCAAACAAATGACAAACGACAAAATAACAGTTTGAGCAATTTTACTTATGATCCAATCCAAAATGCAATTGAAATCGATAAATGAACAGTGGTTAAAACATATCACTAATAAAAAAATAAAAAATTAAACGTGAACGTTACTTATCGCTAAGTCAAAAGTGATTAATTAAGGTAAGTCATTTGACATCTATTATTTTTAGAGAACAGGGTAATAATGTGTGGGTGGATGTGCGAAAGTTGCTGAACAACGTGTGTCAGATTTCGTAAACTGGCAATTGCGGAAGAAAAAAATCCAATTAACGCGGCAACTTTTATTTATTTTTTTTTATTGTGAAAACACTGAAGAAACAGTTCTCACTAACAAATAAAATATTATTAAAAACTATCGACATTTCTTAACTGAGAAAAAAAATCCTTTTTTTTAACAATGATCTTTTACTTTATTTTATTTTTAAAAAATATAGGAACTTTTGTTGGACGAGACTCCTTTTTTTCGGAAAAAGGATCGATCAAGTAAGCTATTTTATGTCATGACAAGTTGTTGTAACGGACTATTTCATGTTATAAAGTTGAAGCATGTATGGTAATTTATTTTTCGATTAAGAGAAAGTTTTTAAAAAGCAAGATTACTACATCACTGAAAAAAAAAAAAAATGAAGTATTCCGATTGCTTTTTTTTTTTTTTTTTTAATTTGGTTCGCTTTTTTTTTTTTATATTTAAAACGACAAAAACAGGAATAACGGAACAGGAAAACTGAATGATTAACATGAGAAAATATTAATTAAATATTTAAATGAATAAAGAAAGAGTCAATTCTCAAAACTCCAAGCAACAATTTAAAAAAAAAAATAATCGATTTTATTTTTATTTTTTTGTCTTTTAACAATGGTTTCAAAATAAATTCCAGCATAAACTTTTCTGTATAGTAAATTTATATTCGTTTAAAGTTTAATTATCAATGAGCAGTGTGGAATAAAATTTTACGTTTATTTCCTAAATAAGGTACCTATCGTCATTAAACATGGGAAATAGAGGATCTTTAGGGAGTTAGATCACGTGACTAATCAGGTTTTAAAATTGACTTTTCCAATACGAATGATCAAGAGGATTTTTCTGCTCTTCCTTACAAAACCTGACTTTTTTGTATGAATGAAAAAAAAACTGAGACACGAAACTAAATTACTTTCGAAGAAAAAAAAGAAAACCATGAATAATACATTTTTTTTTTTACTTTTAGCAACAGGATATATTTCAATTTCATTGCAAGAAAGACATCTTAAAAAAAATAAATAAAAACGTTTTTTCTTCAGCCATCTACACTTTGGTGCAAAAAAGTAAAATGAATCCAATAGTTGTTGATATTTTATGGCAGAGACATTATTAAGTATAAATTATGATTCATTAAATTAAATTAGTTGGGTGCAATAGATCCAATGTCTAAGTTTTTAGTTAAAAAAGACAAATTCTTGCTTAGTGTAAAAAACATTAAGGTCTGGTACTCTTACACCTAAGTCACTTAGTGTTACTGTGTGTGTTGTTTGCATTTTTCCTTTTTCAATTTTTCCTTAATCTCAGAATATTTAAATAAATACTAATTTTAGGAAATAATTCAAGAAAATAAAATCTGGTATTCTATTTTCTCAATTCTCGATTAATGACAACGGTCACATGGCCGAGGCTAAACACACGTCATAAAAATATTTTTTTTCCTATTCGTACAAAAATGTATTTGTTTTCCTGTGCTAAAAATGTTATCTGAAAATAAAAATTGAAAATGGATATTTTCAAAATATAACATCGGGAGCAGACCAAAAAAAAAGTCCTGTGCCAATGAATTGAGTGCTACTAGATTTGTAAGTAGTAGGAGGAATATTTGAATGACAATAGGCATAAAGCGTACAAGTTCATGAACATACGATATAATGAATGGATAGCAAGGCTCAACAACAAGAACATAATCCCTTTAAAAAAAAGAAAGAAAAAATTATAGTAATCTTAAACATCTAAACAATAAAAAGAATGTTATCAAGATAGATTCCGGTTGAAAAATACAGGCACACAGACACACACACATAGAAGACAGTGTACTGTAGTAAAAAGTCAAAATTTGCAGTTATCGTTCGCTCACAAGTGAGCCACGATTTTCTCCAATAATGATAGCGCTGGTAAAATGATGAAACTGTAACGACAGGTGGTTACAAACAGCTAATTTAAAATCATAAAAATACTCTAATTAAATTGAAAATGCATATATTTTCTAATACTTCCTAATTCAGTTTTAAGTTTCAAACTAATTTCAGTTTCACTGAGTGACAAAAAACAAAAGTGTCCCCCCCCCCAATAATTTTAATTAATATAAATTAAAAAAAAAAACAAAAAACACACATCTCTACCACGGTCACAGTTACTGAAATTAAGTTCATGGAATGAAAAATTGTTCTTTGACAACATAAATAAAATTAATAGCACTTAAAATATAAACTTTGACTTGTCCCCTGAACAAAAATCAAGCCTAGGGTCCAAGATTTAGCTAATATAGCAATTAAATGTTCTAACTAAAAAAATAAATAAATTACATAAACAAACAGACTCGAAGAATTATGAGACATTTTCATAAACTTTTTTTTTTTTTTAGTTAGCCAAAGTCTTTGAAGTGTTAACCCAAACGACGAAAATTGCTGCTAACGAATAAAATGTCAATTTTTTTTTTATTTGATCTTGTCAATAAAATAAATCAAAATAAATCTCACCCTTGCTGAGGTGGTAAGTCCATCGTATTGGTTTTTGGTTGGTGTTGGTTTAGTTCTTAATTAAAGTAATAAAAAAAACAAACAATCGGTTGAATAGGAAACAACATGGAAATAAATTTAAACGTTTTCAGTGCTAAATTATTAACTGGTAAATAAATCCGTATTTCGACCAGTGAGCGAATTATAAAGGTGTCGATGTTGTCAGAAAATTAGGATCCTTGGGTTCACGGTAAGTAGTACGGTCAATCAATAACAATTAGAAAGGTTTCGGAAAATAAATAAGACAGCAGTACTAAAAAATTAATAAATTAAATTGTTTGAACGTGGGTGTCAACAGTAGTGTTCTAATCTATAGCATGTGCTTTTTTTTAGTAAACTGTGTTGTTCTGTTGTATGTAAAAAAAATGTATTTAATTTAAGTGAATTGTAAATTAACTAATTAGTTGTAAAAATTATATAATTATTAAACAAGTAGTTACCCACTTGTTACTAAAAATATAACAAAGACTGAGAATCTTACTATATCTTCTTGTATCATAGTTTTTTTTGGTTGAACAACCAATGAATTATTGAAAGGTAAGTATAAATAGAGAATGAAGTAAGTGCTAGTTGTAAATCGATTGTAGGGGGTTCGAACAGCGTAAGTGTTTTTGTGCTAATTTGGGGAGTCAGGTTTTAACAAGAAATGCTGGTGCTGTTTTTTAGATGAACAGAAAATGTCCAGCCACAGGTGTAAAAATGATAGGTGAGGTTTTTATTTGTGGGTGTCTAGGCCGTAGACAAGGTGTCTACTTGACCATGATCGTAGAATCAGCGACATATCAGCTAGAAACATCTCCAATGAATTTTCAATTCATAATGATGAACGTTGTCACAGGAGAAAGAAACAAGCAAGCAACAGTCTTAAACCCCAAAATACAAAGAGTTTGATTTTAGAGAGCCTAATTAAAAGAAGTAAAAAAAATAATAATATAATTAAAAGCAAACCTTATTTCATTAACGATCGACTGATGTGTGGTGAAATTTATACGTGCTGAGGTGGTAGTAAGTGGTACAGGTTGATTTAAATTAAAATTCAAAAATACTACACAGTCGTATAGTGGGTTAAGATTAAGATTGAGAGAAAAAAATAACTTTCGATGTGTTTTTGCTGTTTGTAAGGAATAAAATAAAAAATAAACTAAAATAGTGACCAGCACTATAAGTAAATTTTCCCAACGAATTTTTTTCAATCCAAGTAGTTTCAATTTCTTCACAGTGGTAACACCTGTAGATGAGGAGGAAATTATAAGTCAATCAGCCCATGATGGTCGCTTTTGACACTGTATTTCAAAGTACATTTGCAAGGAAGGTTATTTCATAGTAGACTCCAAAAATAAAAAAAACAACATAAAAGCGAATCGGGGAGCGACAAGTTGGTTTGTTCAGGCTGTTGACTTGACGAGCGGCATTTCTCCACGGTTCCTACTTCTACTGCTGTTACAGTAGGCTCCGCAGTTGAGGCTGTTCGCCTCAAAATGCAGTAGAAATAGCAGTAGTAGGTTCATTATGAACACTGCAATAAATTGAGCAGAGGTAGCGTTTTTACCGTACCTCATATTATGAGAATGAACTGACACTTTTAAGTACTTTTTTTTATTGTAAAAAGACACGAACAAAGCGTACTAGTTCGTTTTTTTTTAAGCTAATAAGTAGTGGAAAATATATTTTAAATGAATTCCTTTTTTCAATGCCTTGCAAATTCGTTTTAGAAAATTTCTATTATGGTGGGAAAAAAAGCGTGTTTTAGTCACGTGACAATCTATATTTCTTTATCATAGTCAAAAAGGGGGACAATCTTTCTAGAATTGATTTTTTAAGCACATTTTTAAAATTAAAGTTATTTTAAATATGGAAAACGAATAAATTTATATAACAGTTACACAAAGAATAGAAAAAAAAATATTTTTAAAAATGTCCGAACAATATTTTTTCATTTTCTTTTTTAGTCAGTGAATTGTTTTTTTTGTTTTGTATGCATCCATGATTCCATACTGAATGAAAAAAATAGTCGACATTTGTCATGTTCGTAAGAAAACGATGATGATAAAAAAATTGTTAAAATGAACAAGCCTAAATGCAATACGACCCATATAGATATCGTTGCACTGGAAAAATGATGAACAAAGCATGAACCACGACAATCAACAACATGGTCGACTATCTTTTTGAATGAAAGGCTCAAAGACAGAGTCAAAATTGAAATTCTACCCCAACTAAATCTTCCAGAAAAAGAAACCACGTCCGATTAAACTTTCTAAAACCAAAGCAAGTAATTAGTTATTTCTTTATAAACTACCAGAGACAAAGTATGTAATGGAATGTCACTTTTTCCAACCTAAAAAAAGTAGTATGATGTTTCTTTTTTGATGGGGTTTGACAAGTTTTTAATTCACAATTCAAATTAATTAGCTTTTGTGGATCTGCCATCGACCAAACAAAGGAGATGATTATCATAGCCGATCTAAAAAGTGTTATCGGCGATTTACTAATGACGTTCAAAGTAGAGAACAGTTTCAAAGCAAAAGAAAAATAGGAGTATCTTACTGAGTATAAGCAGCCAAATCTCTACTTGCAAAATTAAATAGAAATCTACACTATTGACAACAAAAAAGTGACTGCATGTCAGTTTTAAACACAAAATACTATAGTAAGTAGTAATGCGTACTGTTATTGTAAAGAAATATTTCATTTAAATATTTAAAAAAAACCTTTTTTAAAAACTAAAATAAAAAATAGTAAGCACTTTACAAAAGTAGCCAAACAAAACACTGAACTACTTTAAGACTTAAATAGAACTGACCATTTTTTAGCATAAGCGCCTACTATGAATTTAAATTTTCTTGAAGTCTTACTCTTTTTTTTTTCTTTTACTTGTGAGTACTTTTTTAATTTTCAATAGTGTATAAAACTAAGATTTTATTTGAATTTGATAGTAAACCTCATAATGTAGTTTTTACAATGTAAGGCTTAAATTTAAAACCTAAGTGCTAGATATCAATTTTATTTTTTTTATTTTTGTTTTCAAATATTATCCCATAAAGTAAAAAGTCATTGTTGGCTTCGTAGTATTTATCTGCTATTGTTAATAAAGGGACATAATGAGTGGAGGTACTTTGGAATTATCATATGGATGATAACTACACGTTTATCAATCAATCAATACATTTCACAATCGTATTTATTTTTGCTGCTAAAACAACATAGCAGTGCATCTCATGAAAAGAAAGTAAATATACAATAATATACATTTAACTGTAAAAAATAAAAATAGTTCTGCATCGATTTTTAAATTTAATTTCTTATCGTGGGTTTTAAAAATAATTTAATTTTTTATTTTATTTGTGGTGCTTTAACCGGGGAAACCGACAAAGAAATTATATCCAGGAAAATGTTAGAGTAAGGAGGGAAGGAATAGTCATAAAAATTAAGGCGGCCGTCTTGTCCGCCTTATCCCCCAAAAAGTTGGTGATTACTGGCAGTGGCACCATCTTCAAAATAAGTTGCCTCCTCATTTTTTTTTTAAATACGATCAACTATAAATTTTCGTTCTGAAACATACAAAAGAAAAAAAATTGAAATCAAAAGGTCAGGTCTGTCAATTGTCAAAATTACAAATTTACAAAAAAATAAAAAAGTCTGCTGCAGATTGGAGGTGAAAAAAAAGTCCATGAAACTGAATACTACACTTAGTGTAGTACACAGGCTTAAACAAGTGGACTCTAAGTACATATATAAAAATACGTGTGTTACTATTTCAGTACCCCCCCCCCAGTACAAGAAAACGAAGCCCTCTCCACAAATAAAAACATAATTGACATATATTGCCATTGAAATAAATCCGAAAATATTTTTGATTTTACCAATAAAAATTATCCATTGACAAGCTAAACATGATCCATTTATTTTTAGCATGTTATTTTTCCAGGCTAAAAATGGTAACAATGGGTTTTTTTGGGGTTTTTTTTGTGTACCGAGTACAAAATTAAAAAGGCGGAAAACAATATTAATGACTTAAATAAAAGTGTGTTGTGTCGTAAGGATTGCGTTAGGAATTTGGGTTCATGATTGAAAAGATAAAAAGGTTGCCTCCCCCTCTCACTTATTCGAAACTAAATTTATTTTTAATTTTAATTAACTTTAGTACGTTTCTTTTGCTTCTTTTTGGCGTGGATTTAAAATTTAATAATTAAAAAGTAGTTATTCACTTTAGTGTTTTTAGGTGACTTTTTTGTGCAACTCTGCAAGACATTTTGAAAGAAAGCGATGACACTTTTTTTTAAAAATAAATACAAGTCTTTTTATTTCTAAATATAATTTAATTATATATCAATTACATAACGATTAAAGTTGTTTCAAATTTCACCCAAACTGCAACATGGTGTGTACTGTGTATGTATACAATTAATTTTTTTTTATGCAAAAAAAAAAAAAAAAAAAAATTAAAATATTGCTTTTATTTTAACTTGTTGAATTTTCATTCAATCAACTGACTAAAAAAGATCAGCAACTGTCACATTTTAAAAAGGCTGACCTATTGAGATTTAATGGTGAAATAATCAACATAAATTGTGAGTCCATTGAAAAAGGGGCTCTCTCTCTCAAAGAGAGAGAGAGAAAGAAAGCATTCATTTAAAAAAAAAAAAAAGTTACACATATCGGATTTCCCAATGTACAGAGAGATATGACCAACAACAAATACGTAAGGGGGTCTGGGTTTAGCTTTCCTTTTATCACTTATATCCGGGTTAAAATAGCTGTGAGTGTACAACAGTACATTATACAATCTTACGACATAAAAGTAGTGATACATGAAGAAAGTTTGTTAACTTGGCTTAATAAAAATGAATGAATGAATCTCAACATAAGAGAAGCTATCCTCTCTAGTGCAACTGTAAGGAGATCCTTATTATCATTAAGTATGAGCACTTTTAGTACCTGCACTTTTTTCTTTTTTTGAATAATAAAAAATACGTACCTCCTAACAAAAATGGATGTTTCCCGTAAAAAGAAAAAAAAAAAAGACCAAAAATCAGAATTATCCGATTCTCAGCTCCTAATGACTTGTTTTGTACTGAATAATAACGGGTTAAAATTTTATTTATTCCCTGAAAATATTGATATTATTTCAGTTAAAAAAAAAAAAAAAAAAAAAATGTAAATAAATATCAGCTGTGAACATTTTTTAAAAATTGTCATGTAATCTTAATGTAACAATGTAAAAATAAAAAAGTTAGACTAGAGCTAGTAATTTTTAATAAAAACCTTTCAGATTTTTTTCCGTTGTCAAAATCATTTAACAGGGGGAAAAAAATCTACCTACAGTGAATTTATTTTTGAAAAATTTTACATATTTTTGAATTTTACATATTTTTGAATTTATTTTAAACAATACATTCTTCCGGCTGTTGGTGACAAAAAAGAGTTGTTTTTTTTTGTTTTTTTTATTAAAGAAGTGTTGGAAGAATTAAAAAATGTTAAGTTTAAATGCCAGTTTCGAAAATGAATTGTTTACTTTTTTCTTTTTAGCAATTTTAAATTTTTTTTTTTTTTTTTTTTTTGCATGCAAGATCAAACAAGCAATACTTTAACAATTCTGAATGACCTCCCTGTGGCTAAAAAAGTTCAAAATAATTATGTATGATGTCTGAAAGTGTCTAGAATATTTTATGATTTTGGAAGCTGAAAGAAAGAATTAATAGTTTCAATGAGTTTAACAATTTTCTTTTTTTTTTTTTTTTTTTAAATAAATTTTCTTAAAATATCTTAAAAATGCATGATTGGTGGCAATTAAATATTTCAGAACAAGAGAAAGACAATAAAAAAATATCAGTTCATTTTATTATTTAAAAAAAAAATATTCTGTGAATAAAAATATTCAAATTTCATAAAGTCCCACAGAATAAAAAATATATTCTCAACTTGGTTATCTACAATAATGGAATCCCAAATTTCCAGGAACCAGTTTTATTGTACTATTGTAGCATAGGGAGTTGATTTAATGTTTCTTTGATACGGCCTTGTGTCTTACTTAACCAGACTTCCTACAGCTTACAAGTTTTATGCAGAATTATCATCGGAAGGTTGGTTGTCAGTTGGAATGTGTGGATTAGTGTAGAAGAGTGGAATAATAAAATATACATTTTGAATGTTAAAATAGAAATTTATTAAAAGGAGGAATAACATAAGTTGTAGAAGTTAATGTTCATTGAGAAAGTTAAGGTATCAAGAGTTTGTACAAAATGTTCTAGTAGTAATTGTTGATATAGATAATGAGAAAGAGAACAAAGTGAGACCTGACCTCATTTCCGGGTCGATTTTAAGTTGGTTACATTGACTTTTAGGATTGCAACGGGTTTTTTTTTTAGCTACATTTGAAATGAATCGCCACAGGTTCAAAGATCTAATGGAAGACCTATCAAATTTATGTCAAGAAGATCTGCCACATCTTTAACTTCAAGACAATTTTTTTTGTCAGAATAAATTATGGTCATCACAGAAATTACAGCAATATTATTAATTATATTTTTAGCTATTTGGCTATTAATACATTAAGATTATTTTCAGATAATCCAACAACTGGTTCGCTAAGCTTTTATAATTTTAAGAATTGGTTATATAAAAGGTAAAAAAAAAAAAATGCTTATTTTGAACATAAATGAAATAAGTTTGTGTTTTGGTAGTTTTTGTCAGACATATTTAAATGTGAGGCAGGTTTTTCTTTTCTTTTTTTAAGTGAGTGTTGCAAGATTTAGACCTATGATCTTTTTGACAAGTGGAATATACCTTGCTGTGTTCAAAGTAGCTCTTTATCTCTTGTTTCCCATATAGGATCAGGTTTTTGGTTTACTTCTAAAGTCTTTTCATTCTTTCACTCCTAGTAGCTCCTTTGTGTCTTAATGGCATTATTGACTTGCTTGGGATGAAATGATAATAAAAAAATGTATTTTTGCTATATCTTATGTGTAAAGTAAACATTTTCCAAAATCCTTAATTTGACTAATTTTCTTTGAAGCAAATATCTAGGACAAATATAATTTTTAAGGAATTTTTTAAAGTGTCTTAAATTTTCTGTTATCATTTTTCAATTAAAATGGCTGGTCAATGATAAATTGACAGTAAGAAAGTTTTAAAAATGTCTTAAAACCTCATTGAAATACATAGAATTATTTTTCTTTTTTATTAGATTAAAACCAAAGTTTTACTAAAAATGAGACATTTAAATTATTTTAGCTCAAATATTGGTAGTACCGATTGAAAAAAAAGTTTTTTTTAACAAGAAAATTGTCACATAAAAAAACATTGCATATTGAATGTAATTATGGACTAGAGAGAGAGAAAGAGAGAGTAAAAAATAATACAAATATCTAGGAAAAAATAAGAAGTCTTAACTTCAGATCTGCAAGTGTCAAATAAATTAATTCTGAATGTTGGGTGAATGGTTTAAAAAAGAAAAATTAGATAACATGTAGTACATGTATTAAATCATATATGGCCATGAAACCTAACCTGCTCAACTAGATAATTTTCTAATGGTTAAATATTAAAATCTTAAAAGTGCCTGTGAACCAAAAAGCTGATATAATCAGGAAAATATTCTAGTATATATGTTTTATTTTATTTTTAGTCGAGTTTAAAATAAGTATGCAGACTGTAAAACACAATCTAATAAAACAGCCCCAAGTTCTTTTAAGAAAAAACAGCACTTGATACTTAAGAGAGATCATATGAACATGAAATATCTTATAAAAGATTATTTTAATATTTTCACACTCTTATGTTAGCACATTTGGGTGATTTAATGACAGGAATTTGCTAAGTAATAAAAAAAAAATATAACCTTTGTTTCCAGAATTTGAAGAGTTTCCACATTTAAAGACTGTTGAAATTTCTCAATTAGACATTGAAATAAGCTAAAATTTATGCATAAATATGACAAAGAAACATATGACACAGTCATGCTGCTGTCTAGTATTCTCACCACAAACACTCAGAGTGCATGTGTACATGCACAATATACATGTGTCAATATATAGCTCCATAGGCTGGTGATTGTATATAATTGATATAGAGGGAGAGTTACTGAATCTTCTTTCAAGTGATTCTTAAATCAGAAATACTAACAAACCTTTTTCACGTGTACCTATTTGCATTTAAAAAAAAGAAAAATACAGTTTCCAATAAGAACAGTTCACTTAATTGTTCAAGGTCTTGAATATCAATTTTCTCATAAAAAAATCATTATGGTTCAGTTGTAAGTGAATTGCTGAAGACAAAAATGCCTAAGTTCCCATGTCAAGAGCCAGATACATGAAGTCTGTAACTAACCACTTCTGACAAGAACTGGTATCAAATCAATAGAAAAGGTTGCCTTGTAAAATGAAGTTGACACACACAAAATATAACTTACCTATCTACAATGTAAACAAATTATTTAAATTTTCCTTTTTCTCTAAAATAAAAAATATTCAAGATTTGTATTCATTTTTCTTTAATATCAAATACTGAAAGAAATTGCAAAACTTTTTAGAGAGTAAAAACTGTTACAATTTATTATAAACCTTTTGTTTACTAACTATTATATAAAAAGCATAGCATACTAAGAAAAATGTTTTTGTATAAACCTAACAAATAATAAACAAAATGATTACTTTCTTTTTGCAATTATATATTTTATGATACTAGCTAAACTGAGCATTAAAAAAACTGTTAATGTCTCATGAAGAATGCACAATAGCCAATGTTTTATAGCAAATATTCTTTTCGGTAAAACTATTCCAAGTATGGTATTTGTACTAAGAATTTATATTAAATGCTTACTAATTATGAATTAAAAGTTAATGAAATGCCTTTCATGAATTAGAGAAACAAACAAAAAGAATTACAATTGGACACAAGCAGTATACAAAAAAAAAAAAAAATTCATTGAAGGGTTCCAATAAAATGGATAAATTTGCATTCTTAAAATTGCTACTATTAATTTATTAATTCTGCTTAACTTGCCCTGGAGAGTTGTTCACAGCTAAAATTGGTTAAAGATATTTATTTTATATAGGGATATCACAAGACTGTGGATTTTATAAATCGTAATTACACACGAATGGGTGTTAAAATGTTCTCAAGAAACCCTTAAAAAAGGGCTAGTCAAATTTTAAGAAAAGGGGTTGAACCATATAGAGAATGATAATACATAATTGTATATTAACTGTTAAAAAAAAAAAAACTTCAAATACTTGAAGTTTGCATTAATAAAACAAGAATTTTAGCTAAGAAAATAATGCTTTAAACTTGATTAATAATTGACATATTTGTCTAATTTTTCTTTTTTAATCATTTCACCCTAAGCAAAGTAATAAAGCCACTAACATGCAGGGGGTCAATGAGTGCAAAGGAATATAAGAAAAACATTAAGGAGCAAGAACAATAAAAGAACAGAAATTAAGTAAACAGAAGATAATGATTGACAATGCATTGAAATTTTTGAAGATCAAACTTGACTCAAAAGCAACAAGTGAGAAGAGAGTCCTAAAAGTGAAAAATGTGAGAGAAGAAAATATATAGCAGGAGCACCAGACCACATGTGGTAGAAATATTCTAAGCATGGGCAAATGGTACACTTTTAAATAGGTAAGATTCTGGCAAGAAAAATTGTCTAGCATGACAAAGAGAACAAACTTTTGTAGCAGCAAACCAAGCAATTGATTCAGTATAACTTTTCTTCACTTCATGTCAGAGGAAAATGTTAGCTTGAGAATGTGCAACAAGTCACTCTCTTGGAGGTTAGCATCAGGCATGCAGATAGAAGGCAGAAAGGGTTCTCTCAGATGATTAACAGAGAGCAGTTTCATTTTGGAGGTGTTAAAATTAACAAGCCATTCTTTGTCCCAATTCACAATAGAAAGTAGGTCATCTTTTTGATCAACTGCCAATTTGAACATGTCAAACTGATCAGACTTACTTTTATATAACGAGTGGGCCTCTTACATTATGACATAAGAAAAATAAACAAAATAATACAAACCCTCGAGTGTGACAGGAGGGATATACACATATCACACACACAATCTTTGTTATAATAGAGAGGATATATATATATATATATATATATATATATATATATATATATTTCACTACCTGACAACATAATTATTACAAAAGAATAAAATGAGACACTGTTCAAGAACAAACACGTAGCAAAAACTTTCATAAATGGTAGTAAAGTTCAATAACTTGTACTAAATAGAATGAACTGAGCCAACATTACCTTGCTTTTGTCTCTCTCTCTCTTCATGAGCATGACAGGAGGGAAATTTATATATATGAGAGAGGGAGAGAGAGAGAAACACACACACACATGCACACGAATAAATACACATCAGTCTTTATTATAATAGAGAGGATTGTTGCATATGCATGATATTGTCTAAAGAAGAGAAATTGAAATGTTTAAAAAACAATGATACATGACATCAAATCTTAGCTTATGCACATAAATTTAAAATGCAAAAACCAGATTAAAGATTAAATGACTTCAAGAAAACAATAGATGAGTTTTGATGAAACAATTTGTTTTTGAAAATGACCAGAGAAGGGGAAAAGATTTAAACTAGATCAAAGCAATAATTCTTTCTAAAACTAAAAAAAAAAAAAAAAAAAATCTTGTAAAGGAACAATTAACAAGCAAAAACTAAAAACAAATCTCCTTTTCAGCCTTATTTAACAGATATTGATAATAGTTAATTTAATATAAAAGAAAAATATTTACATTCTATTAGAGTAGATAGACTAAACTATCGCCCGGTTCACACTCCACCCACTTCTATTGAACAGATGAAGAGGCTCATCCCTTGTTCCCTGTTTAGGATGTGGTTTCCGGCTTTCTCTTTTCCAATCTTTTCACTCTTATGTAGCCCCCTGCACATCAGTGGTGTTACTGCCTTGCTCGGGGTGATATGATTAAAAAAAAAATGTCTAAAAGAACTGATGATTCGTAGAAGCCAGGGGTGTGATAAACAAAAATAATCACATATGACAATCAATTAACTGGGACAAAGAGAGCTAAGGACCAATTACCAGTTTATTAATAGGTGCAACTCTAGTTAGAAGATATATTTAAAGAGCTGATGGATATCAATATCAAAATATTAACAAGAATAACCACATATCTTGTTTACTAATCAAATAATAATTACCTGTATTATTTTTTAGTTTGTAAAAGTGGGTAGAGTTCAAATTTCTTGATAAATGAAATTTTACATGAAATCAGATATTAAAAAAAAAAAAAATTTTTCTAGTAAAGTAATAACTAGTGCTTAGTGATGAAAAAAATGAAATAATTGCTCACTTTGTTTTATATTATTCATAAAAACAGTACAAAGATATAGTGGTTAAATGACAAGTAAAATATACCAACCTCATCCCCTTCCAGATTATCTTGGGTAAATTATAGCATCTATTAGTCCATGGCAGAATATTTAAGTTTTAGAAAAAAGTGAATACTAAAAAGATTCAAGATATGACTGAATACTTCAAATATATTGAGAAAATATGTTTGCATGGCATAAGGTATGAAACACTGTGCTATTCATCCACATCTAAAAAATCACTAATCATGTATGATAAAGAACAGAGTGACATCTATGTTTATTTATTTCTATCAGATGTCACACTAAAGTAGTCAGACACATAAAATTAACAAGGGAATTCTGTTCTGATTCAAATAACTAACCTGGAGGTAAGCAGACAAGTAACATATTTCCTATGTCAACATTCTGCTGCTTAAACAGCATGGTAAAATTAACTTGCATATATTAAGTGAGGCAAAGTGCACTAATGCTGTACTTTGATCCAGTTATTTTTAGGGGTACTACACTAGTATTTTAATTTATTAAAAAATTACATTTCTCATGAATTTTGTACTACCAAATCACTCTTTGAGGGTTAATGGTTTGAAATCAATTTTCTTTATGGAATAAAAAACTAAAAAAAAACTAAAAAAAAAAAACAAAAAAAAAAACTCATTTTCACTTTTGAAATGATTTTTCTAATTTTTTTTCTTTGTAAGATTAAAATTTAATTGTCCACATGCTTATAGAGTTTCTCACTTGCCTTTCATTTGAAACAAGTGTAGACATTAAAAAACATTGATAAGCCATGGTTGATCTCTTAAAATCGGGTCATCTACAAAGATTAAATATATTAAGGTCATCAAGATTTTAAATTTTAAATTCTTGAAAGTCTTGCTGTAACCTTTTTAGCACTATAAACAAATTATTTTCTTTCTAATAAATTTTCTACAAATAAATGCATAGTTTGGCAATCATTTTTGCACAAATTAAAAAAAAGCTATTTCATTAAAACTTACAAAATAAATAATAAAACAAATTGGAAGGAAACTAAGAAAAACAGGCAAGTTATATTCCAAATGCCACAAATTAGCCTTTTAATTTAATCTGTAAACATGTACATTTTTAAATCCAATAATGGATCTTGTCCATGATGGCAAAAATTATAAGGTGTGAATTTTGTAAAAAAAATTGATAATTGATATCAATAATTAAAACTCTTCAAGTAGATTACATAATTAATTACATAAAATGAGTGAAAAGTTTTTTTTCCAACTATAAGGGTGGAGGGGTCATTTTGGTTTGATATTAAAAATGAACGAATTTAATCCAATCTAAGTAAGCCAGCCTTAGCTTCATCTGATATATGAAATTAAGTTAACCAGAAAATTGTGTTTATCTATAATTCTAAGTTGATCTTTTGTCTTGTTTGGGAAATAAATCATCTCATTAAACAACTTGCATTTTATTATATTTTCTAAAATGCTGCCTTGAATTTCTATAGTAAATCACAAGCTTTTGTTCGTAATTTCAAAACCAAGTTTCAGAGAGATTCTCAAAAGAGGTGAGTAATTTAATTAAAAAAAAAAAAAAAAAAAAAAAAAAAAAAAAAGTTTTTTTTTCAAACCTGGCCTTGTAATATAAAAATTTTAGTGTATACAGAGTGAAATAATGTTTGAGCTTCTTCTATGAAGTAATGTAATTTTTAACTAGTATTCCTTTCAGTTATTAACCATTACATTGTGCTTCTTTTACTCTGTAACCATCTACCATGTGTGGCTCTTGAGATTTGTACATTATGGAAAGAAAGAAAAAAAATTTTTTTAAAATTAAGAGTAAATAACAAAGAATGTTGTCACAATTTATCCTCTAATTTGTGAATAGACAAAAGAACCATGAGCTAAAGATGAAAGAAAGAAGAGAAAACAAGTGTAAAGTTAAAGATGCATAATTATTAGACATGCACAACATAAAAATAAAACGAAAATAGTAATTGAACATAATTTCTAATTTTTAACATTATCATTTTCTGCAGGAAACAACAAAGTGAAAACTGAGTTTTTCTTCCTCCCAGAAAACGGAGATTGCAAAAATAATTATACTTGGCAAGTAGCTTCTTCAGGTGGCTGAGTATCGCCCCCACCACTGCTTTCTGGGTGAACACAAGTATAAGAGTCATCTTATTGATAATTGATATCAATAATTAAAAATCTTCAAGTAGATTACATAATTAATTACATAAAACGAGTGAAAAGTTTTTTTTTCCAACTATAAGAGTGGAGGGGTCATTTTGATTTGATATTAAAAATGAACGAATTTAATCCAATCTAAGTAAGCCAGCCTTAGCTTTATCTGATATATGAAATTAAGTTAACCAGAAAATTGTGTTTATCTATAATTCTAAGTTGATCTTTTGTCTTGTTTGGGAAATAAATCATCTCATTAAACAACTTGCATTTTATTATATTTTCTAAAATGCTGCCTTGAATTTCTATAGTAAATCACAAGCTTTTGTTCGTAATTTCAAAACCAAGTATCAGAGAGATTCTCAAAAGAGGTGAGTAATTTAATTTTTTAATTTATTTATTAAAAGGATGTTTTTTAAGTGAAACATGATAAATATAGTATTAACCTTTATTACTCTGTTAGTGACTTCATTTGTTGTACAAAATGTTTATCCTGCCACTAAAGGTGTCTGATCTCGGAACAGTGCTGAATATGAATTTCATAGTTGTCATATCCTGCTATGGCAACAGAAAATAAATTTGAGTGGAATTAACAATAAGGATACTGCAATTGAGAGACTTCGAAAAAGAATGCAGTAGAAAGGAAGTAAAATTATTAATGATGCAAAGTGCTGAAGGTTAAAATTTTCACAAGATAAGGCCCTATAAGGTTTATGGCCAGGTCACTACCCAAATGGGTGTTCGCTTGAGAATACCAGGTGCTGTAGACCTGGATGCACATGTGGTGCAATTGATAACAGTTCTAAATTGGAAATTGGTGAACTGATTTCCAATTCCAGTCAGTTTTCTTATGTTCACTTATGTGCAAATACTGTTGGAAAAGGTATGAATACATCTCCTCTCTCTTGATCTATAGGTTAGTACGACTTATCAGTAAATCATTATTATCTCAGAAAAATTCTTTCAATCTAAAAAATATCTCCTGACTTTAAATAACTGGCAAAGGATTGATAAGCAGTAAACAAAAACAAAAAAAGACAACAAAATCAATATAAAACAAGGTCCTATGAAAATTTTTTTCATGATATCTTTTTGTTTTCTGTTGTTATAAGAAAAATTGAAGATACTGTCCTTATAAAGACTACATGTAGAATATTTTTCAAGTTAATGGCCCCTAAAAAAATTACAAAGAATCAGTCAATGCAATTAAAATTACCTTACAGTTGAAAGTAACTAAAATAGTAGAATTTAAGTTTTTATAGATTTTTTTTTATGCTGATCACAAATGAGAGCACTTCTGAGATTTGTTCAATATCATCATGTGAAGAATTGAGATCAGACAAGTTTTTTTTATGTAGATTTAATGCAAGCATTTGTTTTAGTTGTTTGTGAAAGTTTATAAAAAAGGAAAACATTTGATCTTTTCATGTGAACTAATCATGAGAGTGAGAGGTTTCTTAGCTTAGCAATATTTTGTAAAAATAAATATCTGATTGAAAATACAAAAGCAGCTAACAAATAACTTATTGCAATTTTTCTTATAATTGCTGCTGCATTAAGAACTAATTAAAAAAAAATGCACAGGTATGATGTACAAGAAAAATATTCAAGTAATCAAATTGTTGAGATTATTAATCCTAAGTATTTTTTGCAATTTAAAAGTTAAATTTCTGGTTTCATCCATTTTAAAATTGTAATAGAAACCTTAAGATTCCCTGTTGAACAGTTTCTCTACTGACTTCTTCAAACATCCATTTTAAGAAAGATATTGGAATAAACAAACTGTGTGAATCTTGTTAGGGCAAGATATGATAACTGTATGAAGCAATAAAGATTTAAAAAGGCCATAGAAAAGGGATTGGACAGAAATGTTAAAGCCATGAAGAGGATAAAATAATAAAATGCAAGATCCTGTTTTAGGTTGGGTAGAGATTGAAAAAGGAAATGAAGTCAACATGTTAGGATAAAAAAAATAATCAAGTGGAGAAGACAAAAACAACAAAAACAAAAGAAAAGATTATGAGAAGAGAGACAAAAGAAGAAAGAGAGATATATATATATATATATAAGGGACAAAAAAGATAAAGAGAACAAAGGAAAAAAACAAGGATTAGGCAAATGAGAATAAAAAAGAGGTTGAAAGACTGATGGCATAGAAATTGGAAAACGAATCAAAGAAGAGAGAAGAATAGGAAAAATAAAAAATAAAAACAAAGATAATAATTCCAAATGAAAAAGAGAAAGGAGAAATAGTAAAATCTGGAAAACTAAATGAAAAAGTCACATACAAAATAAAAATAAAAGATAAATTTCAGGAAAGAGAATGAATAATTAAATAAATAAAGAAATTCAGTGAAAAACCTAAGGTTCAATGATAGAAAAAAAAAGACAAAAAATAACAATTCAGAAAAAAGGAAAGTTTAAAGAAAAGAGTAAAATTTGAGATGATGGAAAGAAAGAAATAAAAGCAAAAAAAAAATAAAGATGATGAGAATAATAATAAAAAGAGAGAAAAAGAATTGTTAAAAGACAAAGGAGTGTCCTGAATCAGTTGGATGATTTTTTGCTTCCTTTACTCAAATGAATGCACACAAAAGTATGTTGCCCTGTCTGCATGTCAATGATAAAATTACACAAGGCCAAAGAGGACACTTGATTTTTAGGTGTGGTTTTATTGATTTGGGGCAGGGTTACAATTTATGCATGATAAAATGACAATATTTGTTGATGCATGAATCTTACTTATTTCCCAAATGTCTTTTTTTTTGTCTGTCCATCAAGATGGTTCCAGCTGTGGGCTTAGATGCAAACCCAGGGCATGTTTTTAGTCTATTAGTCTTTACAAATAACAAAACAAAATTTTTGGAGAGAGAGGTTTGATTTAAAACATAATTATAATGGTAAATTGAATCCTTGTTTTGTTGTGCATCAGATTAGCTAAACCAAATCTTTTTACTTTATCAAAAAACAGCAAAGCACTAATATTTATTTTTTGTTGATGTTTTTAAATCATTCAGCAATTCTTCCTTCTGCATTAAAGAATGCTATGTTTTTATGATCTGCAAAATATGCCATTAATTGAAACAATTTACTTTATTTAATGTATATTTTATGAAGCCAGAATATTAAACAAACATTGTTTTGTGACATATCTGATTCATTTATCGTCAGTAAGAAAAAAAAAAATTTCCAGGGGCTGTACTAATCAAATGGAAAAAAAAAAAAACCTTGAAAAACTCAAAACCTATTAAAATTTGTTTTAAAAAAACAAAAACAAAAAGAGCTTGAATTGCAAAATGAACAAATTTTTTGCTTGTTAGTTAAATATCAATTACTTACAAATATGTGTTTCAAGTTATACTCATGTTGGAAGGATATGGAGCTAAAATTGTGAACAGATGCTAAACTGATCCTTTTTACACTGTCAAAGTGACTAGCCTCTCATTGTTGAAACAAAGAAAACTTGAAATCTTTGGCTGGTAAAAATTTGTAAGACCTAACAGGTTACAATTTGGTCATTAAATACCCATAAAAAATATTGTAATAGTCTATAAAGTTTTAATGTCAATTATGAATTATTTTGTAATCAAGCAAATGAACATTATCTAAAAGAAGTTTGAACTTGAGTAGAGTTACTTGTGAACAGATTCATCAGTTAAAAGCCAATAGGGTAATAGTACTTTTGAGAACATCTTCTGAAAAAGAAGGACTTTTAACTTCTAAATTAAGATGGACCAATTTCCCAGCTAGTTTTATTCCATCTTATAAAAATTAAATTTTTATCATAACACTCTGGTTTTGATACACTTCAAGGCTAATAATACCAAAATGGAAAGAAAATGTCACTTCTGATGTTTTGATTTTTATGGATGGTGCAGAAACTATTTTAGACACAGAAACTAAAGTTGAATCATTGCACATTGAGCTTATGCATTGAACTTATGAATGTCTGAAACAACAGAAGCATGTCTCCAAAGTCTAATCATTTATACATTCCCTCAATAGCTCTGTACTAAATTCCCTGTGTATACATAAAGTTCAAAAGGTCAGAGAATTATAACCTTTAATATAAAACTTTGCAAAATATAACCTGTGTACTCTACTGTACTTAGCTTGACTGATTTTTTTTAACCCTGACCTCTTTCCCTATTTTTCTTTTGTTTTTTTAAATTAAATTATGATTTTAAAGACCAAATTTCATTCTAGCTTTACATTGCATCACATCATTCAATATATATATACTGAGATGAAACAAAAAAAAAAAAATTAAAAAATGTCCGATTGTCATAGCAAAGCAGATAGACACTGGTTCTTTCTGTGATACAGTTGCTATCAACATGCTTTCAGTCAGCATCTTGGAGGGGTACTCTTTTCTATCACAAAGAGCAGTTCATTTATTCACATATCTAAAACATATGTAATTACCTTATAACTAATGTTACAGTGTATAAATACATAACAGACACATTTAAATTCGTTTACATTTAACTATTATACAAGATTAGCTGTGACTGATAATATAAATTATAAGTTATCCACTCAGATCAAAACAGTACCACTGCAAATTTAGGTAGCTGTACAAAACCAATGGAGAATTACAGATTCATAAAATTCACTGATACATAAGTAACATTGAGACTATGAAAGTTACAGTGTCTGATATCAGCATTTTATGACTCCTGTAATCCAATTCAAATAACATAAAAGTCAAGGCTATAATCTTTCTGAATTAATGCAGAAAAGCCAAATTTGGAAAATTACAATAATCTTAGTGTGGTTAGCAAAATGTTTTATTGAACAGAGTGCAGTGTAAGCAAGATTTTATGAAAGGCTATAATTTGTTGTTTTCACTTTAACAATAATTTAACATATAAACCTAATGAAGGAATGAACAGAAATTTAAATATTAGTTAAAAACAAAACTAAGAAAACTGAAACCTCACTAAAATGAGGCCTCTGCCACCACACATGTTCTCCAGTCAGTTAAAGAAAGAGAATTAACATTTTTCAGGGGTCAATGCCAAAGCAGTTTGGCCATAGTTGACGATTTGGTTTAAAGTAGAGATAAATGATGACCAAGTAATTCAAGAGATATTTTATTTAAAAAACAAAAAGAAAAAACAAAAACAAAAAAGAAATTGAAATTCCTTTCCCTCTAATATTAATATTGTTTGTAGCTATTTATTTTTTGGCTTTTAGTGATTTGTGTTGAAACCTCATGCATGTCAGTCAGTTCTGATAGTAGAAAGTATTCTAGAGTTCATGGTCAGGTGACTAAGTTTAGTTGAATGCCTTTTGTTTGCCATATGATCAAAGGATCAGTAGATAAATTTAGTGCCGAAAGTTGTAATGATGGAAAAGTGCACAACCATATCAACTGTTGTATCAACTAAAGACAAATATCCTTTATTGCTGGTAAAAATAAAAAACTGCCAGAGGCAAAGTATGTCAGACATAGACATTTATTCTTTCAATCAAATGGGTTGGTATAAGGTTGTTTAGAATTTTTTTTTTTTTTTTTTGTATATGTAATGACTATAACAGTCACTTCATATATGCTCTAGTAAAATCCACAATAACTATATAAATCTAATATTGACCTACATTTTTTTTTTTTGCTAAGAAAAAGTTATTTTATATTTTATTGTAGTTAATTTGTGAATGAACACACAAAATGAATTTTACAATACAGACAATCAATATGTCATTTCTCAAGCAGACTAGCAAGAGAGTCACTGTCATGGTAAGCTCAAATGAAATTTGGTAAATCCAATATATATATATATATAGCTTTCAGTATTTAAAGAACACATATATGACATCCAAAGACAATACAGAGACTGTGATAAAAGCCACAGATGTGATAATATTTAGCTAATAAGACTGAGCTGCAAAATTAAAAAAAAAATAAAATAAAAAGAAAATGAAGAAAAGAAAAGACTGTCAGAAATATGCATATCATTTGAGTATGTGAGCTTGACATATGTAGGTCAAAATTTAACAATTGCATTGAGTAATCTTGGACTATTGCTTTTAAGGAAGGGGAGTAGGAAAAAGAAAAAATATGTCTGATGTTCATAAACCAGATTGAAAGACAGGAACATAAAACTGCTGTTCACAAGAGAAGAAAATAGTTAAACTAAAAAGAAAATAGAGAAATTCATTTGAATCTTGGAAGATTCTATTGTGCAACTTGACAACTCAACCCAAGTTAGTCATGGGATAGGTGAGGTGTGTAATGTGGCGGGGAGGGGACAATTTTGTGGTGTGATGGTGTTGCAACTGATGTGAGAATGATGGTGGGGGTGTAATGCTGAGAAAGATTTGACAGAGAAGATAAGACAGAGGAAGAAACAGAATAATAATATGAGGTGGAGGTATTTATATGCTAAAATGTCCATGCAGATTGGATAACATAATGGTGTTATCAGTTTCGGCTCTTATAATGGAAATGATTTTGTCTCTCATATTATCAGTTCAGACCTTGAAGACTTTTCATGGTAAAGAAAAAAATACTCTTGCTACCAACATTTTTTGAAGAACCAGTGTAACAAAAAGAAAAACAGAACAAACCCAAAACAAAGTACAATGGAATTGCAGGTTTTAAAATATATTAAACTAACAGAAGCAAGCATAAATTGTGAAAAATTTCACAGTATATGATCATAAACTGTCCATGTTTATAGAAATAAGACTATTTGAAATATATATATATATATATATATATATATATATATATATATATAGACACACACACACACACACAGAGGGAAAAAAGGTGCGACGGATAAAAATGTCTGAATGATGTAAAAATGAAAATAACACAGACATCTCATTTTAACAGATATATTTATAAAAAATAAAAACAAAATTATTTTTAAATACTAAAGAGTAAATTTATTCAATAAAATCACTATTGGCTTCAACCATGCATGGCTTCCAGATAACTTTGGAATTTCCTGCAACTCTTCTGGATGGTTTCCTTGTTTAAGTTAGTGAATGCTGCCATAATCCTTGCCTTCAGTTTATCTTTGGTATTACAAAGACTTTTGTTGGTCTTTTACTCAACTGCAGTTTACATATAATAAAAGGTGTTGCAGTCTGGTCAGTTAGGTAGCCAGATATAAGGGGTGACGTGATTGCAGATATTGTGTGACAGTCATAAATGAGGTCTCTTGCTTGTGACATGGTGCAGAGTCCTGTTGCCAGATCAGACATAGGGTTTTTCAGCAGCCACCCTCTTGACCCAAAGCAGCAGTACCTCCTCAAAGCACTTAATGCTGAGTCTGAAAACCTCACCAACAAAAATCAAAAAACAAACGTATGAAATTAAAAATATAAAAATGGCGACAATTTACCCATCGCAGCCTGTATGTGTGTCAATAGACTGGTAGGTGAATCTTTGACTGCTGACAAATCAGTTGGGTTTCAGTCCCAGCTTGAGGCAAATGGTTAATCTAGCTGCACTGAAGAGCTGTGATACAGCAAAACAGACCTGTCAGTAGATGATTCTTTATGCTCTCACTGATCGCTTTAGAGAGGGAAAAATTTCGTAAGCAGCAGTTATTTATGGCTTTATGCTATGTTCTTTGGCTACTGTGTTAAACACTCATTCAGTAGATTGAACACTCAACTGCTGGCATATTTACATTTCATAAAACATTACACGCTATGAAGTCTGCCTTTCTCTAACATGCACTGATAGCCTGGTCGGTGAATCTCTGACTGCTGACAAAACAGTCAGGTTTCAGTTCTGGCTTGAGGCAAACGGTTAATCTAGTCATACTGAAGAGCTGTGATACAGCAAAACTGGACTATCTCTTGGGATTATATATATATATATATATATATATATATATATATATATATAAAAAATCAGTTTTTGCTCATAATTTAATTAGACCAGTTGTATTAAAATGTGCTCAACATATTTAGTGTATCAAGACAGAAGATAATTTTCTAAACATATATTGTTGAATATAACACACAATGAATGTCTTATGTTTAATCATGAGCCGTTCTAAACATCGTATTTTGGCTTGAATTTCAGGTGAAAATAAAGACAAAAATGGTTCAACATTTGGATATTTTTTTTTTATGCCAGTTCTAAGCTTTCGGCTCACATGATTGTCACATAGCAATGTTTTATGTTAATACAAGGTATCATTTTTGATGGTGGATGTCTTTATGTTAACATCCCTGTAACCACTCTGAAGGTGACACATGTCTAGAACGTTTGCTTGTCCAAACTTTTTTTAGTGTGTCAACGCCAATTCTTAGTTTGTGAACATTTTGCCTTATTACTGTTAATTCGCCTTGCATATATCGTTTACTTGCTTGATATTTTTTATATTTAATTAAACCAATTTTTAAAAAAAAGAGAGTTAATCTGTCTTACAAATAGAGGTATCAATCTATATATTCATACTTCAAATCAAACACTTTGAAGATGACTGCAAAGTAATCATCTGTTAATTGCATAAAAAGCCAATCAGCCAGGAATTTGTAAATGCATCATTTTATTCACCAAACAATTCATTTAACATTTACAGAATTTATGTGCATTGCATGAATTTGTAGATAATTTTATTTCCATAAAGTATTTAAAAAGTTCAATGTCATGGGAATTTAGGAAAGAATCTAATTTCAGATAAACTTATCATTCAGATTTATTTCTTAGCTTCTTAATTCAAAGATATGCCTTCTTAAAATATGAAGGTAACTCTTGAAAACCTGTCTGCAGATAATCAATATTCAATTAATGAATGTTTTGCTACTATCTTCATCTTTCTCTTCAAATTATTGGTAAACATACAAAGATTATACTTGTTTATATTGATCATTGCATATAAAATTCTGCTACCAACTGATTGAAAAATTAAGTGGTTTTAATTGGGCCAAGTACTGCATATACCAAATGTGGGGTTAGCACAAAATCTACTTTGGATGGCAGCTTTTGCTTTCCAAGTGATGCGAAATATCATTTTTATGAAGTTTGTCATGAAATCATTTTTGAAAAACCTTTTACTTTTTGACTAAAAACCACATCTGGGCTGAACTAAGTAAGCATCAAATTGTAGTTATCATTCAGACTATTCATATAAACATTTATACATGACTGAACTGATTATGTTGTGATGAAGCCATTTTATATATAGTTAAAGAATTTATATTTCAATCTATGAATGGCATTTTCTTTGTTTATAAATTTGTTTAGTAATGGTAATAGCAGTTTCCTTATAAAGAAACATTTGGCATTCACTGACTGAACAACCTGTATGATTATGCTAAAGTCTCTGGAAAAAAAATGTTTTGGCACAAGTCTATGCAAAGATATCTCAAACTAGAAAGGATGTTAACACATGAATGTTAGCTGCTGTCATCAGAAAGTGCCTTTGAAGACTAGAAGTGTTGAATTTTTACCTCAACGATTGAGCCCTTGCCA
The DNA here is from genome assembly GCA_037127315.1 of Ascarosepion bandense. Classification (NCBI taxonomy): domain Eukaryota; kingdom Metazoa; phylum Mollusca; class Cephalopoda; order Sepiida; family Sepiidae; genus Ascarosepion; species Ascarosepion bandense. The sequence continues at coordinate 347,953 of JBBBDQ010001494.1, forward strand.
TAAGAAATGACAAGCAAAATATTTATATTAATATGCCGTCTACAATGCTGGTAACATATTGATTACCTACTATTGAGTATTTTAAATTAAGATATGAGAAAAAATAATCCAAATCCCTGAGTGTGCAAGAAGGTTTTTATTATATATATATATATATATATATATATATATATACACACACACACAATAGTCTTTGTTATAAAAGAATGGAGATATATATATATATATATATTCTTCACTATTTGACACCATTATTATTGCAAAAAAATAAAATAGTAAGGCACTGCTAAAAAGCAAACATGTGGCAAGAGCTTTCATAATTGATAGTAAATTTTAATAAAAGATAGTAAAGAGAATGAATTGAGCCAATGCCGCCTCACTATTGTTTCTGTCTCTCCATGAGCGAAACAGAAGAGAAATTATACATACATTATATATATATATATATATATATATATATATATATATATATATATATACAGTGGGGAAAATAAGTGTTGGACACATCCCATTATTCTTTATTTAACACATTTTTTATGCAGCGAATAACGCGAAAATTTAACAAGAAATAGTTACTCATTTAACAATAACAAATAACTTTAGAAATTGGAACATTTTAATGCATAACAAAAATTATATAATAAAAACGAGAATAGCCTGGAAAAAAAGTGTTGGACACATTGTTTTAAATTATATTTTATTATTATTTTTTATAAATAATGCTGGAAATTGTTATTTGCATTTTAATTTGCCGACACTATTATACGTTTTAGAAGTGTCTCGATTGTTGTAGACCATTGTAATAAAAAGACAGATACGGAGGTAGCTTAAGATAAGCTTTATTTAACTAAGAATTAAGCAAGGTATAAGACGCCGCGAATCTGCAGCTTAGTTAGAAGGAATAAAGAAAGAAGGAAAGAAAAAGTCAAGGGAAGTAATTCACTTCTGGAAGGTACAAGCGGAAGTTAAAGAGTTCTCTTTTCTTTCAGCACAACCATACTCTACGTCGTTGGAAAGTATTGGAACACGTTAGTCACCAGTAAGCCATCACGCGTGAAGGTTCTCAGGATGAGTAAACGTAAAGAACTCTCTCAAGTCGTCCGTGATAAGATTATTGCCGAGCACAAGAATGGAATTGGTTATCGGCGTATATCTGCTCAATTCAAAATCCCTGTAAGCACCATAGGAAACCTTATTAGGAAATGGAAGGTGCATGACTCAACCGTGAACTGTCCGCGCACCGGAGCTCCTCGCAAGATGTCGGATCGAGCAGTAAGGAAGATTGTACGAAAAGTTCAGCAGCAACCGAGAACAACACGAGGCGAACTTCAGAAAGATTTGGAAAAAGCAGGGATAGTAGTAACGAAACCAACGATTAGTAATGTACTCCGACGCAACGGTCTTAAATCGCGTACACCTCGAAAGACACCATTACTAAAAAAATGTCATGTTAATGCTCGTCTGGAGTTTGCAAGAAGCCACTTATTGAAAACAGATGATTACTGGAATAATGTGATCTGGTCCGATGAGACGAAAATTGAACTTTTCGACATTAACTCTATACGTCAAGTATGGAGAAGAGATGGCACAGCGCACGATCCCAAGAACACCCTCCCCACTGTAAAGTTTGGTGGTGGAAATGTCATGCTCTGGGGATGCTTCTCTTCAAATGGTACTGGGTCACTTCATATTATAGATGGAAAGATGAATGCAGCCAAATATCGGGAAATTCTTGAAAATAATCTCTTGCCTGCTTCCAATGCGTTAGGTATGCGACAGGGATGGATCTTTCAACAAGATAATGATCCCAAACATACTGCTAAAATAACCTCCGATTGGTTCGTACAGAACAAAATAGATGTTCTTAAGTGGCCCAGTCAGTCCCCAGGCTTAAATCCTATAGAAAATCTATGGAGAGAGCTCAAAATCATGGTCCACCAGCGAGATCCACGTAATATTCAGGATTTGAAGAAAGTATGTGTTGAAGAGTGGGCCAAAATCTCGCCTAATCGTTGTCACAAATTAGTTTCGTCGTATAGAAAACGCCTCGAAGCTGTAATAGCCAATAAGGGGTTTTCAACTAAATATTAGATGAAATTGTGTTAGTGTGTCCAACACTTTTTTTCCAGGCTATTCTCGTTTTTATTATATAATTTTTGTTATGCATTAAAATGTTCCAATTTCTAAAGTTATTTGTTATTGTTAAATGAGTAACTATTTCTTGTTAAATTTTCGCGTTATTCGCTGCATAAAAAATGTGTTAAATAAAGAATAATGGGATGTGTCCAACACTTATTTTCCCCACTGTATATATAGTCTTTATTACAGTAGACAGGATCTTAAAATTATTTTAATATTTGAAAGCCATTTCCAAGCAAACAACTTGGGACTAATAAATAAACTGTATGTGAACCTCTACCCAGACTCTTTGTAACTTCTTGGGGATGAAATAACAGGAAAAAAAATAAAATACTGTTCTTATATTCAACTCTCTTTTATTTCGTGTTTTCAGTAAATTTAAATTTAGAGAAGACAAAAATGAACAAAGTAGTGATTACCGGTGATCTCAAAACCTAGTTTCAAGCAAAACAGAAACTTTTAAAAATTCTTCAGTTAAGTACCATAAATGAGAGATTGATATTATGATGTGTTGGAAAATTCCAAGAAGTGTAATGTTTGTAACCTGATGGCTTTGAAAGAAATAGAAGAGAATATATTAAACAATATTTTTTAACTATAAAATCATTTTCATTTTATTTATGCATTGAATCATGTTTATACACTGAATTATACTTAGAGAAGCTTCAGTAGCATTAGTTTCATTCTTTTTGTATCACTTTTTTTATATTAATTCAAAAGAACCGATAAAAGTATAGCAATAATAATCATTTCAAGCTCTTGGGATTTGACCCTATAGCAATAATAAAATGAGTAGATAATTTTTTTTCATACTTAGAAAACAGTCTGGAGTGCAACCAAAACGATAGATAGAGCAGTGGAGAATTGTTTTTCCACAAGATACCTAAAATTTAATGAAATTGTTTGAGCCAAAAACTGAATGAGGCTAAATGCCAGAAGCATCATGAATTATTGATATGTGGAAAAAAAAAAACAAAAACAAAAAAACAAAAAAAAACAATGAGTAACCAGTATTTAACTTGATATTTATAGAGAGACGCATTGATCTCTCTCATGTAACTTAATGAGCAGGAGGTGAGAAGAGAAATTTCACGAATGTCCAAGTCAATACATTGATACTTATGTCAAGATTATGTTAGTATTTTATTATCAAATCCTATTAATATTCAGAAATTTTCTTTTCTATTATTTTGACAATATGTTATCCTCATCCTATAAACCCCCTATCATATATAGTTTGCTATGTCAAATTTGGTAGCATTGCCACAGATGATACTTTTCGAAAAGGGAAGACCTTGTCACACCCTAATCTTCTCTACCATAAGGAGCTGTTAGGAGCTGTTATAGAGAAGTTTGACTTCTCTAGGAAGGTTGAGCAATGTAGCTTTACTATTGAAATTTACTGAATGTCAGCCTGTTATATGATTCTTTTAAAAATCTTTCTTGGTTATCCTTTTTTAGGGAAATGGTGCCTTATGGGTCATTTTCCTATGAGTTGGTATAAAGATTGTTGAGTAAAGTATTATGAGAATGATCAAAAATCTTTTCTAAACTATTTTGTTTCATACAAATTTCATACATTTAAATATAAATTTAATTTATACACACACACACACACACAATAGCAAAGTGTTTAACACATCAGTTTTTTTTATAAATTTCACAAAAAAATGGTTCAATTTGAATATTTGAATACTTCAAATATTTTAATGAACATTGTTTAACTCAACAGAGTAAAATTGAGAAAGATTTTCATGTACTTTTAAAACCAATTTTTGAATTTTACTGTGTGCAAAATTATATATATATATATATATATATATATATATATATATGGCCTTGATTTTAAAATAGAGGTCAAAATAAATAAAAACGTTGTCCAATATTTAGATGCAAAATTTAATCAACAAACTGGCAGTGTCTTTCCATATATGAAACCCAACACAAATTTGAGGTATGTTAACAGTCGAACTAATCATCTTGCTAACATAAACATATCCCTAAAGGAATAGAACACAGGTTATCTAAAAATTCCTTTCACAAAACAATTTTCAACAACAAAAAAGGATTATGAAAGGGCTTTATATAAAAATGACCATAAAAATAAATTAAACCTCAAATAATTAAGCAAATGAAGAATAATGCAAGGAAATGAAACATTTTTAGTTCAACCTATCTTTTAATTTAGATGTAAAAGTTCAAAATAGGGAAAATACTTTTCAAATTAATAAACACTTCCCTAAAAAAACTCAAAATTACATAAGATATTCAATAGCAATACAGTTAAATTAAGTTACTGCTGCACTTGCAATTTAGAAAATTGCATAAAGAAGCAAAACACCAAGAATTTAAAAAATAACATGCAGTATAATAGCATTAATGAAAAATGTAACTGCAGAGACAAAAATAAATGCCCACTTGATGGAGTTTGTAAAACAGAAGCAAAGTTAGCCATAGTATCATTTCCGTAATGAGAAAAGTTGCTAAATGTTAGGTCTGAAGTAATGTCTGGGTGTAAACACCTCAGAAAATATATTTTAGGATCATACGAACATGGATGAAAATGTTTACAATACTTGACCAGCTTCTTCCTTATTATAAAATTTCAGTTATGCATTCTGAAAGTTCCTGTTATGTGTTTGAAAAAAAATGTTGGAAAATCAGTTAATAAGGTTGAAACCAAGGTTGCATAATCAGCTGAATTCCAAATGAATATATATATATATATATTCTAGACATATGCTATTAAATATAAGAGACAATGAATGTCTATTATGTTTAATCATGAGCCGTTCTAAACGTCATATTTTTGCTTTAATTTCAGTTGAAAATAAAGACAAAAATTCTCCAACATTTGGATAATTATTTATTGGTTTTCTTCTAAGCTTTCGGCTCACATGAGCCATCTTCAGAGAGGTAGTTTAAACTGAAATATTATAAAATCCACCATCACCGACGATTTTATTTTGTGTTGACATAAAACTCCGCTTGGCAACGGCAATAGTTACCAAAAATAATAAACGCAGTTCTTAAGTTTGCGATGCGGTTTTATGACGTCACACCGCGGGATAGCGCGAAATGACAACAAAACCATCTTGTCAAATGCAATGTAATATGTTATTTCCTGTTTTAAAGTTGATTTTATTGAGTGTTGGTTGTTTTGATTTGATGTACATGGCCTCCAATATCTGCAGGTTCCTCTTACTGTGTGTATGAGTAAGGATCACCGTATTGTTGACCAAAATCTGTCTGATATTACCTACATGTTTATGTTTTTCAGAGAAATGTTGTTTAATAGTACTCTGATCAGAAAGATGACATGTAAGTCTACGGGAGAGCGTGGTTGTGGTAAAACCAATATATGTACTAGGTTTTTGATTAGTATCAGAGAGGCAATCTCTGAATGGGCATGTAAATTGGTACACTACATTGGTTTTTACTCAATATCAGGGATAGAGCACAAGTAAATATAAAAGTGGACACTGAGGTCAACACCAAGTGAAAACAGTTTCATGCTTAAGTACAACAATCTTCAGGCCATGTGTGTTGTGTGTCAAGCAACACACAGCCTGAAGATTGCATTCAAGTATTAAAGAAACTGTTTCCACTTGGTTGAGAGAGGGAGAGAAGGAAAATTATATTAAAAATTCTCAGTAGGTTATCTGGATTGGCATACAGCTGATGTAGGCCAGTAGGTACAACAGACAAATCATCATGATAACAAAGATCGAGACAATAGTCCACATGTAAATAAAATTAAATATCACAGTAATAGTGGATAAACAAACAACAAAATGGGAAAACTTTAGTAATAAGTTTTGTTCTGAGAAATAACTTCTACAAATTAATGGTTTTTTTTATGAAATCAGTCATATATGAAAAGTGGGGAAGGTATGGAGGAATACAACAAAGAATAGTTTTACTTTGAAATGGTAACGATACAGAGATATATGGCATTCAAACTTTATACGTGGTGGCTAAGTTTAGACCCCTCCTTTCATTTATCACTTATTTTTGTTAATTATCCCACATTGTATTAGTAATTAAGGAAAGGAGATATTGTATAATCCTGAATGAAGATTTACTGCAGAAAACTGAGATTTAATATACTTTTTAATACTTTTGATATAACAATACCTAACTCCACCTGAATCCATCTTGCACATATACAAATCAACCATCCAACCGTGTATAGAATACTGTTGTAATATCTGGTCAGGAGCCCCTGCTGTTCATCTCAGGGTTTTTAACAGGCTCCAAAGGGGAATCTGTAATGTGGTCGGTTTCAACCTGGCAGCTGAACTCTAGCCACTTTCTCACCAACAGGATGTGTCTTCCCTCTGTCTCTTCTATGAATATTTTCATGGCTTCTGCTTTGACAAACTTAGGTCATTAGTGCCTCCTTCACAAGAATTTACTCATGCAACCAGACTGGCAACAAGGTCTCACTCTTTTACAGTTAAATCAACCAAATGCAGCTGACAATTCTACTTCATCAGCTTCTTTCCTCACACTTCTCGCTTGTGGAACTCCCTCTGGTATACTTGCTTTCCTGAAAGCTACAACCTCCAGGAATTAAAATGCAATGTCAATTCCCATCTCTTATCCACTTGACTCCAGTCCTTTCTACATCACCTTGTATCTTGTTCTTTTCCTTTCTCTACCTTTGCAACAGTCTTCACACCTGTGTTCCCACCCTTCTCTTGTCCTTTCTCCGACACCCACTGTAACTGGTTCATCTTTCTCTTCACTCTCCTCCTGCCTAAACTTCTACTCTATTATGTAGCTCCCTACGCATCAGTGGTGATACCACCTTGCTTGGAGTGAAACGATTAAGAAAAAAAAAAAATTACTTTGATAAATATTTCTCTCTTTAATCAAAACCACATTTGCAAATTGAAATTATGCTCAAACTTATTTCAGTGAATGACTAATGTAATGAGTATATTGTTTTGTAAAAAGATCCTTTTATGTTCATATAATCTTTTATTTAAATTCCTAAATATCTCACTAATGTATTCCATAGCACATTTTTTATTATCTATTTTGTAAATTCCTGGTTCAGGTTGATCATTGTTGTTTTTCAGATTGTAGTGGCAAATTTTGCATTAGAATTGAATAAATTCTTTCCCATTGTTGTCATTATGAACTTGGTAGGCAGTGTTATGTGTCTTGCTTTATCAAGGTCATTTGTGAGATTTTTTTTGTTGTTGTTTGGTTGTTTTTGTAAGCTTTCCTTTAAATAGAATTTAAATAATTCCATTCTTGGTCAGACAGTAAAAATTATTTCCTCCTTGTATAAATAGATTTAGACTTAGACTGTTTCTGCCACTGTAATTATTTCAGTTGCATAGATATAAAAATACATCATTTGGTATTGTATTAGTAGTAATCAAACACCGAGATAGAAGACAAAAGACCCAGTCAGATCCTAATATAGAAGACAAAAGACCCAGTCAGATCCTAATATAGAAGACAAAAGACCCAGTCAGATCCTAATATAGAAGACAAAAGACCCAGACAGATCCTAATATAGAAGACAAAAGACCCCGGTCGGATACTCACGTAAGAGACAAAAGACCCCGGTCGGATACTCACGTAAGAGACAAAAGACCCCGGTCGGATACTCACGTAAGAGACAAAAGACCCCGGTCGGATACTCACGTAAGAGACAAAAGACCCCGGTCGGATACTCACGTAAGAGACAAAAGACCCCGGTCGGATACTCACGTAAGAGACAAAAGACCCCGGTCGGATACTCACGTAAGAGACAAAAGACCCCGGTCGGATACTCACGTAAGAGACAAAAGACCCCGGTCGGATACTCACGTAAGAGACAAAAGACCCCGGTCGGATACTCACGTAAGAGACAAAAGACCCCGGTCGGATACTCACGTAAGAGACAAAAGACCCCGGTCGGATACTCACGTAAGAGACAAAAGACCCCGGTCGGATACTCACGTAAGAGACAAAAGACCCCGGTCGGATACTCACGTAAGAGACAAAAGACCCCGGTCGGATACTCACGTAAGAGACAAAAGACCTAGTCAGTCAGACCCTCATATAATAGGGTAGAACAATAAAGCTTGTAGTTACTTATTGCAGACTTTGTGAAGAATCAGACTGCAACAATACCGAGTAATATTGCTGCAGTTTCAGTAGCAAGTGATTTCTTTTATGGGTCAGGGTGCTAGCCCAATACTCAAAATGAACTATTTACATCACTAAATGGCTGCAACTGTCTTACTATTTATGTAAGATTGCAAGAGAAGAGTGGAATTATGCCTTAGCATGAAGTGAAAACACTGTCCCAGCAAGAGCTTGAAATTGTGTACTGATTCCATTTTTCGTTTTGTTAATCATTAAGCTACCAGCATTTCCCATAGTCATTCTGCTGGGAATCTAAAATATTTAAGATCAGTTGATTGATTGATTTGTGTTTTTATAGCTTAACCTTTTGCAGGTTATTTAAAGCCAGAAATTTAGATTGTAGAAACTTTAGGGCAATAATAAGAACACAAGTCCTACTAATTAACTCACAGCTGGAGAAGAGATGGATCCATACCTTTCCTCAAATTATTTTGCATAAGTGAATATAATGAACCAGACTGGAATTAGAATTTGATTCTTAATAGATGAAAATGTTCAAGAGAATAACAAGAAAATTTTTCAATGTTCAAATTCCATAATATATCACAAAAACACCTTTTTATGGAAGCATTCTCCTATGACTAATTAATAAAAAAAAAACTTTATGCAGCATATTAAACTTTAATTTATGCGACTTTATTTTATTACCTTGAATTAATGCAGTTAAATAATAACAATTTTTAAACATTTTTATTTTTCTTGTTTTATTCAATATTTGCCAGCAGTGACATATTCCAAACCCATAGACATTGAAAATATCCAGTTATTGTGAAATAGTTGTATTGTCTATTCAAAACAAACGTCAGAAAAAATTCAGTAACATATTTTCGCAAATTTAATGCAATAAAATTAGTATTCATTCTAACACAAACACATACATACAACGGAAAATTCAACATTGTAAAGCTGTAAGATAGATTATCTCCCTTTGATAATCTTTCATTTACCGAATTCACATTCATTCTTATCGATGAACTAGCATTTTTTTTTTTTTTTTTTACTTCGATACCTATATGTTATTACCTCTTATGTCATCTGCTGATTTTTATAATTGAGTTTCAAACAAATCAATAATTTCAACTATGGAATAACATTTTTTGCTTATGTAAGAGAATGTGATTGACTAACTATTCTTTGATTGGAAAAAAAAAAAAAAAAAAAATTTGGTTTGTCTAAACAGAATACAATACTTTTGATAATTAGAAGAACTTATCTTTGAATTTTAATAAAATATAAAGTAATTAATGTAGTTTTAAACAATTAGTTTTATACAATGATTTGTCTATCTCTGAATTTATGGTTCATTCATTCTAATAATATTTATTATTATTATTTGCCTTAAATGTTCAACAACTATTTCACGATGTGCTTCTCTATGGAAATAGTAACCGGCAAGTTGTTGCAAGTCTGATATTGGTTTTGTAAATAAATGGCATATAAAAATTCTCAATGATATAAGGTAACTGGTAACAATAGTTAGTGTTTGGAAAGGAAATGCGAAGTAAGTAATTATGGTCAAATATAAGCTGTATATCAGTGTTACAGATATTGTTTTAAAAGAGAAAGTGCATTTTAGTGAGTGAGTTAAGTGCCATACGTGATACACACTTGGGTGCTTATGTCTCACAAGAAACATAACTACCTGGGCAGAAGATTTTCCCACTGTAGGTTACTGTTACTTTAGACTGGTTGCCAACAACGGTTATAGAACTCAATGTCCTAACCCATAGCTGAAGGGAAGAGACAGATTAGTACCTTACCCAAGCGTATTTGTGCATAAGTGAATGTAACAAATTCAACTTAAAATTTGCATTTTAGCACTGAGAATAATCTTTTATAACAATCATAAAAAATTAAACTTCCATCCAAACTTTAATGTATTTCATACTATCTAGGGGAAGCATGGTGGAGTAATGGATAGCAGCTCAATTATTAGGAATCAAAGAGCATCATTTGAATTCCAGTAGAGTTAATTAGGTTCACTTACTCTTGGGAAAGGTATGAATCCATCTGCTAGCTATGAGCAATAGGACAGACTGGGCCCCAATATCCTTGAGTGGCAACCAGTCTAGAAGATCAACTCTGAATTAAAACCAGCCTGGAGGGTGTTTGACTTCATCAGGCTGTCTAGACCATTAAGCACCACTGCTGCTATGATTGCAGTAGATGTGGTACCCCTACGATCATAAGGAGTTATGAAATTTGTAATACTATCCAGCAAAAAGAAATATAGAATAAAATGCATTCACTTGTATAAGAAAAAGATTTTAACCGTGGACTCACAAGCACTATTGACAGTATTCATGTTATTATTTCAAAACAAAAATGGGATGAACAGCTGGTAAAATGCAAAGACCAGTCCCCAATTTATAGTTCTGTTTGTTTTCTTCCTTTCTCTAGTCTGTCCCTCCAATTCATTCTCTTTCCTATTTAAATACAAAGTGATTTAGTAACAAACTTTAATCTGGTTTTATGCTATGAAAAACTATATAAAAACTTTCTTAAAAAATAAATACATGCATGAGGGAATTATTTGTATGTTTCCTGTCAAGAGGTCAAAGCTTATGATTTCAGCCCTATATACAAACCAACATTTAAATTAAAAAAAAACAAATGTATAATTTGGATTTTGGTAAATTTCCAGGTTAGTTCAAAGTTCAGAGGAACTAATATCTTATAATAGCAACTGGGGATTTGACTGTGCTTCTAATGAAATAAATATTAAGAAATGGATGATGGTGTACTTGGATACATTTAGACTTTATGACCTTCTTAGTGACTTTGAAACAAATAAAGTCAAGCTTTGTAAATACCAGAAGACTAGCCAAAGAACAGTGTTGGGCCATTTGCTAGTGTCATTAATTGTAACTGGTCGATGAAAAAACTCACTTTCCTAACAGATTCTCATGAAATTAATTTACAGAGAATGGGTTGTTTTAAGCAGAAGTAAAGACAATCAGAGAAAATAGCATTGAAAGAATTTAGGGTAAGGGGGATTGAAGATTATGTAGACTCTGGTGAGCACTCAATTTATCTTGAAACAGTATGAAACCATTTCAAATATAATTGAATTATATCTGAATGGAACATCAACTAAGCAAACAATAGTAAAAAAAAAAAAAAAAGAAAAAAAAAAGAAGTTTCTGAGAGAATGTAGATGCTGTCAGTATCTGACAATACCCTCCACCTCTATTCTAATTTTATTGAAACTTTTTCCAATAAGAATTTCTTTCATAAGATTCTTCACAGTTCTCAGACAGTTTTCATAAAAAGATTTGATAATAAAGGCTTACATACAAATACATGCTTTTTATATATGAGTGTATGCTGAAAAGTTCCCAGTATAATGCAATTCGTAAAATATGATCAAAACATCAGTACTTTTTCTTGATTAGGCTGAGAATTTTTCAGCAACATCCACCTTTAGAGAAACACATTCACACATTACATATAACCATCCTATATAATTCAGTTATAACTAAAAATAAAAAAAAACAATTCACTTTCTTTTATTGGACATTAAATTACGTCACTTAGCATCTTCCATAATTTGACCTGACTTTCCATTAGCCTGAAAAATATTTATGAGTGTTCCAAACTTTAGAAATTCTGAAGAAAACTAAGAAGTTTACTTCTGTTTATAAATACTTGTTACAAAATAAAATCCTTACATTTGCTTTGATAAAGTTCATCAGAGGAAGAAATGTGTCAGTAAGTTTTCCTTTTGTCATATATATATATATATATATATATATATATATATAATATACACACACACACACTTATTTATCTGCAAATTCAGATCACATTTGTGGTGGGGGGATAGCTATTTCAACATGTCAGTTCAAGACATGCATTGCTGACCCTGGTCAACCAAAGGACTTTAGTTGATCATGGTTAACAATGAATGTCTCAAACTGACATATTGAAATAGCTATTCCCACTAAATGTAATCTGAATTTACAGATAAATAAAAGAATATCTGCTCTGTAAATTAAATTTATACTGAGTTCTCTATTGGAACAGTTTTAATATTTAAACAATATTTTTAGGATCATCTCGGATTATTTACCCATCTTATCCTAGATTTTTTTTACTGAGATATATATATATAAAATGTTGGTGGTTGAATACATGTTCATTTTTTATTGGATATTGCTGAAGTCTGTATTATCTGGTGATCATGGAATGAAAGAACAAACATTTTGTAAGAATGTGAGAACTGCAAACTTAATTTAATGTGAAGTTAAAACCAATTTTAACCAATTATCTCTAACCCACTGTTTTTTTTATTTCTTTTCAAAAGGAACAATCTTTATATATAATGAATCTCAGAAGACTGACCAAAATATTGAAACTTCACATATGAATGGTTAGCAGAAAAGATTCCTAAATTCTGATGAATTTTGGATTGTTTATTCTGGAGTTCTTTATTGTGAATAATTTGGACCTACAAAAGTTAATGCTCAGACTAAAAATGATTAGTAACTGAGTACAGATTTGATTTTCATGATGTATATTTCTGTTCTTTCCAGAAGGTAGAAAACAGTACTTTAAAATAGAGCACAAAATAAAAAGAAGTAATTTTCTTCAGTGAGTATTATTTCTATCAATCACTAGAATTGTCACCATGGGACAGTAGACATTTCATATCCCATATATTATGCTCTGTTGGAGTCAGACTTTCTGCTATAGATAACTTAATTCAACAAATACACACATGCACACACAATATATCTAGCAAACTGTTGTTTTTATTCCTAGTAGAGGCTTGAGTCTTTTGGGGCAATGGTACTTGCATAAAAAATTTGGTTTGGGGAGCTCGAAGAATTGAGCACTAAAGATTTCATTGTTCTTTTAAATTTCAATCAAACATTAGCAGTGTCAACTGGTTGAATATTTTTTTTAATCGTTTCTCCACAAACAAGGTAATAAAGCCACTAAGATACAAGGGGTTATGGAGAGCAAAAGAATCTGAGTAAAACAAAGGTACAGAATTCAAAGAGACAGCAGACATTGCATTTAAATTTTTGAAGATCGTGTTTTACAGGAAAGCAGCATCCAGAAGAAAATCCAGATGCTATAATGACAAGAGAAGAAACTGTTAGTTTGCATAGACCTTATGGTCAAATCTAGCAATTTCAACAGTAAAGTTATGAAATTAATGAAGTTAAATTAATTATTTTTTTCAATGATTAAATAAACCTAACAAATCAGATAAACATGAAACAATCTTGAAATTGTTATCCACCTTAAAATGTTTCTAACTGATAGGACTGAGAAAAAAATAAAAATAAAAAAGATATTGAATGTAAGCAGAAACCATTTTGAAAATGAAAAAGTCAAGATAAAAAAAGTATATCAAACATTACCTAACAAAAACAAATTCGGAATATATCTATATTGATTGACTGATTTGTTTTTTTTTGTGTGATTTATCAACCCTTTGAAGGTTATTTAAAGCCAGAAAATATTTTTAAATTGTAAGAATTTTCTTTTTCTTTTTTTGAGATAATAATTTTCAGAGATAAGTCTTACTAATTAATCCATAGCTAGGGGTAAAAGTAGGTTAATACCTTTCCCAAGAGTATTTGTGCATAAGTTAATATAACTAACCTGACTGGAATTGCAAATTGGTTCTCCAATTTCCAATTTGGAGCTGTTATTCATTACCCCACCTGCATACCCAAGCTTACAGGATCTGATATTTCCAAGTGGTCACCCATCTAGATACTAACTAGACTAAACTGTGTCTAAAGATTATATGCAAATTATGAATTGGTATAAAGAATTGCATTTTTTATGTTACAAGTCCTATTATGATGTTGTTTAGATTCTACTCAATATTATTAACTTAGATATATAGTGATAGAAAAAACTACAGACTAATTTGACTGTCAGTAGTTTATTTGCAACTATTTATTTTAATACTTTTACATTATTATATCTTGCAAAACTAATGTAAAAAAAATAATATGAAAAGATTTTAGAACAAATTCGTCAATTTCTTAAAAGAAAAACATAACATTTTATTTTAAAAATAAAAGATCTATTAACAAAAAATAATATGAACCTCCTAAAATTTATTGCACAAATGCTCCTTTCTTTTCAATAACTCTTAGAAGCCTATTGTCAACATCTGATGTTAGATTTGCAATTTTAGCAACTGTAAGTTGTTTGCAGCAACTTTAACTGCCCCCCCAGAGGTCACACTTGCTGTTGAATTGCCTTCCATTAGAATAAATATTTTTCTTGAGGATGCTCCACAGGTTCTCAATGGGATTCAAGTCACAGCTATTTGAAGGCCAGTCCATAAGAGAATCTTCAACAAATCCCTTTTCTTTCAACCAGGATTTAGTAAACTTTGATGCATGACTTGGTGCATTGTCTTGCATAAAGATCATAGATCTACGCTTGGCTAAAGACTGGTTATCAAGCCATTCAAAGAAATATTGCTCGAGAAAATCACAGTAACTTTTGGAATTCATTTTAACCCCATCTTTCACTTTAAATGGACCCACGAGCTCATTACCAATAATCCCAGCCCATATCATATTCCCACCGCCACCTTGTTGGCATTTAAAAAATTCTCTTGAGTCATGTTGCTTGCAAACCCATCCTCGAGCACATCGAGGGTGATCCTTGATTTGTCTGTAAAAAGCACTTTACTGAAATCAGTTTTCCTGTAATTTTTTGCCCACTGCAATTTTTTTTTTTTTTTGTTAAAATGGGTTTCTTTATTTGATTTTTTTTACATCAGCAAACTTCCTTAATGCTTTACACCTTGTTTCCCTTGACACCATAGGAGCTCCAACAGCCTCAAATATGAAAGCACTTGACTCATTTGGGTTTCTTATTAATTCTCTTCGGATATTTGATAGATCTCACTTTGTTAAATTCTTGAATTCAGCCTGAGACTTTTTTTCTTTGGTTGAATTCCCATTTGACATATTTTCTTGATTGTTCGATGATCCCTTTTCAAATCCTTAGGAATTTGAAGCGAAGACTTCCCTTTGCTAATTTCTTTGATTATATAGTTCTTTTCATTCATTGTTAGTTCTTTTTTACGAGCCATAATACTAAATTCTAGTTCTTGCAAATAATCTCTTGACGCTGCAAATTGCTATAATTACTGAAAAAAATACTAAATATCAATCTGAAATTGAAAATGGAATGTAAGTGATTTCATGTTTACTCACTAATACATAATAGTACAAATTATTTCATTGGATAACACATATCTATGAATTTTACATAAAATATTTGACAATACCTCTTTTGTATATAATCTCCAGATGCAGTTTAGATGTTGATTTAACTTGGTGATCATACAAGAGCTGGTGTTTCAATAGGATATAGCCATAAGCCGAGTACATCTAGAATCTGATATTATAATCTACAGACTTACATAGGTAATGCACATTTTAATATCATACAAATTACTTACATAACTATAGGTATTTATGCATTTTTGAATTTCTTTCCTAAAGTCACAAGAAGACAAAAAACAAAACAAAAAAACAGTACATTTCTTAATGATGTGTATGTGTGTGTAATGAAAATTGAGGTTTTGTTCAACAGAAGGAATGAGTGTGTTATCTTTCTTCTGCCAGCCTCTACATGCTTTCAATAAATCTAGTAAAACTATTTTGCATCTTGCACACCTTCAAAGAGTTTCCTCTTTGCTCAAGTATCTTCATATTAGAGTTTATAAACATACTAGAAATACTCTTTCACATATGACTAAGGCAAGATGTCAAACCTTTTGGGGAAATGATCTTGTGCAACTATTAGTTTATTGTCAAAGAAACCAAAATCTTTATCTTTCAGAGAACTATATATGCTACAAATATACACAAAACTACATGTGTATATCTCACACATGCACACACACACACACACGTATAATTCAGTATAATTTAAATTGATCATAAGGAATATTGAGCATAGTACAGTTGTTAGTATATAAATATTGATTGCTACTGATAGTAAGTTTATATTTCATTGGTGATTAGGAATGGTGCCTGATATCAAAGTTGGTTTGCTCCAAATAAACAAAATAACAGCAGCCTTGTAATATTTTTCTCTTGGCTTTATTAAAAAAATTCTCTCATGAGATTTAATTAACATTTATGTAATAACCATAACATTTGCTATTATCAAACAAAATGTGTATTCTTTACATTATTTATATTTAGAGAATTCATTGTTACATATAAAGGTATCCAGAGATTCATTTTTTTTTTCCACACACATGACTAATTTCATTTTTCTTATTTTTCTAATAAAGATGAGAGAATGTGTGTGTATGTGTGTGATAGTCTAACTCACTACCTAAAGATACCAGAGGACAAGGGACAGAAATTTTAACTTGCTGCCCACCAACACCAGAGGAGATAATAAAAATGGGGAGAGAGAGAGAGAGAAAGAGAGAGTGTGTGTGTGTGTGTATATGTGTGGTGGGGGAAAAAAAACACAGTAGTAAAAAATAAAATTATTGGTTAGTAGTTGTAAATATATTTCTACTAATAATTACAGAGAGGAATCTTGGCATGAGTTAATTGTTAGCAAGTTAATCTGGTTATACATGAGTAGCAGTTCCAGTTTCAATGGGTACCCATACTTGTGGCTTTGTGCTAAAACTAAGATTAATATATAATGATAAATACAAAGGTTGGCTGTCCAAAATAGGGGAAAAATGTCTTACCACAAACAGCATAACTTCTGGAAGTAAATATGCTTCTGTTACTTACCTGAAATAAAAAAAAATCAAAAAAATAAAAAAAAAAATCAATAAAATGAAAGAAGAATTAGAAGAAAAATCAAAAGTGACAGATTTCAATTTCATTCATCAATACTGACATTTCTTATCACTCAGTTTAGTGTTCTTTGGAAACAATGCTTTTTCTGTTTTAACCATCCCAGCAAGATAATGTGGCTCTACTTGGAACTAATTTATTTCTGTGATTATATTTTTGAGGTAACTTAGTTCCTTACATCACCAAGCAGCAAAAATACAAAAAGTAAAATATTTTTCTTGTTTAAGATTAATTTTCTTTATTTAAAAAAAAATATTCTGCTTAGATATTAAGATAATAATGCCACTTCCAAAAAAATTAAGATACAATCTACTTTTCTCATTCACACACTCCTATGCTGACTAATGTGTATTGTAAGCTTGAACTACACAACATAAATTTTGAATAATTTATAAATATACACTACAGTAACCATATTTGTGAAAGGGTATTGATACATTACAAAATTAAGTTTAATAAACATTATGTTTCATTAAATAAAAGATATCCAGTGTAAATATTTGAATTACTCAACTGCATTAGCAATAAGGATAGCAGTTGTTTAGTAGAAAGTAGGTATCTGCACCTATTAACATAAGAAAATGAGTGTAGTACAAGTCTACCATTGCTATTAGAATGGCCAACAAATTCCAGTATATTTTTTCTTGACTAAGTACAAACAAGAATTTAGGCAACTAAATCTAATATAAAGACCAATTTTTTGGAAGACATTGTACTCATAATGGAAAAATTTAAATGTAAGAAACAAAAAACAAAAGAGAAAGAGAGAGAGAGAGAATTTTTATAATTAGCATTTTCTTTTTGCACTGGAAGTCAATACTTTTGATTTGCATGAAATTTCATCTCTAACTGAATTTAATCACCAGGAAGCTGTTTTTCTTGACTTAAGCTTATAAGATTAATTATTCAGGCAAGGATAGATTGTATCCCATTTTTAAAATTAATGTTTTTGCTTTTCTTCTTTTTCATCTTAACTGAATCATATCAAGGTGTTAAGATCTTGTGTTAGTAGAGAGAATAAGATAACAGATAAGATTTCATGCATGCAATGTTAATAATAAAAATGAAAAAATTGTTTGAATAATGAAAGTACTGTATTTCAGCACTTAAGAAAACGACTGCTCCACATTTTTAGGATTAAAAAAAAAGTTTACATCACCACACTATCCGTTCTTTTTGACTTAATATTTAATAACATTTATAATATTTAAATTTTTTAATATTTCAATAAAATAATTTTACTTCAAGTTTGTAATATTCATCCATTTCTGAGGTTACACTTTTTTTTAATGATATTTTCATGTTGGCTAGATCTCTTTAAAAGTATTAAAAAATGTTATGTTTTGGCTTTTTACTTAAATGTCTTTTCCTTCTCTTTATTTTGTTAAAATTTTCTTTAATATTTAAGTTTAGCCTCATATAGTACAAGGCCACAAGTGAGAGACACCCAGTGAGGATCACATTTATTACAGTAATAATAGTTTGCAAAATTTGTTCAATGTTCCACATTTTACTAGTTTTACAGCATTTTATTTTACCTAATTTTAATTTTCTTATCTTCAAACATCTTTATAAAAGCAAATTCAGATCACTTATACTTGTTCTATATTGGGTTGTTTGAAAAAGTTCATACCAAACTTTAGTCATTCATGTTCCAACATGTTAAAACATCAAATTTATCAAGAGATATATGTATACATTTCTGATTTGAGCATACTTCAAACAATCTCTTGAAAAAGAAAGTTTAAAATTACTTAAATCATGTCAATTTTGCATCTCTATGAAAATGGAATATTATAAGGTGCATTTTAGACACTTGATGCTTTTCTTATTTATGTGAAGGCAAAAATGCCTCGCAAGCACCAAAAAAGATATGTGCTGTGTATGGTGAAAGTGCTTTAGCTGACAGAACTTGTTTACAGAAGTGGTTCACTAAGTTCATGATTGTAGCCTTATTGATAAAGAACGCTCAGGCAGACCCTCACCCCTCCACTACAAATGATGATTAAAGGAAGGCATTGATTGAGAATAACAAGCATTACACAATACAAGAATTGGAAGAAACACGAATTTATCAAAATCTGGCATCTATGAGCAATTAGTGAAGCTTAGGTACTCAAATTGCTACAATGTTTGGGTACCACATGAACTGAGTGAAAAAAATCTTTTGTATTGGATTTCTATTTGTAATTTTCTGTATAAATGCAATGAAAGCAAATTGTGACAGGTGATGAGAAATGGATAGTTTACAACAATGTTCAGTAAAAAAAGATCCTGGGGTAAGCAACATGAATCAACTTTAGCCACTAGAAAATAGATCTTTATCCTAGGAAAGTCATGCTGTGCATCTGATGGGATTGAAAAAGAATCCTGTACTATAAACTTCTGCCAAGTAGCAAGTTGGTTGATTCTGAAAAGTACTGCTGACAACTAATTAAGAATTAAAAGTAGCAATTAATGCTAGACTTCATGTTTCTTTGGCGACCCAGCAAAAATTGTTACAGCTTGGCTGAAACGTGTTACTCCACCCGCTATATTCATCAGACATTGCTCCTTCAGATTTTTATTTATTCAGATCCTTGAAAAATAATCTCAACTTGAATTCTTTGGATGACATGAAAAAACCTAATGAGTTTTTTCCAAGAAATCACTGAAATTCTGGGAAGACAAAATCTAACAAAGGAAAAATGAAGAGAGATTGTGCAACAAAATTATTCAGTTTTGTTGAATAAATATTTAATTACATAATTTTTTTTTTGTTTTAATTTCCCCATATAAATCAGCATGAACTTTCTGGGCAGCCCAATATATATGTCTGTGTGTGTTAATCAAATACTAATTTAGTAAAAGTAGGGAATTTCAAATAATTGTCACTTCATACTCACCTAAATATAGTGATTATTGTTAGTATTCAAAGTAACAGTAATCTGGAGGGAATAGTAAAGAGCAATTAGCTTAATTATCTTTTAAGTCAATTTACCTGCTTTGGTTTTGTCCACAATGCCTAAATTTAGCCTCTCGTTTCAAAACAAGCTGATTATTACAACCACTGGCATTGAATTTGTAAACAGAAGCTCCTGCCTGTCACTTCACAATAATAGCTACTGAAATGGTAGAAGCAGTTTTTAGACATATACAGGATTCACTGGGGATTTACTTTACAAAGTTACTTCAATATTAAAGTGCCCAGGACTGAAAACAGGTGAATTGGCAATTATTTGGCAGTAGATAGCTCTATGCTGATAAATTTTGATCTCCAACTCTATCCTGGTTAGTTTGGTGCTGATATTATAAAGCAAGACTACATTATGAATGGATCTTATCAGAGGATCCTGAGCAAAAATAGTGTTTGTCAGGATATGAGAACACCTAAAAGTTCAATTTAATTTGGCTTTGGATCAAATTAAACTTTGAAGGCTCCATAGCCAAGACTGCCAACTAGATTATTAAAAAATAAAAGCACATACCAATTTCTCATTCAGATACTCCAAGGTGTTTTACTAGAAAAGGATTTGTTATAGAATACAAAAAAAATGTTTGATCATATTGTTGAGGTGTATAATCATGCTGCAGGTCCCTTAGAATGTATTATTAATCTGGAACATATACAAGCTCCTCCACCCTGGCAAAAATGGATACTTACAATATGCTTCTGACAGATTGAAGGAATTATAACAAGAATTTAACATGCTTGAATCTTTTAAAGTTTAAATGTCTTGAAGATGAGTGGGTTATAATTGAATATTTGAATCCTTCTTAGTCAAGAAGGCAAATCAAGGAATCCAAGTCTCCTGAATGTATGGATAATCTACTTGAGGCTTTTCTGGTTGTTCAAGATACTCTCTTTGAATAAGATAACTGCACTAACCTTCCCATCAGATCTGTTGTGGATTATAACAGTTCTGTAAAACTGTCTGACATCGGTTCAACTTCACAATAAATAGATGCATTTATCTTGTAAGGTTCTAGAGTATAAAGCTGAATTGCAGCTTCTATAGAACATTACATCATTCAGATGACCAATCATATAGGTGTTATGACTGATAGTAGGCCTAGTGTATAGAACATATGAAAACCTTCATAGAACTGCCCAATCCTTACTGTCCAGCCTCAATAGAGTTTGAAATCACTTATGCAACCTTGTGAGTGATGAATTATTCTCCACCTTGGTACCCTTATCCTTGTCAGCCTTTCACTACTATGTCATTATTACTATGGCAGAAATTCAGGCAACTTACAATCCCTTGTTCTATCAGCTCGGACCGTCACAGTTAGGACTCCCCATACCATGTTCATGGGGACAATCCCTTTTCTATTCATATTCCTTTGATAAAAAAGCAAGTTCTATTTAGGTAGCTTCTTCCCCAGAACTTGTGGAACAAACTCTGGAGAGAATGCTTCCCTGACATCAACCTTAATCATGGTCTCTAAGTTCAAGGTCAATTGATATATTTTTCCCCCCCTTACAATTTCACCCAGTAATTCCCTATTTTGGTGGCCTTTGGCCTTGTATTGAGTGAACTATCAGTAACAAAAAAAAAAAAAAATGCTCATTTGCATTAAAGAGCAATAATATTGTTTGTACAAGATAAACTTCTTGGAAAATATCTACTGACTTTTATGAGTAGGACAGAATGGTGCAAGTTTTAATTGAAATGTTCTTATCTTTGTAGTATTAATGCACATCAGTACAGTAGGGGAGAGGCTAGCCATCTATCTAAAAAGGTAATGAATGTAAGATCTAAAAAGAAATGGTCTTCATATCATATAATGTAGAGAGCCATTTATTTCGAACCATGAGCACATTGTGGTACTCCGACAAGTGTTCCATGGATTATTAATTGCAGTACATCTGAAGTTGGCTCACCCTTCAAAGCATCAACTGAAGCTAATGTTTCAATGTTATTTTTTGCTCTTAATTTGGATAAATCAGCTGCGCAAGTTTTGAGGAGGAGCATGTCATTTATGTGTACCATTAATGAAAATAACATTGACTATTCAAGTACAAACTACCACTGACCCCTATAAACACAGTAGGTATATCTTTTACTGGCAATATGATGAAATGGTAATGTCAACATGTATTTCATTTATGTGAATCTGTAACATCATTTACATGTCTAGCACTTCTCTAATTAGACTGTGTAGGGATGCATGCTCTTTATTCTCCAGTTATTATAAGATTAGACTTGACAACCGACTTTGTTAGCTTACCTTTTGAAAGTATATTACTCAGCCATGACATTATCTATGTTGGGTGCACTAAAAACATTACTAAATATCTAGTGGCAGGACATGAGGAGATAATGATTTACTGATATAAGTACTAATAATTAACCCATACCATGGAGAGCAGAAGAGGTGTATTCATACTTTTCCCAAGGATATATGTGCTTAAGTAAATATAACACTCCCAACTGGAATTGAAAATTAGCTATTTGATTTCCAATTCCAAGCCATTATCATTATTCATTGCACTATCCACACAGCCAAACTTACAACACTTAGTATTCCAAGGCAGCCACACATCTAGATATTGACCAAGCTCAGTGTTGCTTAACTTCTGTGATAATACTGGTATTTCAATGAGATATGGTTGTACGCCTGGCATATTAAGAGCTTATGTTCTAGGAATAACCATTGCTAGATTTGGGTAAAAATAGCATCTTGATTTGGATAATGAAGGCATTTTAGGTAAAGCCCAAAATATTCTGCATATAATTGACACCCTGATGAAAAAAAAAACTTTTATAAAAGTAATTTTATCAAAACAGTTGTGATATTTGTAAGAAAGAAAAGAGAAAAATTACTTGTGCCTGTTCAATATAAGCTGAGATAATGGTAAAAAGTGATAATGTAAAACTGGTTTACAATTTTCATCTGAAAAAGTTCAGAAAAACATTCCAATTTTGAAGAACTTAACTCATGAATTACAAGAGAATAAGGAAAATCAAATAAGTTCTTTTACTTGTATCCATCTCTTTATTATAATGTTGTCATATTGAGCAACTAGAAGTTTGGTTAAAAAGTACTTATTTTAAATGAAAATAAGTAAACCTTTCCCAATAAGTTATAACACAATATCTCACTTTGAAGCAATTACGAAGTTAAAAAAAAAAATTAAAAAAAAATAAAACAAACTTTCTCACTCAAATTTACTGAAGATATTAAATAACGTATTATTTAATTAGTATATATAAAAATATAGAATGCGTCAATAATGTGCAAATTTTGTAATCTTTTTTGTAGTAATCTTTGGTGACAAAGATAAATTCAAGAAAATTCTAGCATTAAAATTAATATAACCCTTAAATGGCAAAAATCAAATATTTTCAAATTAATCTGATGATCATTCACTTGATAAGACCTTTGTTACATTTAGAAAATTGTTAGTTTTGACAATTTTTTTTTTTTTAATATAAGTAAGGATTCTATTTACAATCTAAGCAGAATACCAAAGGAATTCATTTTGTTACATTGCTGAAACCAAAAGTACCATCACTTCTTCTTATACACTATATTCTTCCTCTATAGGGAGAGTTGAAAAATGTGATAAAGATTTTAATTGAAGTAATTAACTTTATCAAATCCAAAGAAGAAAACAGCTGGTTATTGAAGGTTCTTTG
The DNA here is from genome assembly GCA_037127315.1 of Ascarosepion bandense. NCBI lineage: Eukaryota > Metazoa > Mollusca > Cephalopoda > Sepiida > Sepiidae > Ascarosepion > Ascarosepion bandense. The sequence goes on from JBBBDQ010001494.1 coordinate 371,687, forward strand.
CAAAGAGTTCAAGAATTATTTTTGGTATCCTACATCATAGAATTTTACTTTTCATTAAATCTTCAATAAATGTTACCAAGCTTGTAGTAAAAAGGAACTTCATGTTCATTGGATATTATCCAATGATCATAGTATCATGAAACAATATTAAATAAAAAATTCATTAAGTTTATGCTCTAAATAAAAACTCAAACCCTCAACCTCAAGACTGCTGTTTTAACCATTGAGCAAAACTCACACATCTATTTATTTGAAAAAATTACATAACATGGGAAATAAATTTGTAACATTTGCTAACAAAGTTCACAATGAAATGCTTTGAAGATTGATGAGTAAATGAAAAAATAACTAATCCATCTGAAATAATAAAATGTGTCATCAATTTAGATTTTCAGTTATTTTTTATCATAGAATTGAAAACAGAGTTATGAATAAAGCCAAAAATAATGAATTTAAATGGAAAACAATGAGTATTTTTCTAGTTAGCCCTTTCTCTGACATATACAAGATAATTGGAAAAATTATTTTGATAAAGGAAGTCCTCTGGACTGCTTCACTCAATTTTTTTTTAAATGTCCATGTTAACTGCTTATTGAATCTATACTAATCCCAAAATATCTTAATGAATATGCCATAATCCTGACATTTTATTTATTCTTTTATCTTAAAGAGACAGATTCCACATGGGAATAATCACATTTTTTTGACACCTTTCTAAACTTTCTTCTTGATAGTAAATCTGTTTTCAACATTGAAAATGCAGATTAAGTTCAAGTTAAGCTTATATTTATTCTATTCTTTTTTTTTTTTTTTTTTTAACCAGCTGGTGTAGATTAAGTGCAGATATCTGGACAATGGTCACATGTTCACACTCCCATACATATGTGAGATATTTTCAGTTCTGCAATGTCTGCAATACCTAAAGCCTAAGTATATATCCAGAATCAAAAAGAATTTTCTAACTATATATATATATATATATATATATATATATATATATAAGCATCAACAAGTTTTCCTTTTTAAATATTTGAAAATTTTTCTATTGTCTATAACATACAAATGAACAGATATTTTTTAGCCTGCATTTTCTTTTTCACTTTATTCATTCGTGTACCAGTGATTCTCCCTCTATTTTTTTTTTTTTTGGAATGCAAAAATGGGCACAAGCAGACAAATTTAATCCAAGAATTAAAAAATAAATGAATAAAAAACAATTTAAAATTTATATAAAAAAATATTTTATATATTAGTTTTGATTTATTTTTAATTTGAAAAAATAAATAAAAAATGAAAATCTGACAATTAGAATATGTGTGTTGGGTGGGAGGTGGTCAAAATATTATAAACAATAGTCATTGTGAAAATTCTAAAAACAACTCTGTTCATACATAATGCAACAATGATTTTTTTTATTCTCTAATCTCTCTTTATATTAAGTAACTAAATTTTAAATTCTATTATGGTGTCTTTTTTGTTTCAGTAACATCTGAAAGAGAAAAAATATTTTCTTTTCTTGGGCAAAGGTTTTTTTTTCTATCAATTCAGCAGGCATGAACATTAAATCAATAAAAATAATTTGACTGTCAAAAACACCATAAAAATATTGTTAAATACTCACATGGCTTAATTCTTTTCTAGTCAAAAAATTTGACTAGTATATTAGTTAAAACAAAATTAAACTCCCACAGTTTAACTTCACATGAATTTTTGTCAATTTAATGTTATGTCCAATTGATGAATCTTTTCAAAAGTGATGATAGGCTTGGAGAACTTAATACTCACAATAACATTGTCTTAGGGATAGAGCAGTTAAGAAATAGGCTGGGAATTACCAATACAACAGATCTTATGCATCAAACAAGGCTTAGATGGTTTGGGCACACTGAGAGAATGGACATAGAAAACCCAGTCAGCAATGTAGGTTTATTAAGATCGATAGCCAAAGAGATAGTTATACCATGTAAAACATGGACCCAGCATATTAAAGATGATTTAAGGAAGTGAGATTACAGACAGGCCTTACACAAAATTGGGCGGCTTGGAAAAGAGCTATCAAAAAACTCCATCCAACCCATTTTAGCATGGAAATGGATGTTAAATGATGATGAGTACAAGGGAAACAATTAAGTTACCCAGTTGAGTAAATCAATAATAGAACAGGTTCCACAAAGTCAAAGAGGAATTGTAAAAGGAGCAAAAATTATTTAGATCAACAAAGATAAGAATTTGTGGAGAGCCATGATTCATCATCTTCTGGTATATAAAGAGTGTATACAGAGTGCAAAAGATGAATTGTCTAAATTACGCAAAAATGAAAATAACACTGATATCTTATTTTAACAGATATATTTACCAAAATTACACAAAAATATCTTGAAATACTAAAGAGTAAATTTATTCAATAAAATCGCCATTGGCTTCAACCATGACTTCAAGACTACTTCAGAATCTCCTGCAACTCTTCTGGGTGGTCTTGTTGAAATTGGTGAATGCTGTCATAATTCTTGCCTTCAGTTCATCTTTGGTATTGCAAGGAATTTTGTTGGTTTCTCACTCAACGGGGCTCCACATATAATAATCAAGGGGGTTGCAGTATGGGGAGTTAGGGGTGATGTTGCAAAAATTGTTTGATAGCTACGATTAAGTTCTGCTTGTGTGGTATAGTACAGAGTCTTGCAGCTAGACATAGGGTCTTCCAGTAGTCAACCTATTGACACAGGGCAGCACTATCTCTTCAAGGTACTTGATATAGGTCTCCATGTTGAGTTTGTAACCTGGTGGAAAGATTAATGGAGGCATAACGTCACTATCACTAGTGATCTCTCCAAACACTTTTGTAATCACCATTAGGCTCATTTGATACTAATAAAAAATCCATATGATTTTAATAAGTACTAAGCTTCAAATGGCACATTACAAAATTTGGGTCCAATCAGATTATTAGTTTACAAATTATTTAAGTGAAACTACTGTTGCAAATTTTCAAAACAATGGAAAAATCTGAATTTCGTGTGTTGATAAAGCATTGCTTTCTGATGAGAAAAATACTGTTCAAGCAAAGCAATGACTTGATAAGTGTTTTTCAGACACTGCTTCATTAGAAACAACAGTTAAGAGGTGCTATGCTGACTTTAAATGCAGTTGTACAGATACTGAACACTCAGATTGCCCAAAATCGACACTTGTTGCGGAAAACACCAAAACATTTCTACAAATTCATTTTGGCCCATCGTAAATTGAAGCTGCATTAGATAGCAGAGGAGTTGGACATATCAGAAGGCAGTGTATTCACCCTTTTGCATGAACATTTGTCAATGAAAAAATTGTGTTCAAACTTGGTGCTGTGTTTGCTTACAGTTGATTAAAAACAACAACATGTCAACAATTCAGTGAGTTGTTTGCAACTGTTTCAATGCAACAAGATGGAGTTTTTGTGTAAACATGTGACAGTGGATAAAAAAATGGATTCACCACTTTACTCCAGAGTCAAATCAGCAGTCAGCTGAGTGGCCAGTAGCAGGTGAAAGCCATCCAAAGCGACCAAAGACACAAAAATTAGCAAGCAAGATTTTGGCCTCCATATTTTGGGATGCACAAAGTATTTTGTTCATCAATTACTTTGAGAAAGGAATAGCAATCAATAGTGAATATTATATAGCATTATTGGTGCGTTTGAAGGAAGAAATCACCAAAAAAAGCAGCCACAAATGAAGAAAAAAATGATCTTTTACCAAGACAATGCACTGTGTCAATTGCAATGATGGCAAAACTACATAAATGGCACTTCAAATTGCTCCCGCATCCACCCTATTCTTCAGATCTGGCCCCCAGCGACTACTGGCTGTTTGCAGACCTCAAAAAAATGATCCAGGGAAAGAGATTTGGCTCCAATGAAGAAGTGATATCGGAAACTGAGGCACATTTTGAGGCCAAAGACAAATCGTTCTACAAAAAAGACATTGAACTGTTAGAGATATGTCAGAATCAGTATATCACCCTAGAAGGAAACTATGTTGATGAATAAAGTCAAGTTTTGCCTAAAAGTTGTTGTTTTATTAGTTAGGTGCAGGATTTATTGAGTGATGTGTTAGAAAGTAAGAATTTTTATGATCTTCCTGATTCATTAAAAAATATCAGGTATTTTTAAAAATGTAGAATTATACTTTAGTGTTGAAGACAAGTTTTGAGAACTTGTGCTTAAGCTCATCTTAACTTGGCACTGAGATTTATCTGGAAGACAGCACTTTCCCACCTCATTTAAAAAGAGAAGTGGAGTATTCCTTGATATTCATGAAGATACTTCAGTTTGTTTTGTTAGTTTTTTCTCTTTTGAAAGGCCAATGTTAAAGACAAATTTATGTTGATGGTATAACCTGAGGAGTGCAAAAATTATTTTTTCTATACTTTGCATTACAAAGTCAAGATCTTTCTTTACTTGAGAGAGCCATTCAATCATCCAAGGTCCAGATGTAACACAAATTCTCAGACTATAATCAGATAACATATCCATGTAAAGGTTTTTCATCTGTTTAATCAGAATTCTAGTAGTGTGTGTGTGTGTGTGTGTGTGTGTGTGTGAAAATGGAAAATTTCTATTTCATGCCTTTTCCAAAAGCACTGGTATATAGTGATACATGATTACAAAAATTGAATCAATTTTTTTAAGTTTCACTCTTCTGATAAATACTGTCTTTAAATAACAATAAGAAATTTTAGAGAGTGAAGGGAGTTGATAACAGGATTTCAAGCCAGTTCAATAAAAGAGGTTAATTTAATATGGGTATCTATGAACATTCAAGGTGAAAAAGGGTACTGCAAGAAAGCCACTGAGAAAACTGTAATCTTGTTTTATAAAATTATTGATCTGCTAGGTATATGTAGACATTTTTCTCCAGTTTAACTAAGAGGAAGGGCAGGATGAATTCTTGAAGCTAGATAATTATAAAGTTGAAGGCAGTGGATGTACCCATGTTTAGCATAAAAAAAACTACAAAAATTCACAAAACAAAACTTCATTACCAACTATCTTATGTAAAAACTAAAATTATTATATGTGATAGTCCACTTGGTAAATGTAGCTGGATTTTTTGTCAGTCTAGAGAAAAAGATTGATACTATCTGCAGTATCTCTGAATTATCTCTACAAGTACTACTCACACTTAAATCTTACAGATTAATTTCAATTTCATATTCACAAACCAATTTATGACATCAACAATTTCAAAATAAAAAAAAATAATGTTGAACTGTTGTTTTTACTTAATTTTTTACAATAACCATAGAAATAAAGAAGTAAACAGTTTATTTCCCTGAGCTGATTAAAAATGTCATTCCTTTTTTGTTTTAGATTTTAACTTGTGTCCCTTAGACTCCTTTCTAGCTAAGTGTTCTCAAAATTGAATCATATTACAATAGAGAAAAAATACAGAAAACATTACTTACAAAATGCACAAGAATTCATAACAGAGAAACTTTTCAACAAATTCTTCTAAGATAATGACAACATAATGCTGTCAACATTTTTAAATGAAGAAATTTTTAACACAGCATTAAACTGCAGATATATCTCAAAATAATTAACATTGTAAATAGACTTGTCAAAAATACTAAATTTTGAATAATTTTTTTAAACATTTCTTTTGGAAATTATATTTTCTTCAACTTCAGTTCATGGATAAATGTAATGTCACCACAAAAACAAACACATCTATTGCTTCAGGTCTTATATAGATTTTTTTTCTGCATAGCATAGTATAGCATGAAAAACATTTATTTTCTAAGTATCATATTGGGTGTTGCAGGTATAAGTAGTTTCTTGTACAGAGTGAGATGAACAAATTGTTGTCTAAATAACACAAAATTGAAAACATCTCCTTTAAACAGATATTAAACCAAAATTAAACAAAAATATCTTGAAATACTAGTGAGTAAATTTATTCAATAAAATTGCCTTTGGCTTCAACCATGGCCTCCAGATGACTTCAGAATCTTTTACATCTCTTTTTGGACAGTCATTTTGTTTAAGGTTTTAAATGCTGCCATAATCCTTGCCTTCAGTTCATCTTTGATATTACAAGGAATTTTGTTGGCTTTTTGATCAACTGCATCCCACACATATTAATCAAGAGGGTTGCTGTCTGGGAAGTTAGATGACCACATGTAAAGAGTGATGCAGGTTGCAAAAACTGTTTGACAGCCATCATTGGGTTCTACTTGTGTGGTATAATGCAGAGTCCTGTTGCCAGACATCAGGTTTTCCAGCAGCCACCCTCTAGACCTAGGGCAGCACTACCTCCTCAAGGAACTAGATGTAGGCTTTCATGTCGAGTCAGTCTCTCTGGTAAGATGAATGGAAGCATAACATCACCATCACTAGTGACCACTCCAAAAACCTTCATAATCCCCATTAAACTCATCTCTTTTCAAATCCTATGCACTGTTTTCAGATTGACACCCAAACACTGAAATGTTTGTATTGGAGCTTCAGACATGAATGCTAAACAGTACCACATGCTGTTTTCAGATTTCTGGGAGTGAATTGTGTCATGATGCTTTTTTTTTTTTCTTAAAGACGGTGTCTAACTGTCCCTACTATACTGAACAGTTGACAAAATAAAATAAAAAACTTGAAATTATAAAATAGCAACAATTTACTCATCATTGTATTCTTATCTTTCTTATATCAACCTAAAGGAAGAAAAAAAAAGTTTTGTTTTAAAACATTTCTGTTTAGATAAAATGTTACACTAATTTTTTATAAAATTTAAAATTTGATGCAAGATTTTATCTAGGCAGCGAGACTACCCACTTGTGTATGTGGATTAGTTCTTTTATTTAGTTGAGTAATCTTCAGAGAAAAGTTGATGCAAGAGAAGGGAGACTTTATATACGTTATATGTGCAACTGTTTTAATTGCAAATTGAAAAGAAAAATATTAGAAAAAAACAGAAAAATAGTTTGAGTCGTATGAACAGAGGGTAATAGAAAGATGTGAGAAAACTGATTACCAATTTGTACAGAATAGACATAACAGAGGAAGGAAAGGAAGAAAACAAGACAACAACAAAAAAAATAATACAAACTATAAGAATTGTGAAAATGAGAAAAAAATGACAAGTTTATAAAAACAGACACTGAAAAGAATACAAGTCTTGATTCATACACATGATATATATATCTCTACACACACACACACACACACACACTTGTGTGTGTATATGAGAGTTTTAGATTAAGTGCTGAATAAACAGTTTAGAGATACCAACCAATACTGATTTATTAAAGGATAAATGTAGAAATGGATGGATGATTTTATATATAGGTGCTAAAAAGTTCCCTAGCCCAACCACTTCTCAAAATATGACAAAACATCAGATTTTAAAAAAAATGCTTTCATAAAACACTAATTTCTATATAAGCAAGAAATAGATTTTATGCATACAGGTCTCTGTGTATATGCATATGAAAGAGAGATTAGTGTATGTTTAGAAGTAATATACACACCATGCAACAAAAAGTGGAGGTAATCATAACATGTTAAAAATGAGGAAGAGAAAGAAAAAAAAGGGCAAAAAAGTTAACAAGTAGAAAGAGAAACACTGTATAAAGGTAAACTGTATATCTACCTGTAGAGAAGATAAAGGGCTTTCTTTTTTCCTTGTTTCCAAAAAAGTTTTCGAAAAGTTCTGAGAAGTGTAGACTTGTTATTCCCTCATCTTCTCTGATGGTCCCTGACCATCTCTTTTGGCCAGGGCCACCTTTTTGGCCGAAGCCATGCAAACTTGTAGGGCCAGATATACCCTGCTCGATACTAGTCCCAGTTGTACAGATACTTTTGCTACTCCTGCTAGATTATTGTGGGTGGGTAGGATTTAGCACTATAGGTTGAGGTGAGCAGGTAGAGGAAACAAAGGGAGGGTTTGCTAAGAGCAGCAGCAGAAGAGGAAGATGTAGACAAGATAATTCCTCACACATCTTGGTTTCTCTAAATCAGCATCAACATTGTTGTTTTGCATCATCATCATTTATAGAGCTGATCATCATCCAAAATGTATGGTAAGGTAGAGTTGCCAACCAGTCAACTTCTAGCCTAGGGCCCCCATCTCATCTTGCATAGAGAAGAAATATTACTTGCCAATCAGAAATGAAGAAGTGTAGGTGCTTTACACAGGTAAGAATGAACCCAGATCAGCAATTCTAATTGCCATTGTCAAAGTGAGAACTCATGAAATTTTTATGAAAGCAATAATTTAGGAAATAATTTATATTTTTTGCTCTGCAACTTCAGAAATTTTTTTTTCTTTTAGCAGTAGTCAGTTTGCTATGGGATTTGAATTCAGCCTTTTCTCCTAAGTCTCCCAAGTCATAGCTAACAGCTGCAGTCTTCATCAAATACTCCATTAACATAAAAAGAAGAAAAACAATTATGATAACAAGGTTAAATTACCGGCTTCAAAATCATTGAAAAAGAGAGCATAATCTTCACCAAGTGTTCTAGAAATTCAACCTCATGCTAAAGAGACATTTTTGCTAAACTAGGCTGAAAGATAAGCACAGGACATCCTAATCAAATTTTAAACTTTTGAGAAATTTAGGAAGAATAATACTTTAACTCCACTTGAAGTTAGCTATTGTTACATTGATCATACAATTCTAAATTGCCATAATTAGTATCTTTCAAGATGTCACTTAGCAGTTAAAATAGTTAACTAACAGTCAAGAAATCGCTATTGTTTTTTCAAGTGATGCTCATTAATAATAATGCAAAAAAAAAAAAAAAAGAGAGCCAAATCTAGCTTCATTTGAAATGAGAATGAGCTTTTCACTGAGAAATCAAATACTTATAAAATACAAGAGGTGTCAAAATTAGGTCAGTGATAAATACAGCTTTTCATATTTTTATAAATGCTTCTTTGTAATAGGCATGTGGAAATACTAATAGCAAATAGTGCAGCATTAGAGTTTCATAAATGATAAAAATAGCAACTATAATTGAGAGGAAATTAATGTATGTGAAGTAGGTTTACCATAATTTTTAAGCATCAAAAAGATGTTTCTTACATAAGATATTTTCATGACCCAAAATACCTACCCAATTCCTTATCACAAATAAGACAAACCTATCAAATCAGGATGGATATGCAGTAAGTATGAAAAGAATAGATGGCAAATATATAATGTATATAAACATTTATGAAATTCAAATCAAAAATGAATTTATATACATATAAATATATTTGCTGGTCTGTAAGTTACATGCACATAAAATATTTTGGTACATTTCAATATTTATCAGTTTTAACCACTTTTGTTTGGTGCACAATCCATAACACAATATGCAGTATAAAAACTGAATGCTATTTTTCCTCTAATAAAACAATTTCATAGTTTTCTAACAGGAATAAAAAGTTAAATGAATATATATTAAATGTAGACATTTTTTTTTCTGTGTTTTCAGCATATATTTAGTTTAAAAAAAAAAAAAAAAAAAAAAAAAAAAGTGTGGCAAAAACCTTTGCACACACTTAGTATGAAAATTCTATATTTTTCTTCCTTTAAAATTACTTTCTGTATTAAATGTTTCATTTTCAAATCAACAGTGATTCCATGTAAGATCTCTGCAAGATGGGATTTTGTAGAAATCATGTAAATGCTTTTTGAATTTTTCCCAATCACTACAATCTTAACTTCTTCAAGTCTTAAGTCAACTGTTACCTTTCGAACATCCTAAACTACACTTTTTGACTTCTTTTATACTCAAACATTATACAGTAACCCTATACTTAGTAGTTCTTGGGTCCTGTATTGAGGAAATATTATTATTAAAAAATAAATAAGTGTAGTATTCAGTAATGACATACTTTAAAAAAAATTAAATTCCAATAAAAAACAAATTTAAAAATAATTATTATGGACTAAGTAAATTGGAATAAATAATCAGCCTTAGCAAGGAAAAAAAAAAGTCATCTTTCTACAACAGAAATAAAAGCAAAGAGAAATCTGTAAATTTTAGAGCTTTCCACAGGGTGGGAATTTCCCACATTTCACTGGTAAAATTTTGATGAACTAATAAAGATTTTAATGCCAAGTTCTGGAATGTCCTAAAGTAATCTATTCTTTCCAGAGAAGAATCTCAATAGTAATAGATTATTCCAGTCTTGATAACAAGAAAGAATCTTATGTGTAAAACATGAGAGAGAGGTTAGAAATATACACTCCTACCACATAACAATTACGTAGATATTAAAAGTATATAAATACATCTCCAGTTTGATAAATCTATGTGTGCATAATTTCACATACCTAAACACACAAATTAAACATACTCATGTGTATGTATATATACATTTACTTATGCACAAACATATGAATGCATGTATTTTACCTCTCAATTGAAAGAATTTAAAGAGAAAAGAATTTCTGATTAAAAAGTGAAGAAAAAAAAGCATGTTTGTTATCTCAATAAATCAAGGAATCTGTTTCATGTTTTAAAGAGAGAAATAAAAAAAAATAATATAAAAAAATGTAAGCAATAAGAGAAGGTGAGAAAAAGAGTCAAATGAAAAACAAAAATAAATGGAAAACACTGAAAGAATATTAAATTAATACTTTTATGGCATACAGATTCCAATATCATGTTTATACAGTGTGAGGGTTGATATTTTGAAAATATATAAAGATTTATTTATTTACTACTAACTTCATTTTTCCCCATCTTACAACATCTCACAAGGATTAAACCAGTTTATTCCACAACCTTACTCAGGTTAAGCTATCTACAGTGAATTTTAATGAGTAGTTTTTGGTTTATACATTGACTCTGCAAATTTATTAGATCTTCTCAAAAACACTATTTTCCATGCAAGTGACAATATCATGTTAAAAAAAAGCAAATTAAGTTTGTTTTTTTTATTTCTAAAATATCTACCTGCATTATTGCAAAATCTTTGTTCAATATGAGATGGTTGACTGACTTATCTCAACTGATCAGAAATTTGTGCCCTAGAGGCAAGTGCTCATAATGAACTTTAAAAAGTCTAGAATTACAGACAGGCAACAAATATTAACATCAATAAAAATTAAAGAAAGGCAACAAATATTGAGACAACAGCTTTAATATGACACCTTTCTCTCTCTCTCATATACACACACACACAGTTATACATATTTAGTGAACCTTGTCCAAGAGCAGATGAGAAAAGTAGGATTATATTGCACTAATTTCCAAGTAAAATCTTAGCTTTTTACCTGGGCTTGATCATATTGTTAGAAAATCTGCAAGTTTCACCTCCTAGGCAAGTCTAAAATGTAATCATAATGAATTATCAATAGGGCAGTTGGTTCATGAAATAAACAAAACGATGAAAACAGGACACTAGACCCCAGAATTTGCGGACTTTAGAGAAGAATGGTTGCAGGTAGTGAAAGAAATCAACAGCAAGATGAAAAAAACGAAAAATATTGGGTGGATATGATAAATCTGATGTAAGACAAAAAGAAGGAAAACAAGGAAAAATAATTAAAAATATAAGGTTGACAGTTGAAGATATAAAAAGAAATACACTGATGTAGCAGTATGTGAAGATAGGAGTAGGATACACCATAATTTGATGTAATGAAAATGCCCAGAGCTATATTTATTGTGTTCTATCCACTGGTGAGTCAATGTGAATACTGACTATGCTACTTATGACAAGGTGACATGATTTATTGGAGTTAAAACAGGCATGATAGTGGTTGTCAAATAACTGAGAGATTTTATTTCTGAAATTAACAGGATATTTAGTATCAATGGTGTTAAGTGTGTACCCGAAAATACCTGATTGTAGATATTTTCATTCACCATAGACAGTGAAGAGACTGACCATAGATCCTTAATAATCATAACCAGGAGTAACAGACAAGTGACACTGACACAAATTGAATCTACATTCAATGCAAGATATTATTCAGCTGCATATCCAACAAGTCAGTTTTTTCAGGTTGTTTCAGGCAAATGGCAGGATTGTTGACTACTATATTACACAGCTTTGTAACTTTTTGCATCCCTGTATAAACCCCATGTACTTCAACAATGACAAATTATTCCAGAAGTGTCATTAAACCCAAAATTGTCCAGTATTCTGGAAATTTCTAATGAAACTGTGTGGTCATTACAAGCCCAATCAAGCATTTAGCAGACATTGTGGAGAGGTTTATTAACACACATGATCTTGCACCTACAAGTATCCATACAGCATGTCTCACAGATTGCATCTTCAAAGTAAACATGAATCTGTTGCCAATAACAAGAAAAGATTGCGTTATAATGGAACATCCTATCATCCCCGGCACTTGATTCGCCAAAGAGATTAAGAAGTGCCGAAGTAAGGAAGTACAAGATGATTCAACTTCCACTCTCATTCCATCTTGACTTACCATTTTATGAATTGTCTGTTGCTTGTATTTTTCTGTACAATAAACTGTTATTTGTTTACCCCTTACGTGTTGTGTAAATCTTTCCATTTGGAATTTACCTTGTTATTTATATCGTTCCCACGATATAACAGATTGTAACAACATTTGATGAGTAACAAAAGTTTAACTATGTGAAATTATTTTGATCAAATTTTAATTAACATTTTTAACTACATTTTTTTACATAAAATTTCAAATGAAATCAAAGCCATGAAAATAAATATGATTAAATTTAAAATATAACAATTATAGACATTTTTGTTTATCATTTTATTTTCAGATTTTAAGTTAATAGATTTCCTGAGGATGTCAAATAGACACAGAAAAAATAATAATTGAAAACAACTAAGATAATTAAAAGGCTTTAATAATTCATCTGAAATAGGAAAGTGTTCCTGTTATTTCTTCCCGGATAATGATGAAGGATGAATTGCTATAGAAATAGCATAAAAACCAAAACATTATAAGCTTTATAAATTGTATAGTATCCAAATTATCTGATAAAGTGTATAATGATACACTATTATTTAATTTTATGGCCCAGAAAGATGACAAAATGAAATAGGTGGAAGCAGTTTTTGCCAAACAATTTAAACATCAAAAAAGTTATAGTTGCTATTTTAACCAAATATCTTATGTAATCTTAGCATTGCTGAAAACATTAAATTTTGTATATATGTAAGACTGTAAATAGAAATTTAAAAAAAAAAAAAGTTTCCATCCATAGATTTATTGAATGAGTAATCCCAAAGATTGAAGTGTATGTGTTGGGGAAATTATTAATATTCATTAGAAAGATATAAATTAAGAATCTAATTTATATACATGATAAAATATACAACTACAGGTTATAATGCATTTAAGGAGTAAAATATCTAACTAAATTATTGTAATTATTTACATTGTTCAGGCTATTGTCCTCATCTTCATTGCCATATTCACATTTCAGACATTATACACTCAGGCTTTCTTTAGGCAACTGGATTTCAAACCCAACTATTATTTCGTCCACCAGAGTAAGTTCTAGTTCTACATGCCATGCTTCTTCCAGATGTCTCAGTATCAGTTATCTCCTATTTAACTCAACTCTCCAAGTTTTTGTTCACCTCTGCTGTAGCCAGGTATTGAACTAACAACTTTTTGGCTCAAGTTATTGGATTCAACCAATGCTTTTATCCACTAGGCCATGTATCCTCATTAGAAAAATATATTAACTATTTTGTATTTATCAAGTGTAAAAGTAGAAAAAAGTTTCACACAATAAAAACAGACTTTGATGAATTGGTTTCCTTGACTTTTTATTATCCTATTCTCAAGAAACTTATGTTAAATGTATATCAGGCACAATACAAAATGCCATAATTTAACTTCTAATCCAGATCACACTAGGTAACCTTCCTAAAAGAATATACAAGTAGTAACAAACCAGTCTTAAGGATATGATTGACCAATCCTCTCAATGTTTACACAAAGAAAATACCCTTTATCTTTTATATGGATGTATATTCATACAAAGTCAATTTCATTTAGAAATCTTTTTGCTAGATAAGCAAAAATAAATTCTACTCAACAATCCTGAAATGAAAGTGCCATTGTCTTGATACTTTAGTCAACCAATGCTACAAACAATACTCACTACTTTTCAATGAATATGCCTTTGAATAGCAGCTGAAACCCGACGCCAATGTTGGCTTTTAACAGCAGGCTGTATTGCTAGCAAGCAAAATGTTTACCCAAAATATTTTTCCAATTTGGCTTTCTTTGCCTAGTTACAAGATTATCAAAAGGATTTTCCCAAGTATTATAGAATACAAATCAATTTGTAATATGGATAATTATAATTTTCATCTTTCAAATGTTACAGTTTTGAACTGGTAATAGATTACATTACTTAACAATGACAGCCTGTTTTAAAGAAGAAAAACAGGACTGGAGTTATATGACATCTTTACTGATAGAGCAAAACTATTACTTTAGAGGTACCTCCACAGATTCATGATATCTAAGGTTTAAAATTAATTTTTAAAAATGAAAAATCTTTCTTGAAGCTTCTATTTTTAGTCATCTTTCACCATAAAAACATTTTTTTTAAATCTTTAAAAAATATATATACTTTTCTGAAAGTTTATTTGAGGAATATTAGCCGATTTAAAGTTTAATTAAGCTGAATTGAAACAAACGTTACTTATTTTAAGATTAAGATATTGCAGAAATGCATTATTTAACACAGAGGAGTTGTTTATTTAAGGTGTTGACAGCTGAACTGACAGATAGAAGTTTATTTAATTTTTTTTCTACAGTGGACATATCTATAAAATTTACTAGGAGGAATATACTGTGAGTGCCACTTTTTTTAATATAATTTTTAACTATCTCATAATCTCAAAAGTTTAAGTAAATATTCTCTGTAATTTAATACTTTTTGAATGTTAAATATTTTGGCTTTAAATTTACTATAGTTATCACACTTATTTTCTGATAAGGCCATATAAGGATATGTCTAATTAAAATTAGCACATTTATGCACACAAAAAATTTTTTTTAACTCCTTTTTAAAATATTGATGGTCAATGAATTGTATTAAACTTTTCTATTTATACCTAGTAAATATAACTTTACTTAAAATATCACTGAGTGGGGACAAAATAATACAGAAACATCGAAGATTTAAAACTAGAAAATAAATAAAAAAAAATAAAATACTGTTCTTGTAAAAATTCATTATTTATTGAAATTTTTTTCTTAAAACAATAGTTTCATAATATAACTTAATAGCAATTAAAAACTTATAATTAAATAATTTGTTTTATTGCATTTTTTATTTTGATTCTGAACAGATTTTCTGGTGGTCTTGTTTTACAAAATGAAAAGGATTTAAGTTCCTAAGTTCTACTTTTGACTAATATAAACATTAAGCTTTACAAAATGTAATTTCTCAAAATTTCATAAAAATCAAATAAGTGGAGGTAACAGACGTAAAATAGTATTTATTAAAAGATTTTCCAAAAACATTTCTAAAATAATTAAAATCTCACAATTGTTGATTTTTGCAAGAATTTTCAAATCAATGTGTTTTTACTAAAAAAAAAAAAAAGAAAAAAAAAAGAGATGCAAAAAATTTCTATACTAATATAAAGACAACAAAAATATAATAACAAAAATATTAATCTTCCAAAAATAGAAACCTATTTTGCTGAAGAAAAAAACAGAACCAAAGACTGACATTAAAACTTTTCAGAGGTTCAGTTTTAAATTACTATATCATACTAATTAAATAGACACTGACTGTTTATGCAAATTATACCATCAAAAGTAAATTTTATTAAACAAAAACATGAAAAACTTCACTGATTGTATATACAGTGACACTATATCAAATTTAGGTGGGATTGATTGTTTTTTGTGGGTTATTTAAATCTGAGACATTTTGGATTATAAGAATATTCTTTTCGTGTGAATATTGAATTAGGAAGGTTCCGTGAATAAAAATTATTTTTCCAGATACAAATCCTACTATTTAACCCATAGCTGACAAAAGGAGAGATTCATACCCTTCCCAAGAGTATTTACACATGTGAATACAAAGAACCTGATTGGAATTTGAACTCAGATCTCTGACTTCTCATTGAGTTGCTCCATTACATCACGCACATGTCCTAATTCTAGTGAGAAAAGGAGGAAAAATTCAACTCAGTAAATAAGAATTCAGTTTTTCTTATTTATGCTACCCACTGCTACTCCTTCACTCCCCACCATTTCATTCTAATTATTTTCTGCATTAACAAATTAAATAATTCTGATTACAGGGAGTGTAAATATAAATGGCTGAATTTAGCAGTTTTGATAAATTTAAATGTTTGTGCACTGAAAATTAAGATGGCAGAGACTGTCAGTAATAAAGATATAATGCAAGTCATTCAGTGTGTGCATTAGTTTCATACTTAAAAACTTTTAAATTACTGTCACAGATAGACACCAACTGAAACCTGTCTTAAGCAACTTTAGAAGTTTAATTCAACAGATAGCATTGATGTAGCTGTAAAGACAGCAGTGAAGAAATGTACAAAGATAACAGTTTTTATGTCAACCAAAAATCAAATAACTTGTATGAGAACAAATGTTGTACAATTTAATTTGGGATTTTACTTGTGGAGCATGAGCACAAGCAAGTAAAACAGTAGGAGGAAAAATAGTATAAGTACTTTTACTATTACATCCTTCCAGGCTTCCTGAACAAAATGTTTATGACACTGGTGCAAAGAACTGATGACAAATTTTACATATGTTATTACATAAATTTAACCAGTTTATATTATTAGTTTTCATTAAAATCCTTATAGCTTTTTTTAAGAAAAATTGAGAAAATTTTTGTGGGTTATAAGGTACAGTGCTTTGAGAAAGAAGAAAGAAAAAGAAAGATGAAAAAAAAACTCTTAAAAAATACATTGAAAAGTAAAGGAATGTTCTCAAGGTTTCATATAGAAATGTAAAACATCTCATGTCAACAAAGTTTTGTTTTTACTTGGAAAAAATTAGCAAAAGAAGTAACTACAGCATTTATTTTTTTAAAAATAAATCTTTGTACAGAAGAAATAAAATATGCAGATTGTAAAATCAGAATAAATAAATTACTATTCTTTAAGTTATCTTTGCCATAAAATGTGAGATGTGCTCAAGTCAAATATTAAAAGAAAGTAAAAGAATATTTTTTTTTCTCTATCCTGCATATTGTGCCAACTGTCAGTTGACATCTATACAAAATTAATAGTGTTGTGTACATATGTGTACAGACCTTGACTTTAATCTACCTTCATGTTAGAAACCTAGTGAGATGTATCTTGCACAAACACAATTATGTATGGGTCATTAGCTCAAAGTTTTGAATAAGCAGCATGGTTTCAAATCTCACCAGAGCCAGGAGCATAAATTTGTACTTGAGAAAAATTCATACAGAAATGTTGCTGAAAGGAAAATAAAAATTGTTTTCAAGAAAAGCATTAAGTTTACAATCTAGGTATAAAAATATTTACTTACTGTACAACTTCTTATGGAGGTATAAATAATGCAAAACAAATTGTTGAGAACAGCCAGAAGTATAGATCGGTTTAAAATCTATTTAAATAACAACAACAAAAACAATCTATTTTATTTTCTCACTCCACATTACCTTTAACTAATTTGCGTCTTTTTCTTCTGTCATAACAATATCCAATATCAAAGGATAAAGAAAAGAAAAGGAGGAGGGGAACAAGTAATAGTCATGTTGAATCAGTTTCAGACAAAGACAACTGTCAGCAGAAGTATTACATGCATGTACATATATAGCACAAATAGAGAGAAGGCATGTACTTATGTGTGATGTTGATGCTAGAAGAATGACAGTGATTTTGACCCTTGGTATAATTGTGGCTTAACCCAAATAACTTTATATACTGACAATGTAAAAGATCTTGGTTGGTAATATCATTTTACATTGGTGTGTGTGTTTTATATATAAAAAACACACACATTCTAGCTTTTATATATATATATATATATATATATATATAGTTATCTGGAAAGGGCATGCTGATTATTTTTTGTTTTTTAAGTGAAATTAAAACACAAAATAAAATTATGCCATTAAATATTTATTCAAATTAATATAAACCATTTTGTTGCACAACTTTTCTCCATTTTTTTTCTTCCTTCAACTTAAAGATTCTGTCTTCCCAAGAATTTTGATAGTTTCGACAAAGAACTCAAAGGGTTTTTTTTTTTTTTTTTACATCATCCAAAGAAATAAAATTTTTACCAGATTTTTTTGCAAGGACCTGGATAAATGAAAATCTAAAGGAGCAACGTCTGGTGAATATAGCTGGTAGGATAACAAATCCCAGTCAAGTTGCAACAATTTTTGCTGGCTTGTCAAAGGAATGGGAGGGTCTGGTATTATCCTGATGGAAAACAACACCTTTTCTGCTTGCCAATTCTGGGTGTTTTTCTTGACTGTCTTTAATTTGTCCAGCTGCAATCAGTACTTTTCAAAATCAATTGACAGGTTACTTGGCAGAAGCTCATAGAACAGAATTCCATTCCAAATCCACCAGAGGCACAGCATGACATTATTTATATGAAGACCTGTTTTGGGGATGGTTAAAATTGGCTCATGTCACTTACCACAGAATCTTTTTCACTGAACATTGTTGTAAATGGTCTATTTCTTATCACCCAATTTATTTCAACAAGGGTGCATTTTCATTGCATTTATACAGCAAACAAAAGATAGAAATGCAATCCAAAAGATTCTTTTCACACAGATCATGTGGTACCCAAACATCATAGTGATTTGAGTACCCAAGCTTCACTAAGTGCTCATGGATTTTGATAAATATAGTGTTTCTGCCAATTCCCATGTTGCTTAATATGGGTTATTCTCCATCAATGCCTTCAGTTGGTTGTCATTTTTAGAGGGGGGGGGTCTGCTAAGTGTTCTTCATCAATAAGGCTGCAATCACCAACTCTAAACTTAGCAAACCAGTTCTGTCAGTTAAAGCACATTCACCACCCACAGCACATCTTTTTCTGTTGCTTGCAAGGCATTTCTGCCTTTACAGTAATAAAAAAAGTATCAAGTGTCTAAAAAGCACCTTATAGTCAATCTTCTATTTTCATAGGGATGCAGAATTGACAAAAATAAAGTAATTTTTAACTTTCTTTCTCAAGAGATATTTTGAAGTGTGCTCTAATTGGAAATGTAAGCATATTATATCTGTCAATAAATTTGACATGTTCTAACATGTTGGAATATGAATGACTAACAATCAGCATGAACTTTCCAGACAACCCAATATTTTTTTTAAGCAAATATATAGATGCAGCTGAAATTTGTACATATGAGATGTGTAGGATATGCTCATATGCCATTATTATTAGTTTTATTCTATTAGAATAGCTTTCATTTACACTTCACAGTAGATTTTTTAAAAAAGCCTGTGCTTTGCCATTTTCTCTTTTTTACTGATGTCTTTCCTGAATTGTCTTTTTCCCTTTACCATCTACAGCATCTTTCATCAAATATTCCAGGCTCAAGAAAATTCAGTGGCTTTGATTATTTCAATCGGAGTACACTAGGCTAGTATACTGGTACGTCAACTGCCCGTTTTGGTAGATATCTATTTGATTGGGATCAACAATTCTACTGAGAGTATATAATATATATATATCCTTATCAGATCCATGATTTGAGCTGAATCATGAGCTCCCATTGAAACATCAAAACTATTATTAATACTTTTAGTCCAGGTAGAATCATTGTATACTAGTAGAGAATCTCTAAAAGTTAAAATTATAACCATTTCATTATTGGAAACTTTAGTAAAGTTTTTAGCATAGTTTAAATTATTAACTAATAAATCATACAAAATAGAGGGGTAAAAATCTATATCAAATTGTTAAAAAGAAGCTTTCTTATCAGGAATATTTTGGAACCATGTAATGGTATCAGATGAATCTTTCCATAAATTTGTATGGAGATTCCTGTATGGATAGTATAATCTTAATTATATTGCATTATATTGCTAGAAATTAAACCTCATTCAGTTTTGGAGCAATTGATTAGTCTAGTTTGAAGGTTATTTTCAAAGTTAGGTTTGTGATCTTATATATATATATATATATATATACACACACACACACTTTTTTATTTATTTATTTATTAACACATTTTTCACATCTACAGGAGACAAGGTTGAATGCTTGGCCCACAAATTCTCTTCCAATTCCACACTTGACTCATCTGGAGTACCCCCACCTGTTTTTCCACTTAGAACAGAGGTTCAGCTGTGTGATATATGTATAACCCTGTCTCTAGTTTTGGACATCATTTCTAAATTAGACTCCCATAAGGCAAGCAGAGGTGATGGAATCTCAGCCATCATCCTAAAGAAATGTACCTTTGAGCTGGTTTCAATCCTCTACAAACTATACAACTATTGCCTTTCTGCTTTCTACTTGTCCAAAGGCCTCATCTATAGTTCCTGTTTTTAGGAATTTTGGTGAACCTCTAACTCCTTCTAATTATCACCATTTGAGGTTATAATCAATGCTGAAGCATCTCACCTCTCATGATCTACTCTCTGACAAACAATATGGCTTCCACTTCACCAGGTCTATCGCTGATGTGCTAACAGCAGTCAATGAATATGTATACCAGGTTCTTGATAATAATGGCAAAGCTCAAGCTGTTGCTCCAGATATCTTAAAAGCATTTTAGCATGCTGGCCTTCTGTGCAAGCTCTAGAGCTACAGTATTTATGGACAATTATTTGATTTAATTCAATCATTCCTATCAAATTGGGAAATGAAGGTCGTTTTGAATAGGCACGCTTCCAGAACCTTTCACACCAATGCAGGTATCTTTCAAGGCTCTATCCTAAGTCCTATGCTTTTTCTAATCTTCATCAATGATCTTCCTGGTGTCATCAGTTCCTAAGTAGGCACCTATGCAGATGACATCACCATTTGCACCTGTCTCAAAAGAAAATCTACTAAAGTTGACAAAATAAACCTGGCTGCTGCTCTTGAAACAAACCTTCAGTGTTTAACTGGGACAAGAAATAGCTTGTAAAGTTTAATACCTCAAAAAACAAAACTGCTCTTTAACAACCATAGAGAAACTTTCTGCCAGTTATTAGCATGGCTGATGCAAGTCTCTTTGAGAGCAATACACTGCGCCTTATTGGCCTCATTTTTTCAACTGACCTGAAGTGAAACTAATACATCAGATCTATAGCTGCATCTACTGCTAAGAAGCTTGGTTCACTGTCGGGCCAGGAAGTTTTTCTTGTTAGAATCCATTTGGCACATTTATAAATCTACAATTTGAATGCTGTTGCTATATCTGCTCAGGTGCTCCCTGCTATTCATCTCGAGGTTTTTGACAAAATCTAATGAAGGATCTGACTTTGCATCTTGACTTCAGTCACTTTCTCACTGCCATGATGTAGCTTCCCTATCTTTCTTACAAATATTTTCATGGCAACAGCCACATGAATTTAATTGTGCTACTAAATTAGCATCTAAGTGTCACTCTAAATGCAACATCAACTGCTATCTTCCATCTTGAATCTTATTCATCTTTTATCCTTTTTTCAATACTTCTTGTACTCAAGTATTTTCTCTCACTGTAACCCCCTGTATACTAGTGGCAGCCCCCACTTTGCTTGGGGGGGGGGGGTGAAATGATTTTAAAAAAATAAAAAAAAATTACAAATTGAGTTATTATAATTTATAATAAAAAGATAATTAAAATTATTAAAAGAAACTTATATTTATTTTTTGTTTATTATAGCTTACATTTAAAATATCTGAGCTTGACATTTTGTTTAGGATATCTTTGAAAGATCAACTTTTAAACAAACACTCTTACATTTTCTTCCAAGGATTCTAACTATGACTGACTTTTGTTTTTAATATTGTTTATTGCAGAAAAGCCACCTGGTATCTTCTTGTGGCACTGGTTGAAAAAAAAAAAAAAAAAAAAAAAAAAAAAAAAACAAGAAACAAAAAAAAAAAAAAAACACTGGTCTAGTGAATAATTTTAAAATCATTTTATTATAATTTTCATCTCTTCACAAATATTCTCAGTTTATGGATATTATTTAATAAATATTCCAGCTCAAAAATCATTATCCACTAGTAGCGGAGGGATAATTCCAATTTTGTAAAAATTTCTTCTGAATTTTCTTCAGATTCTTGCCTTTTCTTTAATTGCAATTGCTTTATTTAGCACATGAGAAAAAATAAAAATAAATTTAAAGAAGGGTTTTAAAAGCTTAAAAAGCATACTGCAGACAAATTAAAATTCTGTCACTAGGTTGTCTACATGACTAAATGACAACATGACTAAATGCTGTCTTGACATATTTATATATATATATATATATTTTTTTTTTAAATCATTTCACCCCGAGCAAGGCGGAAACGCCACTGATGTGCAGGGGGTTACATAAATGTAAAAAAATTAGAAAAGAGTGAGGAGTACAAGCTAGTTAGAAAGGAACAATAGAAAGCTGAGAAAGAAGGTGCGATGACAGATACATAGGTGGAGAGAAAGGGAAGGTTATACAGGGGAGGGGAGAGAGCTAGAGGCCAGTGGTTAGTAAATGAGTATTAACTTAAATTTCTGGAGGTTGTAGCCGTCAGGAAAGCAAGAATACGGGAGTGAGTTCCACAGGTGGGAAGTGCGAGAGAGGAAGCTGCAGGAGTAGAATTGTCGTCTGCATTTGGCTAACCTGACTGTGAATGGGTGGGACCCAGTTACCAGTCTGGTTGCACGGGTAAACACCTGTTGAGAAGGCATCAGTGACTTAAGCTCATCCGAGCAGAAGCCATGAAAGTATTTATAAAAGAGACAGAAGGAGGCCACATTTCGACGATGGGAAAGTGGCTGCAGTCGAGTCGCCAGATCAGTACCTATCACATTACAGACTCTCCTTTGGAGCTTGTCAAGAACACTGAGGAGAACGGCAGGGGCACCTGACCATAAATGGCAGCAGTACTCCATGCACGGATGGATGGTTGACTTGTATATATGCAGGATGGATTCAGGTGGAAAAAACATCCTGGATCGACATAGTGACCCAATCTTCTTAGCAGTAGATTTTGCTATGGATTCAATATAGTGGTTCCATTTGAGGTCTGAGGACAGGGTAAGTCTATACTTAAGCCCTAAAAAGGTTAGGGACATTATGAGAGAAAGTATTAGTGGTTTAGTGCTCAAATCATATCTCTGATAAAAGATACCATTTCTTACCTGACTCTTTAGTACGTGAATAGTCAGAGTAGAAAAATCTCAGGATTGATTTTACAAAGGATAACTACTAGAAATTTGGAACCAGTATGTAAAGACTGAATACTTCAATTGGCTAAGTATGCGCAATAAATTTAATGCAAGGAATTTTTGTTTAATACTTTATGTAAAATTTTATGTAACTAATGAAAATATCAAAGTTAAAATTGTCTTATGATAAAAACTGAATAGAAGAAAAATGATCTTTATATTTAAATGCAGAAGACAAGGAAAAAAGATTTTTTTTTTCAGAATTTCATGTTTTTGTCATTTCACTAAATCAACTTTAATCATTAAATAGATTTATCTTAACAAGGCCAGATTATGACAAGTAAAATATTGTTAGTAAGCCGATTGTTTTGATTGAATATTCATTTGAAAAGGAAGAATGATTTTTTTGCTAATGTTAAATTTGTTAGCATAAAAAATATGAACAACTCTAGATACTATGTTTTTTGTTTAATTTCTGTTATTCATGCATAGATAATGTTTATAATGTTTATCAAATATGATGCATTCATTTTCATAAGTTTAATAACTATTCAAATTTATGCAGTTATATAGACCAAGTAACTTTGTAATAATTTTGATACTGCATGAAAGTCACTTAAAATGGAGTTCCAAATTTTCTACTTTTGAACTTCAGAGTGTATCATTAGCTTTTAACACTTCTTTTCCAACTTTTTATTGTAATTCTCAAATCATTCTTTTTATTTTTATTTTTTTTAAATACTTAAATCATAAAGTGTGTAAGTGGCATCAACTGGAAATAAAGAGATAGATTTTGACAAGAGCTAACACCATATCTCAATTGCTTACCAGCAATATCTGTCTCTTATGTTGCAGGTAAACATAAAATAAGAGGCTTTATGTCAAAAGTGATCCTTGGAGATAAGTTTTATATGAAAAATGTCTCACACTGTAGCCATATAAACTTAAAATATTTTACATACAGCTTAGCACATACATATATATACAATTTCAATAACATATAAAGTAAGCAACTCCTAAAGGAGTATGCTATAGAGGCACACTAGAGAAAAAGAGCTTAATGCCATATTAAATGCCAGAGCCTTAGTATTCTTAAATAAATTCTTGATAAACAGTGAATGACCAAATTAGAAGTTTGATGCATTTTCATATATATACAGCACTGTGCAAAAGTATTAGGACAAAAACTATTTATCTTTTATGAGGCATATTGGCAGAAAATAAAGAATTCAATTAAAGTGATTTTATTTGATTTACTCAACAAATGCATTAACAAGAAAAAAAATACTTGTTACAAAATAAATTTAATTTTGCTTTAATCACATCCTTCATTCTGTCAGGCATTGACATCACAAGCTTCTTCAATGTATCTAATGGTATCTCCTGCCAAGCAGCTTGTATTTCTTCCCAAAGTGTGTCTTGCAAAGTAACATTAGATTTATCAATTTTTTTTATCCAAAATCTCTCATAGATGTTCAATAGGATTGAGATCAGGGCTTTGGGGGAGGCCCAATTTAAATCCCGAAGCCTTCCTTCCTCTTTCTTTTTAGTTAAATAATTCTAACAAATGTTTGGCTTTCCCCACCCCCCTTTATTTGAATTTCAGTGAGGTTTTTAGGAAAAAAAAATCACCCCTGTCCTAATACTTTTGCACACTACCGATAGTGTGCAGAAGTGTTAGGACAGGGGTGATTTTAAACTTTATTTTGATGCCTCATAAAAGATAAAGTTCTTGTCCTAATACTTTTGCACAGTTCTCTCTCTCTCTCTCTATATATATATATATATATATATATATATATATATAGAGTACTGTGTATATACATACACACACATTATCCTACGTCTATGACACGACTCGAAGTTTCACATGCTATGTCATCATCAGGATAATATATTTATTAATATATATTTATCATACAACTCTGTTAATACATTGTTTCATTAACACCTGAATAATAATACTATACATATGTACACTCACATATGTATATTTATTAATTTACATCACAATATATATATATATATATGTATTTTCTATTTGTAAACAAGTTATTACGTGATCTAGATTGCTACCATGAGTGGTGTCTTCAGGTGATTTGCAATAACTTGAACACTTTAATACAAATGTGTGCTGGTCTAATTTTATTATGACCCAAAACTAAGTCATTAAACAATCAATCAATCAATATTATACACACACACACAGTTATTATTATAATAATAATAATAATAGCATACTGAAACTTATTAACTATAAAGTTTAAGCATTTAATACAGCATCATCAGGCACTAAAATGTGGTTAATTTACTTGGTGATAGATTTAAAAAGATTTAAAAAGATAAAATTAAAACAAAAAGTAAAGAGTGCTGGATTCTGCAGAATCATTGGATCTTGTAAGTTGATTTATTTTGTGCAGAAACACTTTCCAACTAATAACCTCCTTAGCAAAATTTTTAATAAAAATACACTGAAACTTAGTTATAGCTGCACTGAGAATCATGATATAATAATAAAAAAAACATAATGAAATTAATCATAACCAACTTATTATAAGTAATAATAACAAAATTAATTCTTGCAATTGTCATATCCCTAAGGCATGTTCTCGGCCTTACAAATTCCATAGTATACCAAGCTACCATCCCCACTACTGAAAATCCTAATCTTACCAAACAGTATGTTGA
This sequence comes from Ascarosepion bandense, assembly GCA_037127315.1. Lineage (NCBI taxonomy): Eukaryota > Metazoa > Mollusca > Cephalopoda > Sepiida > Sepiidae > Ascarosepion > Ascarosepion bandense. The sequence continues at coordinate 397,656 of JBBBDQ010001494.1, forward strand.
TAGTACTAAGAACAGTTTTAAGACAGGAATTTATCAGCTTAATTTTTCAGTAATAAAATATATAGTAATTCTATATCTCTCTCTAAATTCTAATTAAAAGCTGCAAATAAAATCCCTACAGTTCAATGGAAAATCTTAACAAAAGCTAGAACATGTAAATTGTTACATGAAATATGTTTCCTTTGCTCTCAAGAAAAAATCCATATATTTAAATTCTTAAAACTCAATGTATTTATGATTTGCTCTTATCTATAAAACCTACCCCTTTTTTAATTATATACCTTAAAACCTGACTTATTTAACTGGTATTTTTCATCACTGTCAACTTTTATCTAGTACTTGTTTTTTTCTCATTTTTTTTTATATCAACAAAACCCATTAAAGAAAATTTTTTTATCTTTTGATATTATTTTTATTTGTTATTTTTTCCAACTCTTTGCTTTTTATATTATCAGTTACCATCTTATTTCTTTCCAGTTTAAACTTTTGACATGTCTAGTCTTCCAATTTTTTAAAAATGTAATAACCTCCCACCCCACTTTATTCATCTAATTTGATAGCCTTCTTTACTTTTAGTTTAATTTTAGTTTTTAAATATCCTTATATAAATAAATTAACCACATTTCACTGTCTAAGGATGGTGTATTAAACACTGAAACTTTAGCTATGAAGTTGCAGTATGCTATTATTATAATAATGATAATAACTATATATTTATGCGCAACTTTTGTAATAAGCACTTTTTAAAAGTAAATATCTAACTGTGGAATATGCTTCCATTAGTATTAACCACTTATATACATATATATATATATATATATATATATATATATATATATATATAAAATATTAATACTTATATAAAATTTGTCACTTAGCTGATTGTAGTCAGGATGCTGAAATAACATCAATTTCATAGATGGACTCTCCAGCAATTGCTCAATCCACTTGTCAGGAGATATATATCACTCACAAACTCACATACTGCTGCAGTTCCTATAAGAACTGAATTTTTACAGTCTCTCTCAAGAATATTTCCTCAATCTATGAACTACTATAATTGGATAACAGTAGTGTGTTTTTTTTCCTTGGGATCTCTGATCTATTGTTTTATACCTTTTCGAGTAGAATATACTAAACGATAACAACTATGTTATGACAATCATCGGACAATAGTATAACATACACATTCCAGTATCAGTATTACTCATAAAACTCACCGATTGCTTTGATAAGAAAAGAACTATCAAATTTGTTGGTGACACAGAGGCCTATATCAAGTGTCTTGAGGAGATAATGCTGCCCCGAGTTAAAAGGGTGACTGCTGGAAGACCCTATGCCAAGCAACAGGACTCTGCACCATGCCCCACAAGCAGGAGAACCCAGTCATGGCTGTTTGTTTCTGCACACATATCACCCCTTACATATGGCCACCTAACTCACTCACTCACACTCTCTCTGGGACAATATATTTTTGCTTAACTTCTATCAAATGACTTCAGTTAAAGTCTGAAAACTTTTTGTGTTCTGGAAAATTTTATATTAGGCTTGAATTGAAGCTGATTATATTTACATCAAGATGACTATAGCTTTACAAAAAAAATACAAAAAGAATCTATGCGAGTCCTTGTCACAGCCAGATAGAAGTGAACATTACAGATCTGCCCTCACACACCCTTAGTAAATACAAACATAGAAAAAAAAAAGAGAGAAAAAGTGGATCCGTATATGTAGGGTTGTTCTATAGCAGATGTGAAGATCTGGTGACTCCAAATTTAGACATATACTTAAAATCGACTGACTCATAGAAAACCTGGAGTAAGATGGCTTGGAAAACTCAAGTCACATGTCTCACACCTACACACATTTGCAGTGATATTTGCTTACGTAGAGCAATCACTTATTTTCAAGTATGTCAATCCTTTTTTAAGGGATTGGGATTTGTGTAAGTACCAGATTATAGTTGTGAAGACTTGCACAGCATCACTCTCACTGTAATATACTTCATTTTTAAGTTTGAGACATCTATATGTGTGTGTGTGTGTGTGTGTGTTAGAAGATATGCTCCAATTTACAACTTCGTCTGCTATACTGGCATGCTGATGACGGGAGGAAAGGACAAATTTCAACAAGTAGATTGATACTTTCCTTCCACATGAACATTAATATAAATAAACCCTATCTGAGATTTGCACTGCATTTGCTGGTTTGATGTTTTCTAGATAATAATCTATTTCTCAGATTTCTGCTTCATATATGGTTAATCTGCTTATTGTTAAATATATATTTCATGTAATTTTTGTGTTATTTTCTTGTAAATATTTAACAAAAATAGGTCTTCATTTCATGTTTAAAATGGTATTCTTTACATAGAAAGCAACCAATGCCTAAAATCTTTCATTCTCATCAATATAACATATACATAAGTGTGTAAAAATGAAATTTTTCAAAAGAAAGACTGCTGTGAGGTTAAGCAGACACAAGCATCAACATTTCTATAGACTCCTATACACATATCTACATTAGCATATACAAAGACAAAATGTATAGCCCTATATCCTAATCAGGTATTATTCAGTTTCAAAAAATTTGTCTATGTATAAAGATGCTTATCTATGTATATAAATGTGCATTGTAGCATTTAATATACATACATACAATAATAATTTTCAATTATTATGCCAACACACACTACCAGTTTTTATGGTGACCTACAATAAGGGGAATTAGTTCATTAATACTGTTATAAGATTGATCCTCACTTCATGTCTTTTTAGACTTAAGTAAGCTTAGTAAATAACTATGGAAGCCTTGCCATAGAGCAAGGATTGGCAAACTAGCCTTACCAAGTATTACCGAATTGAACACAGTGATATCTCTTGATCAGCAATCTATAGACAATGACATACACAAACCCATTTAAACTGCACCCACTGTACTCAATAAAAGGAAGTTTAGACTCCAATTCAAATTTGGGATAAAGTATAAAAAAACTTAGCCAACATTTTAGAATGAAGAATTTATAATTTGTTGGATTGCTGCCTCTCACAATAATCACAGCCAGTGAGATACTGAATTAACACCCACTGACGATAATTACAGGTGGTTTGAGATTTGCAAGCCTCTCTCTCTCTTTTCCCTTTGGCTTCCAAAGTGATTGGACATATTTCTTCTCACTCTGATAGACACAAAGCATGTAAGTACTTCAGTGACACTAACTGAAGGTTGCTTGGAACTCTTAATTATTTAAATTTTGTTTCTAATATCCTTTTGTAACATGTTAGTTTAATATGTTTATTAATTGTTGTTTGTTTGGAATGTTTTGTTTCTAATTTTTATCTGGACTGACAAGTCTGCCAAATATTATTTGAAGGCAAATACACCAGTAGGTATAAAATAAATAACTATCATATCCCACAAGTTCACCGTTCTTTGCTTAATTGTCATTTCCAAACAAACAATCTACAATTAAGTTGTTATAACTGTAACTTTACAACTAATTATTGCAACAAGTATTGTAAGTATAATTTCATGGCCAATTACAATTCATAATTTTAATAATTCACAATTACTAGAATACAATATAATATTATTCCATTGTATCCAATGGAAACCAGCAAACTTATTTAAAACTATGATTTTGGTGCAGTCAGTTAAGATTTCAGTTTTGTATATCAAGTTTTTTTTTTGCTTTTTTTTAATTTCACTCCAAGCAAGGCAGTACTGTCAATGGTGCACAGGGGGGCTATATAAGAGGAGAGTGATAGGCATGCCCATTCAAGTAACCTTCATTGTGCGGTTTGATAGGAACGATTGGATCAAACCAAGCAAGCATCCAGTGATACCATAGCCCTATAGCTTGCACAGAAGGTCGGTATGCCAGACCCTATCAAATGCTTTAGAGATATCCAGGGCAACAACTAGAGCTCCACTGTTTTAATCGAAGGCCTGGTATATGTACTTGGTAATGATCATTAGCAAATCAGCAGTAGGCCTGGCAAAGTGAAAACCATTCAGTCTGTCTGAGAATAGTTTATGAGCAGTGAGTTGTTGAACTATTTCAGCATTGATGATAGCCTCAAACACTTTGCCAAAAATTGGTAGGAAGGCTGATAAAGCAATAGTTAGAGGGGTCTGAGGGCTCTCCTGAGTTCTCAAATACAAGAACCACAGAAGAGCACTTCCAGAAAACAAGAAGCAGAGAGGCAGTAATTATAGAATTTAGAGAGGCCAGAGGAGAGTCCGGGGGCACATTTCTTCAAGACAATGACAGATTGTGTCACCGTCACTCGCCTTATGGGGGTCAAGTTTCAAAATTATCTTAGAGATCAGAGAGGGAGTTATGTAAATATCCCTCAGTTGAGTCTCAATTCTAAGAGGGAAATCAGGTGCAGATACTCCAGATGAGTCAAATGTGGAGTTGGAGGAAAATATGTGAACAAAGCACTCGACCTTGTCCGCAGTGGCTGGGGACCACATATTTATTGATTAAAGGAGGGATGGAATATTTGCACACATTCGCAGAGCTGCCAGTAGTCTTTGGAGCCAAACTTGTTGGTTGCTATATGCTGCTTCATTCTCTCAGTAAACAGCTTAGCGTCATTTAAAATCCTCTTACACTCATCGTGAGCAGAAGCAAATAGGCGCTTATTATGGTCAGACACATGGTTTTGATATAGCTGGAAAAAATGATTCCTGTGAGCAAGGTGGCAAAGCAGGTAAAAGAGAACCAGGTGGATGAATGAGGTTTAGGTCAGAACTTCCTGGCTGAAATGAAAGCATTGATGCCAGCTTTCACTCAGGAGGAGACCTCAGAGGCACAGTCCTCAACAGGAAAGCTAAACACTTTCCCAAAGGACATCATATAGGAAATCATGGAACAAATTTCATAGAATACTATTAATGAAAATGACAGCACAATTAAAGTTTCCAAGAGGGCAAAGCTGCAAGGTTTGACAGGAGTCAAGGACAGAGGTGAAGTAGAGATCTAACAGAGAAGTGTGTCCTATGGGGGATACTGAGGAAGCATGTAGGGAAATCTACCACTTGCATAAGAGATTGAGTAATTGCAAAGTTCATGGTATGAATGCCAGCAGGTTTGGTGACAATTTTTCAGCCACTTGACATGGTGGGCATTAAAATCACTGAACACAACTATGTTAGTGAATGGGTAGGAGGAAGTAGCCTGTTCTATATTGTCACAGATACTGTCTAGCAGGGAGCAGTTGGGAGAGGAAAGGAAACAGTACAGAAAGAAAATATAGCTAATCAATTTTAGAAGTGAAAGACAGAGACACCTGTATGAGTGGTCAGAAGATTTGAGAGAAGTCACCCTAGCTAAAGGGAGGTGTTCACGGACATAAACCTCTGACCATACATATAGACAATGGAGTCCTTCCTTAATAGGGGAAGATAGCCAAGAATCGAGAAGGGGATTGAGGTGTTAAGATTGGTTTTGCAAAGCACAAGGATGTAAGGAGATTTATCATGGAAGAAAGATTCTACGTATACCATGGATGTTTGTGAAGGAAAATGTTGAGTGATTTAGGTGATTTTGGTTTAGCTCCATTTTTTTTTTTTTTTTAAAATGCTATTGTTCATTTTTGTGTTGCTGGTGAGGAGAGATCTCAAGTAGAGGTGAAAGAAAGTCATTGACTGCGACATGTGCAGGAAGGGAGCTGGCACTGACTGTAGCATAGTGTGGCTTGGGGTTGCCCACTGAAAGTGCTTGCAGGGACACATATCTATGTGCATCATGGCACTGCAAGAACCCTGATATTATGCAACTGTCTATCAAAGCAGCTGCTCTTGAGGCTAGGCAAGGGTTAGGGCTCCTAACTATTAGTCGGAAGCAACAACCAGAAAACTGCCAACCCAGTACCCTCAAAGAAGAGTCGTTGCTACTGACTACACATATCACAAAACTTGCAGTAGCACCAATATTGAGGTTTGAGAAGAAAAAGTGAACAAGGGATGAGCCTCTACTCCTGTTCAATAAAAGTGGGAGAAGTGTGAACCAGGCAATAGTAGGGTTTATCTACTTCAATTTGAAAAAAAAAAAAATTAAGTTAAATTTACCAAGTTTTAACTTGGTTAAAGTCAGAATATCACTTACTGGTTCAGTAAAGGACTTGGACCAGAAGTAGCTAACAGAACACAAACTAAAAACCTAAACACAGCCCAGAATTAGAGATGTGGATCCCACGAAATGATAACATCTTGGAAAGAGAAGAGAAAAAAAGTATCACAGCCCAGAATTGGAGAGGCCAGTTATGTGAAAATGAAGATCATTTCAAAGGACAAGTTCACTTTTTTTTGGCAAAAATCAAATCAAGCAGAATGATTAAATTTAGTTAGTAGTACTAACTACTCTATATATGCCACACTGGCTGGAGAGGTTAGGATCATTCATCTAAGAAAGGGAATGGCAGATAAATATTGAAACAGAAAAAAAAAAATTCCTAATGCAACAGATTTTTCTAACAAGTTAGAAAATCCATGAGAGCCTGAACATACATTTAAGAATATCAAAGTCAGGAAAAAAAAAATAGATTGAAAATAAAATAATAAATTTAAAAAAATACTTGAAAACCACTTTAATTTGAAGAATTTAAACAAAAATGAAATTTAATGCCAATTTTGACCAGACACCAACAAAATGATAAAGTCTTAGAAAGAGAAGAGAAAGATAAAATATCACCATCAAAAATTGGAGAAGCCAGGTTAGTGAAAATGATGAGCCATTTTGAAGGACAAGTTGACTTTATTTTGGAAAAAAAAAAATATCAGTATTCAAATTCTGCTAAGGACAGTGTTATATATATATATATATATATATATATATATCGCTCATTCAATAATGAATTAGAGCACTCTGGCTATTGGGCGTGTATAATGATAATATACGTGCTAAAATGTCTGCCTTCTTCTACCGAACGCCCATAGCCCAGTGGTAGAATCGCCGACTGATGCCAATTCGGTCGGGTTTCAATCCTGGGTAAAAAAGCAATCAGAGTCTAACCGTACTGATGAGCTGTGATACAGCGAAACAGATCTGTCTGTGGATGACTATATATATATATATATATATATATATATATATATATATGAAAGAGAGAGAGATATAAAAATGTTTATTGTTGTATAAAATCTTATATTTTTGAGACAGTAATGAAAACTTATCAGCCTTTGTATAATTTTTGATGAGATTCTAGCAAGAGTATATAAAGATCAGGAGGAAAAGAAAGGAGAATGTGTAGAAGTGAAAAGTTTGTGCACTTAAGGAAAAGGTATTCATTCTACACCGTTGAATTTAAAAATGTGAATAAGATATCAACATATAGAATATCAAATGCTTGACTATTATTTAGAAAGATCACTCATTTTCTATCTGATATGATTTATTTCTGAACATATCATTTTATATTGGATGTGTGAGTAGTAAAACAGTGACTTGGAATTAAATCAGCAAATCAAGTTCAGATTCCTGATGACTCCATTATGTTCACTTTAAAAAAAAAAAATTATTGGGAAAAGCATAAAGCCACTTTTCCAGCTGTAGGTTAACTAGCAGGACTAACTGGACCTTGAGGTCAAAGAAAAGAAAAACTGAATTCAAAACCAGTCTGATGAGGGATGAACTGTCAGACTATATAGCCCTAGACAAATTGCTGTTGATATGGGGAAGAAATTTAAAACTGGTACATAAATTTTTTCTGGATTTAAATTCATCTGAAAGCTTACATAGCATACTTTTAAAAAGCATGGTTTCTATGTGCTGCATGGAGTGAAAAATCAACATGGGGAAAGTGGAAAATATCACCAAATCAGCTAAACTTTTTTCTCAAATTTTACTGTCAATGCAGCTCCAACAAAATAATAACAATGTAGTTAGATCTTTTCTGCGTTTTTTTAAAAAATACTATTTTCCATCAGAATTTAACAACAAACATTCAGAGGGTATGAATAACAGATATAAAGCACCATTAAGCTTATTTAGTGGCAAATCATAGTAACCATGTAAAAACGAGAGGATAATTTCTTTTTTCCTGATATATAATAAAAATATGATTAGATAATTTGTTATTACAGGAATACCTACAAGTTTTATGTGATGTCACTGATTTGGCAATAATATATTTGAAAAATCAATGTATTCATAGGAGTGGTCAATATCTTTATTAACTGGCAGAAATTTCCATCATCCACAGATGAGCTTTAAAAAGTTGTAATGAACAAAATTTGTTATCTGCACTTAATGGGTTAATAATTTTCATGTCTTTTCCTAGTTTTCTTTGCTTCCTTTGATAATTTACTATTAAACAACCCCTCCTTCAGAATCCTTGGGGGGAAGATGTTCAACTGATAAAACTTGAAGGAGCAGGATTCTCACTCCAAAGAATAAAGCTGCTTCATTCAATGATAGTACAAATTTGTCCATGGCTTAAATGTTAATTTCTTTTACTGTTATTTTATTTTTTCTTTGCTGTTTAATTTTTCATAAAAAACATTCCTAGATTATGTGACCTATTCCTTGAATGATGATGTTCAGTATTACAACATCCTGGTATATATGATGATATATAATAATTATATATCAGATCATCAGTAGCTGACAGAAATATATGTTTCCTTATTTAATAGGTTTTTCAAGTTTTAGGCATCTAAAGTTATATTTAAACATGGGTGGCATTCAACACACCTGGTTTATTTTATAAGATGTTATTTTATTACAGGGGAGTTGTTTTTGTAATATCAGTTACTTTATTTTTGGGATACTGAAGAAAAGAAAAGTATTATTTTTTGTCTTATTCCTAAACTATCAAATAAACGTTTTTTTTTTTATATTTTCTTTCTTCATTTTTTTTTAATTATGCGTTTGGTTGGTTGTTTTTGATACAGTAAGGTAAGAGCAATTAAATGATTATGAAGATGTAGTAATTTTTACTTATTTCTTAGACTTTCATTTTTAAATAAATCATTGAATAAAAAAAAATTACATACAGCAGCTAACTCAAAATTTACATTAAAAATATTTTAAAATAAAAATAAATTAATTAAATTTTCTGGTATTCCGCCAAGTTGCTTTAAGAAATTAACTAGTGTTAAATTTAAAAACCAAAACAACGACTTCAAAAAAACAAAAAATTAAAAAGTGTAAAGTGCAAATCTAAAAAAAAAAAAATAAATAAATAAATAAAAAAATTCATTCACCTTGGAGAAATGGAGAGACACACAAACATAAAAAATAGAGATAAGAAAGAAAAAGAAGGGTAGCGTACACGCCGTACAGCAATCAAAAAGTGATTTTCATTAACTTTTTAACAGTATTTTTACAAATAAGTAAAACAAATGAAAGAAAAATAAAATGAATAAAAAAATATTGATCGGGTTATAATTTTCTAAAAAACCAAAAAACAAAAATAAAATGAAATTTTATCGAAATGCACAGAATTGAAACTTTTGTTGAAAGTCTTAAAAAAAAAAAAAAAAAAAAAAAAAAAAAGATACAATGTAACAATTATTTTTATTTTAAATTTATTTTCTTTACCTGACTTAAGATAAGTATCCTCCTTTTTTTTCAGTTTTTAAAGTTTGAGTATTTTTTCTTTAGGTTTTTTTTTTTTTTTTTTCAGTTTTTAGACCTTTCTTAGTGCCCCGACATTTGTTAGAGTCGAAAAATATTGATTAATTATCGATTTAGAACTGGGGTCCTGTTCATAATAACGATAATGTAAAAAAATCGATGCCGGACTTTGAAAAGTCTTTAGTGCCACAAGAAAAGGCAAACAAAAAAAAAAAAAAAACAAGACAGATCTAGCTAGCATATTTTTTTTTTAAACAAAAACAAACAAAAAAAAACCCTAGTCAAAATTTTTTTTAGTGAGTACAAACCTTAAGTTTTCAACTGGACACAATTTCAAATTGACATTTATAAACAACAAAAAAAATTGATAATTTCTGATAATTTTTTCCCAAAGTCAAGGATCGATACACTTAAAGTCACTGAACAGGATCCCCTCTTCTAAATTAAATCAATATATCAATCAATTTGTCGATTTTAGCAAGTGTCGCGGTTTGAAGATTATTAAAATAAAATAAAAAGAACACTTAAGTAGTGCTTTTAATTAAACTGATTGATCAAATAAATTAGACGCAAATGCATTTTTTGCCCCGTTTAAAAAAGGAAAAAAAAGATTTTTAGTTAGTAGAGAGAGAGTTTGTCATTAAAATTAAAATTCCTTCTTGATTGAAAAGAAACCTTAAAGCAATATTAAATTTAAAAATTAACCAAAAAACTTTTCATGCATGCAGGTTATTGTTTTGAATAATGTTCAAAATATTCATTAAAAAAAAAAAAAAAAAAATGTATTATAAACATAATTTACCTGAAAGTTGTTTTCTCTGGTTTTTGTTTGAAGTTAAAATAAAAACCGGAATTAGTATTTATTCATTTCATGTTCTTTATGTTTGCGTTGTAAAAATTTCTAATTCAATTGTCAAATTCTTCATAGAATTGTTGGTTAAAAATAAAAGTAAAAATATATTAACAAAAAGAAAGGTGTAATACTGTAAAAATATTTGTTATTGCTCTTTTTTGCTTCTGAAGACTTTCAAAAAACAAAAAAAACAAAAAGTAAAAAAAGTCGACTTTTGTGTTGAGTTGAAAAAGAAACCGATAAATGTCCAACTTTCTCCACCGGACTTTTTCCGGCCACTTGAAACAGGATTGAAATTTAGGGAAAGGCTAAAAGTATAATTATTTACCGTCATCCGAATTTATTTTACTTACACATGCGTTCCATGTACTGTACAGGATAACATCTATGTAAGTTTCGCTCCCACACGTAAAAGCAGGCGCCGAGCGTAGAGCAGAAGCAAATTAGCTTTTGTTACCTAGTGTAGTGAGTTCGGTCCTCAGGAGTGCCAAATTGAGCTCAGCTGACACACACATGAAATCACAACGAACATACAGAATTGTATATGCTTAAGCTTGCATATTCGCATGTTGGTAGATAAAAAAAAAAAAAGAAAATTCACAGATTTATTTCATGTCTGTCAAACAAAAAATGAATTTAAAATGATTTTTAACATTTTTCTTCGACTTTACTGACCTGTTCACGAATACACACACAAAAACTTTACTCTTCGTTTATGTATGAATGTGTGTGTTAAGTATTTTTCTTATTCTTTTAAGTGCCGTGCCCCTTCAAGCTGTGGGTTATCATGGCTCTCCACTACTTCCTATCCTTCGCAACTCTAAGCAGTGTTTGTCTTCTTACTATATTTATCAGTTTCTGTTTCACTATCAATTTACACAAGAAGCTGATTCAATAAGTTATTCACTGTTTCTTGCCTTTAACATGTCCTGTGAGTGTCAGATTCTCCAAACCCTCTTTCCTGGTTATGTGTCCATAAAATTTAAACTGTTTCAATACTATGAGCCCTTTTTACTTTCCTTAAAACTTCCTTATTGCTTACATGTTTCATCCATAATGTAACGAAAAGGTGCGTAGTATTCATACAATATGTACTTTTATTTTAACATTTCCAAGTTAATTTGATTGATTAACCAAAGATACACAAAAGAAAGGTAAAAACATAAATGGTGTACTTGGAGACACAAACTCTGAGGAATGTCTGAACTCTCTTCATATCAGTTCAACAAAAACATTCAAGAATCCAGACCATTGCAGCCAATTGGTGCAACAAAAAAAAACACAAAACTATACAACATTTGACAAACTAGGATGGCTCTAATATAGGCAAGAAGGAAAATTGCTGATATATTTTCAACATTGACAAAATTCATTTATTGTATTTGACAGGAGATAGACCTCTTTAACTTTAGTCGACTTCATTTGAAGCATTTCAGTTAGTAAAGTTTAGAGAAAATAATTTTAATTATAATAATTATTACTAATAGGATTACTAAATCGAAATGTATTAAAATGGATTGGTTGATTTTTTTTGTGTGGGTTATTTAAAGCCAAAACATAATATGAATTGTAAGAATAATACTTTTTTGTGAGTGAATATTACATTAAAAATTTTTTGGAGATAATAATGATTTTTTCCTGGTACAAATCCTACTATTTAACCCATAGCTGGAAGAGAAGAGATAGATATAATGTATTAAAAGATTATCTTCTTGTTACAATATACAATTTTTTTTTTCAATTAAAATGTGCTCATTTTTGTAAAAGAATATACCTGAGTAGTATTGTCAAAATTGAAATCCCTTTCAAGTATAACAACTAAAAGATGAAGTCTTGTTGAAGTACCACAGTTTAACATACATGTTAATAGTCATGATTTATATGAACTAGTAAGACTAATCTGCACTTTGGTAGGGTATTTCTTAGATAGGGCACCAATTTCCATAGATATATCTGAGAATAGTCACTTATTTTTTATTCAGATGTCATTTTAGAAATTGAAGATTGTCTTCTTATGCAAATAAGCCTTACACAGGTGATGTATTAGGGGTAAGATCATAGAATAAATCTAAAGACAGTAAACATCTGGAATCAAAAATTTATTAATAGATTTCTCAATTCCAAACAAACATGCCAAGTTGTACCATCTTTAAATGTCGCAACATTTATGTTTACACTTATCCAATAACTACAGAAAATAACATATGTTTATAATTTCATAAGGTCATGTGACATGTATAATTACTTCTGCTTAAAGAGGGAATTCACATCAAATAAGTGATGCCATATGTAACTGCCAGGTGGTCTAACCCACGTTTTCTGATCAAACATTCAGGTAACATCTGTGCTACATCTGAATTAACTGATAAAAAGAATGCAACTATATTTCTATTGTGGAAGACATTACAAAATTCAAGATTTTGCTTGGAAATCTCTTGTTTATAGACCATATCAATAAATTCCAGCAAGAAAAATGGAAAATATCAAAAAAAGAAAAAAAAAGGATAAATGAGATATTAATAAAAATTGCTTCAAATTTTTGTTTTAATATGTTTTTTTGCATTTATTGATGCTGCTTTTTCTCTTTATTTCCCAAAGACATATTGATGGAATTGATACAAGTTTTCTTACAACTAACAATTCTATTGGAATAGTGTAGTGAATCTTTGTGCTTATCAAAAAATGATATATAAAGTTCAATACCAAAGTTTTATCAAGGGTTGAAGATATTTGTCAGAACTAGTATTTAAATCCAAAAGTTGTTCAGACTTTTGATAACATTCTTTTTGCTTTTTTTGTTGTCACAAATTTGTCCCATTCATTCTTTTGTCTTCCTGTAATCTGTATGAAAAGGCAGGTATCTCTGTTTTTAAGTAGAGCAAGACGAACAGAGGGAAACCGTAAACAACTTAAGAAACTTGTTTAAATGGATAGAATAGAAAGTAAGAATGACAATAAAAAAATAATAATATTTCTAAGAGTTACAAAGAACAGAAAGTTGTGGGAAGACATGATTGCCCACATCATGAAGAGACATATCAAAGCCGAAACTGGTCACCAAAAGAAGAAAATTTTCTGTTTACACAACGTCAAATAAATAGAGATCCCTCCCGATCATGCTCTTCTTTCCATATGGATTGTATAATTGAAAAAAATAAAAATAAAAATAAATGAAAAAAAAAAATGAAAAAAAAGAAACAAAAGCAGAATGGATCAGTTGAAATATAAAGATAAAAACAAAATAAATCAGGTCAGTCGTCCAAACAACTCAATGACTCATCTCAAAATTAGAGAAGTGATCTTTCATAATGATTGTAACATCTGAGGTTGAGGCTGATTGTAAATTGGATCAACTGAAATTTATTGTAACAAAAAAACAACAGAAAGAATGAGATTATAGTCTGTATAACTGTGCTTAAAATTATAGAGGCTACCTTAACCATATTTCTTTCACAGTCAAGATGAAGTAAAAATTGTTTAAAAGATCTTAATATAATTTCCTCCTCCTCCTCTCTCTTAATCAACTACTATAAGTTACTTCATTTTTTTATTTCTAAATTACAAAACAAAATATTCTGCAGAAACCTCTTTGAGATACTTCTGTTATGATGGGAATGGAAAGTGGAAAATAAATTCCACTATCCCAATATAGCATTACCATACTCTTAGGTGGAGTGGAACTTAATAATTGAGGAGGCTGGTAATAAAAATGTAAATCAGAAAATCATTTAAACGGTAAAAAAATTAGAATTTAATTAAACAAATATCTTTTGTTTTTTTTTAATTAAGCTTACCAAAGAATGGTCATTCTGGCAAGAATAAAGAACAAACAATAAAAGGAACATTTTTAAAACAATGTAATCACAAAAGCATACAAGTAAAGACTTGAACCAACTATAACAATTAGCATTTCCTGTTTGCTCTCGAGGGAAAGGGTTAATAAATAGAGTTGTCTTAATAAGCTTGGCGAGGAAATTTCCTCAAGATAAAAGGAAATAAACATTGTCCTCTTCTATTAAGCAGTTAAGAATATTTGCAATATGGTATCTTTGTTCATGGGCAAAAATAGACTGGAACATGTATAATTATCTGAGGGAAAATATATATTTACAGAACTTACGTGTTAATAGTTGGTCTAAGCAGTCAAATAGATACATATCAGCAGAATTGAAAGAGAACTGAATTAATATCTTACTTGAGAATCTGATATGGTCATCATTACACATTCATGATTTGCCTTCGACCATAAAAATCAAGAAAAAAATGGAAAGCTCAAGTAAATGTGCATTTGTACTGATGAATTGGCTTCCAACCAGCCAGATGACTTAATTTTATGCCTCTCATGTGATACATTTCTTATCCATTGACAAGTGCAAATCATAGCCAAATCAAGGGTTGATAACCAAGTTTCAGAATGCTAGAATTAATTTTTTTTCATCACTCTCCTCTTCACTGTCATATATAAAGGTAGTGCTGAAATGTTCTCAGTTTCGCTAATAAGCTATTCAGAAAGAAAAAATCTGCTGTTAGATTTTGGGAAAGGAATTAAGCAGAGAACTTTTCAGCACCTACTCTTTTTAACATAAAAATCTGAAAATACCTTACTGGAACTCTTTATTAGACATTAATTGGTCAAAGTTCAATGAATCTTTACATAAGAAATCTGTATTTTCATATAATAGAAAAAAGAACTCAACAAAAAACAATTCTGTAATAAGAATTTTAACTTTCCAGCCTTGACAGAGTTCAAAAATATTCATGCAACCTTGTGGGTAAAGAATTAATTCCAACCTTACAAGCTCTTTACAACAGATGAAATGTTTCTAGCTTCTCATTATTCTATCACTATTTCCATGGAAAGTATTTAGAGAAGCTATGTTCCTTCGTTCTACCAGTTTCGACCTTTACATCTGGAACCCACCATGCCACGTTCAGAGAATGTTCCTCATTCCCTTTATATTTCATTAATAAAACAAAAGTTCCCACTCAGCTTCTTCCCAAGAATCACTACTTTATGGGAGAGACTCTCAAGAGAAGGCTTCTCTTTCAACCATTATCTATCCTACATATCTTCATAATCTTCACTTTGAGTGGCTCTTGGGCTTTGTATTTGGTAAACAATAGTATTAAAAGAACATTTTTTATGGTTGAGTATGAGTTTCATAATTAAATCTTGTGAAAAGCATTTAAAAAATTGTAAAATGTATAACAAAACCGTAAAATTTTACCAATATGCTGTATATATTTTCAGCAACACACACTTTTTTTTTGTAGGGAAAATTGCCTTTGGAAATATTTAATACTATCGGAAAAAGCAATTTCAGAAACTCATTACATGATGTCATGACTGAAGCAGCAATTTTGAATGTTTTTAGGGGGAGGAGAAGAGTATTTCATGTTTAATGCATGACAACTGAAAACTCATAAAAAAAAAGAATAAAAAAAAGAAGAGAGAAACCAGTAAATGTAGAATACGTTCTTTGCCATATTTCATTTCCTTTAATAGAAAGCAACAACCTTTAGATAATGACATCTTCAATATTTTTTCCAAGGGCCTTTCCTTTTCAATACTGTTGTTCACTGAGTTTTTGCTTTTCTCTCTCAAAATCACAGATAATTTTTTAAATATTTCTAAAAGGTATACATGTATAAAGACAAAAAAGGTATGCACTATAAACATAATTAAGTGTAGCTTTGGATCCTTTAGCTTTTTTGGGAACTTCCATATTACACCAGCAATAAACTGGGAAAATAAGTTTTGTAAAAAAAAATGTCATGGAAGCAGTCATATTCATTTTGTTTAGATTGGAAAAATGTAATAACTTTGAAAAAATACAAATAATCAATATATTAAATATTTTAATTTGTTTAACATAAAAAATTCACAATTAACTTACAGTAATAAAATTAGTATATTTTAATAAACCAATTTTTAGTGATAGCAGCTGTATTTATTGTAAATGAATAATTACAAAGAAACACAAGCAAGTAAAAGATGTATGACTCAACTAGAAATGTGCAGACATAGAAACACTATTAAACTTACACATTGCAAGCATGCTTATAAAGATGAAAAAAATAACAAGACAGAAGATGTGCTCCTCAAAAAGATGTATAAAATGTAAAAATGTAATACTTATAACAAGTAAAGAAGAGATACTTAAAAAATGGAACAAATACATAAGAAAACTCTTCAATGATAACAGATTACAAAAACATGCAATAACTAAATACATTAGTAAAACTATGCAAGGACCCATCATATTAAAATTTAAGTTAGATAAACAGTGGCCAAGATTTACAGAAATAAAGCAGTAAGACTAGATCGAGACCTGAGACAATTTCAAAATTGATAAAATTACTTGAATATGACAGTGGCAAAATACTAGAAGACCTCAGTAAATAAATCTTCAAAGCAATGTCAAAGAAGCCAAGTGCAAACATCAGACTATCAGCTTAATGAAATGGATAACTAAACTTAGGATTCTCATGAACAGTGTTTATAAAAGAATTAGACCAGAAATAGAGCAAGAACATTGTGGCTTTGTTCAAAACACTGGAACACAAAATACTATCTTTATGATCAAATCATATAAGAGTAAGGAACACAAATACAGAAAGACCCATATCTATGTTTTATAGATTACACAAAAGTATTTGTTAAAGTATGACACAAAGACCAATTTCAGGGGAATCCTTTATTTAATCTATGGGTGTAGATTGTACTTATTCTGTTGTCCATCTCAAGGTGAGATAACTCAACTTGTTCTTATTTAGTACTGTTCAATTAATTACTCACTTTGTTTCCACTGAGTCTAAATCTGTACTAACTTAGTCCAGAGAATTATAATCATAGATTTTTTTGTCAGAAAGATTCCCAGTTAAAGAAAATCTGTTCAGGATCAGAAAATACAAAATGCAATAAAACTAAGACGTTATTTAATTGGACATGCTTTTAATTGCTTTTATAAATAATACATTTTTTTGACGCTTAATGAAGTTTTACAAGAATTGTTTACATTTAAAAAATGTTTAATGAGAATAATTTATAAAGTTTTAAATCATTCAAAATTCTGTATTAATTTGTATTAGTGAAAGTGATATTGTTATTAAATAAAAACTATATTTATTAATCATAAATGGAAAAGCTTACTATAATTCGGCAAAATCCAGTATTTTAAAAAGAATTTAAAATTATTTATGTATTGCATACTGATTTTTGTAAATACAGATGTCTATGCAGAAAATAAGAGCAATGACTAGTAAATTTAAAATTTATTGGTAATTTTCTAACATCAAGCATCATTCTAAGTAAGACTATAAAAAAAATGTTAGAATGTTTAAAATATTTTAAAATTTTTAAGATTACTGGTTAGTTAAGAAATTATGTAAAAAAGGTGCTAACATTGTATTAACTGCATTATTTTACAAGTATTTCTTCTTTACAGACTACACAAAGGCATTTGACAAAGTACACCACAAAGACTTGTTAGAGATGCTCAGCAACCTCCACATATTTGGGAAATACATTAAAGTTATCAAGAACCTATATATTGGTAGCAAACTGCTTGCATATGGACAGGAAATGAATTCAACAGATATACAAAAAATAGAAAGGGGCATAAGACAAGGATGTGTTTTCCCACCAGACCTATTCAACCTTTACAGTGAAACAATTCTGAGAGAGCTAGAATCCTTACCAGGATTCATCATTGGCAGCCACAATCTCAACAATTTAAGGTATGAAGATGTCAGTTAGTCAGTTAAGTGCCATACGTGAAACACGCTTGGGCGATCATGTCTCAAAAGAGACATGACTGACTGGGCAGAAGATTATCCCGCAGTAGATTGCCATTGCTTTCTGCGGTAGACTGGTTGCCAGCCAAGGCTACAGAACCCAATCTATCCTGTTATTTAACCCATAACTGGAAGGAAGAGATGGATTAATACCTTCGCAAGGGTATTTGCGCGTAAGTGAATACAATGAATTCAACTGGAATTCGAACTCGGCTCCCCAATTTCTTGTTCCGAGCCGATATCCACTGCACCACAACGCACATCCTGTATGCAGATGACACAGTGCTAATAGTAGATATGGAAAGAAAAATGCAGGACCTCCTACAGAATGTTGCTAAAGAAAGTGAGAAGAATGGACTGAGCATAAACTTCAAGAAAACTGAATGCATGGTCATCAGAAAAAAGAAAACCCCAGAAAGCCACCTACAGATTGGGAAAACCAAAATAACACAGGTAAAAAAATTTAAATATCTGGGAAGTATTCTGACAGGATAGAAAGTGTGACACTGAGATCCAAAGGTCTCATTGGAAACAAAGAAAAGAGTGCTAGACTGCTAGGTGATATCTGTCCTTCTAAATGGCAGCAAATATTGAACAATCTCTTCAGAGATGAAGGAGAGGCTTGAAACGACAGAAATGTGGTTCTACAGAAAAATACCAAGGATACCATGGACCAACCATGTGAGCAATGACAAGGTTTTGGAGAGAATAGGTGACTATAAATCAGTTTGGAAATTTTAGCATTTTTGTGATGAAAAACACATTGATTTGGAAATTCTTGCAAAAATCAGATAATTGGCAGATTTGAATAAAACTTTCAGTACTTATTCACAAATGAATCAAATTATTATATAAAAAGGTGGCCATATTATATTTGTCAAGTAATTTTAGTTATGTCACATGTAGAAAATTTCTAAACAAGTCTATTGAGGTAGTTGTCAACACCTCCTAAAGACAGTCAACTATGTTAAAAAAATGCTTTTCAACAAATATTGTAAAATAAAGTAATATTTCTTTCAATCCAGATGACACTTTAAATCTTCCTTAAATAAAGTTTCAGAAAAGTATATTTTATTTTTGAAAGATGTTTTTAATAAAAGAGAATCATGTTGTGTTGACAGATTTGTTTATATGGCCAATTTTAGCAATTTGAACAATTTAAAAAAAGAAAATCATTTTAATCAATTTCAATTCAGTTTGAAATACAGCAAAATATTTTGCACAGTGGAAATATTAAATTTAATCTATTAGCTTTAAATTAAAACTAAAATAAAAGCTTCTAGAAAGATTTTTCATTTTTAAACCTTGGGTATCACTTTACTTTGAAGGTACTTAATTCTAAGCTTTAAGTGTTGCTTTTTTATTTTTTAAGCAATACCTACATGAAAGTTTTTGATTGTGATAACTGATCTGCTATTAACGTGTTGGTTCCTGAAATGTTGTGAATTGAAAAATGCAAACGTGATCATAGAGAAAAAAATTCTATACAGAAGGAAAGAAATATTTGAAATTTTATGGGTATTAATTATTTTATCTATTTATTTTATTCAAATAATTTTTTCTTAACTGGCTTTATTTTTGGTGTAGAGTCAACAGGAAATAAAGCAATCATTACACACAGATATATATATATATATAGCAATAATAACTGTCTCAGCAAGCTTTTCCAGAAGAAATTCATCATTTTCTGTACATGTACAATAAGTACAAGTCACTGGAGAATAAAGGTAATGGGGGGGAGGATAAACATGAACAAAATTCTTACCACAGTGTTTGTTTAGGGGTGGGTGTGAATTTCAGCTCTGAAAAATAAAGGTAAAGTAAAAATAAGCCCCCAAAAAAGTTGTCAAAGGTTATGGGTTAAAAAGAAACTGAGGTTGGTGCTCCTTATGATCATTATGTACAATACTGGCGCGTGCGAACCTGAGTTGATGATGGTGCGGCAGGAAGTTCGGTGATACCGACAAAAGATGAAGAGGAGGCATGCATTTGTAACAGGCTTTTTAGCCCTGATGGAAGACATGACCTCCCGGCTAAGAAAACACTTCAAATAGATTTTCAAGGTCAGGTAGAATTCGTGTGTATGTGTGTGTGTAAGAAGAGGTACTCCACTTATACACCCAACACACACTTTCTTTTGGGTTTTATGTACACACATTTTGGTGTCTACTCTGGGGTAATGTTCCAGCAAGTCTGTCTGTAAACTAAATAATAATAAAGCATAGTGCATTTGATCTTCACTAAGTGCCTCAATGCAGTAACATTATATCAGGACTAAACTAAGTTTAATAATATTAATAATAGCTGGTTGCTCATTTTTGAGTATGCCTATCTGCTAGGGCAGCTAGCTATTCCTGTTGTTGATGCTTGCTCAGGCACATCTGTATTTGCTCAACACTCACAGTTATTTATCGCAGTTTATACTGCAATGGTCAGCCTGTACACTGAAAGCCTTGATCACAAATACTTGTAACTTTGTGTTAGTACATCTATCTGCAAACAGTTCCAATTAGGGTTTGTGTCAAAATGGCATGGTTTTCAGGCATTTTCGAATAGTAACACATGCTGGGATTTCCTCTGTGGATCAATATTATCAAAAAGTCACCTTCAATTGACCCTGGTCAGATCCTAACTTAATCTTCTACCAGACTAAGATAAGTAAAATCTTCTTTCACATATGTTTAGAGCATATGGTTTTGAAAGATTTTCAAAACTAGTATAAAGTCTGATTTTTACATATGCAGGAATAATATATTTATATATATTATATATTTATATAATAGCTGTGTTTTAAAACAATGGTATATAAGCAAATATAATTCTAGACACATTTACACTGTGAACAAATGTATTTAGTAGGGAATATTTTTAAAAATATTCATGCACATCTCTTCATCTATCATTAATATTTAAACAATAATGAATATAGTAACTTCTGTCTACATTTCTGATATGAGGTATTGTAACTACACTGTTTTCATTGTTAAAAATGTTTTCCTCTTCTTTATTGTCATATTTCCAACATTTCAGGAGTTGTACACTTGAGCCTTCTTCAGGGAATATACAAAAGAATTTTGAAAAGTTAAGGAATCAGCACATATGCTAGGCCACAAAAATCTCCTAAGCCGGCCAAAAATAGACATGAATACTATATGGGAAAACGGCAATACATAGTGCTGGAGAAAAACAACAAGAACAACAAACTGAAATATGAGCTCTGGTAAAAAAAAAAAAAGAGGTCACTGACATTAGATTTATAACTCCCAAAAATTCATATACTGATATTCCCAAGGATAGAAGCATTGGTTGAAGTAATCCAGTAACTTGACCCAAATAGTTGTAAGTTCAATACCTGGCCACAGCAGAGGTGAAAAAAAAAATTGATAGTTGAGTTACTAAAGGGAAATAACTGAAACTGAAATATCTAGAAAAGGTATTTCACATGGAACTAGAACAATCTACCTCAGTGAACAAAATAAAAAATTTAGTTTGAAATTCCAAAGTATATTACCTGAAGATGGCCAAAACATCTTGAATGTGACAATAAAGATGAAGACAACAGTCTGAATGATGTAAATTAGATAATAACTTCTGTATGCCATGCCCCTTCAGGCTCTACACAATGATGGCTCTACACAACTTCCATTGCTCTGTAGTTTTTAGCAATATCTGTCTTTTTACTAACCTTCCCATCCTTGTTCTGTCATCCATTTACACAAACTCATTAGGTTGGTTATTCACTGTTTCCCTGTTCCTTTTACCTCCAGTATGTCTTGTGAGTATCAATTTTCTTCAAGCCCTTTTTCTTCATTATATATCCTAGAAATTTCAATTGTCTCTTTCTAAGTATAAATGTTCTTTCTGTTCCCATAGTAGAATATACACACATGATAAAATAATATTGATATATACACTATTAGGAATTTAAAACATACACAAATTGGAGGTGTAGAGTCTATAGTAAGAATGAAAGCTAAAGCTTAAAATATAAAATAAACTGAGGGCTCAATGCCAAAGTTGGCAGCACCTAAATATAATATATTAATTATTGTATCAATTATATATATATATATATATATATATATATATATATATATATATATATATAAGGGATAGTCATGAAATGAAACATATGAAGAACATATGCACAAATGCCAAAGCTGACAGGGAAGATGTTGCTTGAATAATAATAGCAACTATGTTTCTAAGGCTTTAATCAAACAGTCGCAGGAGGTAAATCTAAATTGGTTCAAGGAGTGAATGTGATATGTTTTTTCTTTAACTGTTCAGTTTTTTTTTAGGATGTCTGTAAATTGAGAGAACTTTCTGCCAGAAATTGGCAAAGTACTGCTGGCAAACATCTTGGAAAAAAGGAAAATAAAAATCCATATCAAGATGGAAGAAGGCTGTCAACCCACTTTTGGCATCATTCAAATGGTTTGATGTAGAAAATAACATTTCAGGCACTTTTAAATTCTTTTATCTTGATAAAATACAAACAAGGTTTCTCTTTTATCATTGTTTATAAATCTTCAGGATTGACAGTTAAGTGTTTGCATATATATATATAATCTTTATTACTATAAACATTATTTTTATTTTAATGGGTGCACATATAAATTACTCTTCTGATTTTCTTTTTCTCTAAACAGTGAAATTAATGACAACTGGCATAGTACTACTAAAGAAATACTGTGCCTCTGACAAGAATTGAACCTGTATCCCCTTTTCTATCCATTTTTAGTAATAAAGAAACAGTTTTTGGATAAAAAAATCTATTCAAAAAATAATACATAAAGTAATTAGTGGATTGTTCAGTATAACACTATTTCTTATTACTATTAATGGTATATTTAGTAGGTACATGTGTTTAAGTAGACATATCTGAGGAGGGAGTTGTTTTATCTTCTTTTAAACAGGGAAATGAGGTACCGACTTATAGCGAAAAAGTTTTATTAAAGAAAATGTGTCCCTAGCAGAGATCAAACGTATATATTCTCTTTTTAATTTGAAAAACTACTTTCAAGACAGACATGCTTTACTATTAAACTACAATAAGACACTACAGCAAAGCAAGGCTCAGTTACCCTATTTAAGAAATGCACATCTTTTGTTTGGATCTTTCAATGTTTATATCAGTTAACTTAATTTTCATACCGGAAACAAATGAAGTAATTTTGAAGCAATTAATGTTCTCTTCAATCTGATTTAACTTATCATTATAAACATTATATTTAGTGGTTATACAGGTTTGAGTAAACATCTCTGTTTGATATGTGTGCGTGTCTGTTGAAAATATTTTACTGTTAGAAAAATATTCTCTGGATCTCCTGGCAAAGTTGCAAGTGATTTGATGAAATTTATCATATTGTCTGATGATGCTTACAAAACACATTGACTGTTAATATTCATAAAGAATTCTTCATATAAAATGAGTTGACTGTATTGTTAAAAGATATTGTCATTTTTTAGAAACTCTAAGATGACTTGGGGGTGACTTAAATGAATAAAACAACATCTGCTTAAAAGGTAAGGTACATTGCCTACTTAAAATATATCTTTCTATATCTTAGAAACTTGTGAAGAGTGTGAGGCTATAGAGCCAGACAGAAAGAGACATCAGCTGAATAAATACTGTGGTGAATGCACATTAGTACAGACAAAAGGGAGGCTTCAGACAGCATGCACATATGTTTATCAACACTAGTTACATCCAGGTTTTTCCTGTGAGCAATGGGACAGTTTAGCATATAGGCCTCTCAGCAAATGGTCAAGATTTGGGTTTTTGTAGGATATTTCATGCCAATAAAAACTGGGAGAAAAAAGCAGTTGACAAGATATGGTGTCTTGTGAAGTTAGTCCCATGGTCATTTTGTTCTTCAGGTTGCTGTGGTTTCCAAGGTAGTGTTATTTTTGCTATTTCCTATCTCTTTCTCTTCATTACCCACATTGTTTCTGGGAGAGCAATTGGTTAGGTGTTTTCTTCAATCTCAACAGACTCTTTGATTACATTACAACAAATACACTTTCCCAGACCAGGAATTAAAGACAAGAAATGAAGATGTGATACACTGTAAACCTTTCAAAACAAAGTAATAGTCTACTACATAAGACTTAGCAGAGTACCAAGGATTTTTACAAGACCTCATGGCATTATATTGGAAAATTCAGAGAAAAAAAGCAACAAATTTACTATAAAAAGGCATTGCTTTAAACTAGCACATTGCTTTTGCTGTCAAATAGCTTTTAATATTGTATATGAAAAAATATATTGCAGACCTTAAAACATCACTCAATAAATCCCAAGCCTAACTAATAAACAACTTTTAGGCAAAATTTGACTTTATTTAACAACATAGTCTCCTTTTAGGGTGATACACTGATTCCAACACTTCTCTAACAATTCGATGCCTTTTTTGTAGAAGGATTTGTCTTTGGTTTGAAAATACGCCTCAGTTTCCGATGTCACTTCTTCATTGGAACCAAATCTCTTTTCTTGGAGCATTCTTTTGAGGTCTGCAAACAGCCAGTAGTTGCAAGGGACCAGATTTGGAGAATAGGATGGATGCAGAAGCAATTCCAAATGCAATTCATGTAATTTTGCCATTGTTGCAATTGACTTGTGACATGGTGTGTTGTTTCAGAAAAAGATCGATTTTTTCTTCTTTATTTGTGGCTGTTTTTTGGCCATTTCTTCCTTTGAAGCCTATTGATAGTTCTTCCTTTTCTCAAGGTAATCAATGAACAAAATACCTTGCACATCCCAAAATATGGAGACCAAAACTTTGCCTGCTGATGTTTGTGTCTTTGGTCATTTGGGATGGCTTTCATCTGCTGCTGTCCACTCAGCTGACTGCTGATTTGACTCAGGAGTGAAGTGGGGGATCCATGTTTCATCCATTGTCACAGATTTATACAAGAACTCCTTCTTGTTTCATTGAAACAGTTTCAAACAATGTTCTAAATCATCAATGCATTGTTGTTTTTGATTGACTGTGAGCAAATGTGGCACCCACTTTGAACACAGCTTTCTCATTGACAAATGTTCATGTAAAATGGTGAATACACTGCCTTCTGATATGTTCAACTCCTCTGCTATCTCACGCAACTTCAATTTATGATAGACCGAAATGAGTTTGTGGATTTTTTTGGTGTTTTCCGGGACAACTACCGATTTTAGGTGACCTGAGCGTTCAGCATCATTCGTGTCTGTACGACTGTGTTTAAAGTCAGCATACCACCTCTTAACTGTTGTTTCCCACAAAACAGAGTCTGAATAACACTTATTAAGCCATTGCTTTGCTTGAACAGTATTTTTTCCATTAGAAAGCTATGCTTTATCAACACATGAAATTCAGATTTTTCCATTGTTTTGAAAATTTGCAACAGTAGCTTCACTTAAATAACTGTAATTTGTAAACTAATAATCTGATTGTGTCCAAATTTTGTCATGTGCTATTTGAAAGTTAGTACTAAAGATATTTTATTAGTGGCATCTTCTATATGTCCTGACATAGACATGGCGCCACTAAGTATTGAGTGAGGTGCTATATAAAAAAAAAAAAAAAAAAATCAAACCAGTGAAAAAGCTTCTTAAAAATTCAACCAATAAGCATGC
This sequence comes from Ascarosepion bandense, assembly GCA_037127315.1. Lineage (NCBI taxonomy): Eukaryota > Metazoa > Mollusca > Cephalopoda > Sepiida > Sepiidae > Ascarosepion > Ascarosepion bandense. The sequence continues at coordinate 423,510 of JBBBDQ010001494.1, forward strand.
TTAAATTAATTTTAATTTAAAGTCTAAATTTTCTTTATTTTAAATACCATGTCAGTTTGAGGTGTAACTAATCATGGTTCTCCCCATTCTTTTTGCTTATTATCTATGAATGGCCATTCATTCTTGAGATAAACAGTGGAGTTGTTTCCTATTACCATTTCTATAGTTTTAGAATTTAAAATTTTAGATTGGTTGCCAGCTAAGACTAGAGATGGGATCATACCTTTCCCAAAAGCATTTGGTAAAAATGAATGCAAAAGCCTTGGCCATAATTTGAACTAAGCTTGATGATTCCATTTTCAAGGCCAATGACTACTATGTTACATACACAGTAAAGAAATAATAAAAATCTTTTTGTTGTATCATGGAATGAATAGATACACAGTGAAATGTAGATAAACTACTTTATTACCAGAGTTGTACAACCAAGCGGTATATACAACATTTACTGTCTCTCGCAGTAGTAGGTGTTACTTTACAAAATCCGTGATAATAACTCCCCATGCTAAACACATTGTCTTTCATACATCCAGGTGACCAGATGTCACATGGTACGAGCCACGACACAACACTTTTAAATTAAAGAAAATGTATCATAACTTCAGGTATCTTATAGTCTTCAAACTATCCTTACTTTTATTACTGTATTTTTATTTTTTATCTGGTTGATTCTACAACCTTTTTCAGGTGAAATTTTGTTTGATATTTCACACAGGTCTGTTATTGATAAGTTTGTATGTAATCAGTGGTCTACATTATACTGCCTTGTGGTCTTTTTGTAAAATCTTATGATCTCTTTTCAATAACTTGCTAATTCAATAAATATGAGTTTTATTTTTTTGCTATTCCTTCTTTGGCCATGCTGCCTTGTGGGATGTTACAGATGGGCTGTGTTAATTTTTGAATTTTGTTTCTTTATTTTTTACCTCTGAATCTTCAACATTTTTTGTCTAGCGTTTAAAAAAATGAGTGTTTAAAAAAATAAAAAAATATTAATTTTCATACCTTGTTGATTTTCACCTTCAATTAATCATGAAGAATTCTTTTTATAATGTTATATATTTAGATTCCTTTAATTTTCAAATTTTTATCTTGTAGCAGATTGGTAAATAGGATTGTGCCTATTTGCATCTGTTAAGTATATGAGAAATAAGTGTACAGTAAAGAAAGAGACTGGTAGAATTTGACTACTGATGATGTGTTACAGAACAGTATGGCATTGCCAATAGGATGTTTAAGGCTATGGCTAAAGAGCTGAAAGACAACAAAGCAAGAGAGGAATAAAATGAAATAACTCATATCTTTTTAGCTCTGGCAGGTTGCGAAGCTATTGAAGAATTTGAGTTTTGATAAAATTCCAGAAATTATAAAAAGTAGTTTACATTCTCACAGATTAAGAGAAGCTAGCAGATTCTGTGAATTTGAGAATCTTATAACTCAAGATTTGACTATTGAGGATCAAGCAATTCAATTACAGTTGATGAAAAGGTACAGCTGATAGAATTCATAAATATAAGATATTAGAACAATTACAATTGAATAATTTGTCTCTTACTGCATGTGTGGAAGTTATACAAATAAATAAGAAATAAAAGGCATGACATTTCTAATGCAAGTGAATACAAAGAGAGAGGCCACTCAGATCCCAAGAAATATCTATGAACAAATGTGCAAACTGAAATTGAGAAAAAGTCATCTGAAAGTGAAACAATTCGATGGATCTTTTATAAAAACTTTGGGATACTTCAATGAAACTTTTGAAACCTGTGACTGATCTGAAATTATTCCCATTGCAGTAGTGGAATGTAAAAGATTCATGAACTACTAGGTATAGATGTTCTAAAGGTAGGTACACTGAAATTAATCAGTAGTGTAAAATCAGAAAAAGTAAAAACGGGGGTGTTAAAGTGGGTATAGAGTGAGCATACAATTAAATGAAAATAGTATCCCTCCTATTTTGAATCTCGTAAAGTACCTATTCACCTTCAACCTTAAGTAGTTGGTAAGTTAAAGAAAATGGTAGAGGAGGGAATTTTGGAGTATGTTCCTCCAGGTGGCAGTAAATGGGCCTTTACCATTGAAATTTTGCAAAAAGCAGATGGGGATTTAAGAATATGTGGTGATTTTAAAATAGGTGTAAGTCATGAAATACACTTGGATTCTTTTCCTATTCCCAATATCAAAACTGCTATCCACAAATTATCAGGCATGAAATGTCTTGCAAAAATTGATTTAAAATTGGCCTATAATCAAATACAGATTGATGATAAATTCAAATAAATTACCACAATTAACACTCTCATAGGATTATTAAGATGGATAGGAATGCCTTTTGGAGTGAAAACAGCAAATGCCATTTTTAAGAGAGCAATAGAAAATGTGCTGACAAAATTAGTAATATGACTATCAAGATATTTGCCTTGTTGCCACCACTAAGAATGAATTCAAAGAAAAAATTTAGAATATGTGTCAAGCAAGTTAAAAAATGTGGGGATGACAATAAAAAGAGACAAATGTGAATTTGATTGTAATACAATATTTAGGGTACCAAATTTCAAAAGATGGCATTGCACCAGATCCAAAGTTAAGTAAATTTCAGGGGTGTCAACACTAATAAAAAAGAATTAAAATCCTTTTTAGGATTGGTTAATTTTTATAATAGATATGTACCAAAATAGTGACTTAATAGAACCATTTGCTAATCTTTGGAAAAAGAATAGTGAGTTCAAATGGACTCAAAGACAAAGCTTAGTGTTCAAGATCTTAAAAGAGATACTCGCGGAAAACCCACTGTAAAAATCTTTGATCCTAGAAAGGAGGTTGCATTAACTACAGATGGGAGTGAGCAAACTATGTCAACAATTTTATCATAAGATGTCTATCCAGTAATGTATCTTTGAAGAAGACTGATGGCAGGAAAAATAAATTGTTCAAATATTGAAAAAGAGGCATTGGCCATTGTTTGGAACACAGATATAGATTAAGTATTTTAATTAGGTAAGAAGTTCCTATTAAAGTTGGACCATAAACTGCTAGAGTTTATTTTTAATCTTAAAAAGATACTACCAAAAGCTACTCCTTCCAGGATTCTAAGATGGGACATCAAATTAATGGCATATGATTTTGACATTAAGTATGTAAAAAAAATACAATACTACATATCAATGTACTGTCAAAGTTACAATTTAGTAAGGATCAAAAAGAAAAAATGGAAATTTCAGATGAAGAAATATTACATTGGATTGAAACTGACATATTATCTCTGCAAAGACTGGCATCAGAAACTTTACATGATCTGATATCAAACAACATTACCAGAGAGAATAAGAAACAGGTGCACTAACTGTTCCAAAGTTGAAAGACCTTATAAAAAAATAAGGCATAAATTAATGATGGATTATGGTGTTATATGCAATGGAAATGTGATAGTATCACCAGAAATAGTAAGAAAAGATATTTTAAAAAGTGTACATGATTATGTGCATTGTGGGATAATGGCTACACAGGGGAGATTAAAATAAGAGACATGGTAACCAGGGTGTTATCATGATATAGAAAGATGTACACAAATGCCAAAAATGTCCAGAAATAAAATATTTTGACAAATGATAATACACTCATGGCCTAAAGAAGCAGAACTGTGATAGAGTGTTCATAGACCATGCACACTTTAATGGCATGAAACTATTTCTAATTTTAGTAAATTCTTTCTCAGAATGGCTTGAAGTTGTTAAAGACAGGAAAAAAACAACTATAATAAAACAAATACTAAGAATGATATTTTCTAGAAACGGGGTCTCTAAAACATTAGTGTCAGACAATGCACTAGAATTTCGTGATGAAAATCTATGTAACTGGTTGAGGCAGATTGGCTGCTTCCTTTACAAATCACCACCATATCACTCACAATCTAATAAGATTGCAGAAAGAATGGTGCAGACAGTAAAAATAGGATTAAAAGAATTTTTCCCAAGTAGAGAGACATTTACTTACCAAGGTTACTGCTTAGTTATAGGATGATTCCACATGCAAACAGATTGCAAAGCTCATCTGCACTAATGGGAAAATAAATAGGACCTCCATTAACAACGTCTTGCTTGACAAATTAAAAGATGTGGTATAAAAATACAAAGTAACAAGTCCTGAGAGAACTAATTTTATCATGCAAAGAGGACATAACACTGCCATTATATTAAAGAAAGGAAAAAGCCTAATGTCCCATTCTGACCAATTAAGTCCCAGAATTGAAGACGAAGATGTTGTGATGCAAGAAGATTTTGAAAGAGTCCTTTTCATCAAACCAACATCGGACTCTCTTTAATCTTGTTTTTCAACTTCGCTTTCTCTATTCCTTACTGTTTACTACTAATGTTCATTTCTTTACAGTCAAAGAGAAGAACTTTGTCACTTTCTGTAGTAATAATGATTGATAGCCTTTGAGGAACTCTCTGGTGAATGAAGGTTATTGGCCCTTAAGGAACTCTCCTAGACTATGACACATTCCCTGCACACCATGAGGAAACAGGTGGACTTTTTAAAGCTTCTTAAGTTGTAATAATTGTTGGTTATTTTCATTACACTTTCATTTCATGATAAGTGATTACAGTTATAAATAGTGTATCAATCAAGACAAGGCTGCTGGTCCAAACAGCAAGCCATTAACACTGCATCATTCTGCTCCCAACAAACTCATAACAACCAGGGAACCAGTTGTATTTTTAAACAATGCTTTAATCCAGGTCCCTTGGGAGTATAACAATCAAGATAAAGATGCTATATAAATAGCAAGGTTCTAAATTTCTCATCACAAAAACTCCAACATAAAAAAATAAAATACTTATATATAGGTAATAATGAATTTGATTAATAAGTTTCATGGGACATCTGAAAAAAAAAAACAAGTTCAAAATATGAACAAAAGTGATCTTGTTTACTTAGTAAATATTTATTTACTTATGAAATAGCAAAAAAATATTAAAAAATAGAATGTAATTATTAAAAATAATATTGATGAATAAGCACTGTCTAGGGCAGAGTTATACTCCTTCTATTATATATTTGTTGGTAAATATTGTGTTGGAATAAGGTTTTCACACGAGATACGTGATCTGTTGTTACTGCTACTAACTGAATAGCAAGGGGTCCGGTACTGAACTGACTGAGAAACAATAAGCATTTCAAGATAAAACAAAATTGATAATTACTTATTAAATATTTACTTATGAAATTAAATAAAAAATGACATGTGTACTGTCAGCCTTTTTTAGCATTCATTTGTTTCAGAATTATCCAGCTGACAGTCTTCTATAAAGTTTTTTTTAGACATACCACAGTGAGTTCACAAACAGCCATTTGACATGTCTGGGATATTTCTTAAGTGATGTGTGTTCTAGAGACTGAAAGTAAACAGACAGTCGCAGGATTTCAGAACTGGGCTAACTTTGTCCTAACTTCAACAAGTACAAGTTTTTGCCCAGTCGTGATCATTTTTAATTTAGTCAAAACTTGAATATGCTTTTTTTTCTCTTTTTTTTCTTATTTTTAAATCAGTTACTTCATTTTTTACCACTTTTTGTTAGGATAGTCATTGAAATCTTGCTGAACTGAATGTTAGGTACCTCACTAAATTCATCGAAAACAGCATCATGACCAAAGACTCCAGTCCAGTCCAGTCCAAACTTAATAAAAACAAAGTCTTATCATCATAATGTTTATGTTAAAAAGAGGACAGACTAAAGTATATTTTAATTATTAAAAAAAAAAAGTTCTTTCTAACAAGTTTGAAATTTTGATTAAAGATCTTGTGTGTGTGTGTGTGTGTGTGTGAGAGAGAGAGAGAGCGAGAGAGAGAGAAAGAGAGAGATGCACCAATACTATGGATATTTTAGTGCTGTTTTTCTGGGGAAAAGCACATTAATTTTGAAATTCCTGCAAAAATAAAATAATTGTCTGATTTTAATGAAATTTCCAGTACTTATTCACAAATAAATGAAGTTATTTTTACAACTATTATTTTTAGAAAATCTTAGTAAAAAATATTTTTTATGTCTGTTACCACTCCCTTCAATTAATTTCATTAAATTTCTAAAAATTCAATACGAGTCAGCAAACTTTATTTTTATTAGTTAAATGCAGGACTCCTTGAGGAATGTGTAAAATTTACATTGTAAATTATATAGCTATTTTTCTGAAAATATGCTCTGAATAGTAAAATAAAAAAATGCAATAAAACTATACTGTTTCTTTTAAGAAACAGTATAGTATAAAATTGTTTTTATAAATAATTTATAAGGCTATCATATTGTAAAGAAAGAAAAATATTCGATGAATAATGAATTTTTACAAAAATTGTTTTCATTTATTTCTTTGTTAATTATGGTGATTTATAAAGTTTCAAGTATCTTTTAAATTTCTTCTAGTCTGCATTTGGTTATTAAGTAACTAATCAAAAATTGAAAAGCTTAATACAAATCATTTCGCACTGATATTTTAATATTAATTTTTAATTATTGTTAATGTAGAATTGTCCATTTTTTAAAAGTATGAGATGTTATAAAAGACATATCATTAACAGGTCATGTGTTTCAAGGGTTGTTCCCCTTACGAAACGTTCACTTAGGTTTCATACGTTTACGTCAATTCTGGTCAACCATACTTAGCTTGTCAATACATCTGGCTGTCATCAATCCCTTAATGTGTTAGAAAGAAATGACCTACATGCTTAAGAAATACTTTTATTCTAAATTTCATGCTATAAACAAGTAGTACTTGTTTAAAATCAGATTAATTTAACTTTAAATTAGCTAATTTTCCAAAAAAATCGTGTCACAAATGTGTATTTTGGTTTTGCAAGATTTTTTAAAATCAAGTATTAGCTTTTGGTTACAAATATAGCAAACTGTCAAAAAATGGATGAAAAATCTCAAAAAGTTGAGATTCCAATCAATATAATTTCTACTTGAAATACACTAGAGTATTTTACTTACTGGAAATAGTAAATTTAATCATTTAGCTTTCAATTAAAGCTAAAAGGAAAGCTTCAAGAAAGCTTATTTTAAAATATTCACTTTAAAACTTAGGTATTGAAAATGAGTGGTGGTACCTAGTCATAAGTGACAGACTACTTTAATTTGACACTTTCTTTTTTTGAAAGGTGACCTCTATCAAGTCAACTTTAGGGCCCTACAACACAAACTTCAGTCAAATTAACACCATGTTTTACCTGAATTTTTGTTTCTGATACTCCAACTTTTAATAATGCTAATAAAAAAAATGCTCAAGACATTTTTTTCTTCTGCTTATTGCAAGTTCCCAAATATAAAAAAAATTTAAATCAGTAAAATCATAAAATATAAGAAAATTGTTCTCTGGAACATATTTCAAATGTACACAGTTCTTTTCCTTTGTTAAAACTGATGATTTCTTGCTTTTGGTATCATCTACCAGCATCAAATATCAGTTTTTAATATAACTTACCTTGTATTTATCAGAAATTTATGATCTATTCATTTTTTTACATTCTTTAATTAGAAATGTGAAAGTTTTGTTTTAATCTTCCTCTTAAGTATAAATAATGTTAATAGAGTTCCATAATTAAGTTGAAAATTCTTCAGGGGCCTCAAAAACCTGAAATGTTTTGATTGGCTCTATTGTGTGTACCCACTGTGCTTATTTGATGACAAACAGGGAGAGAATTGATTCGTTGTTTGTTTTTTTTGTTTCTTTTTAATTATTTCACCCCAAGCAAGGTGGTACCACCACTGATGCACAGGGGGTTACATAAGAGTAAAAGTTTAGACAGGAGGAGAGTGAAGAGAAAAACGAACCAGTTACAGGGGGTGTCAGAGAAAGGGCAAGAGAGGGATGGGAACACAGGTGTGAAGATAGATGTGAAGGTAGAGAGAAAGGAAAAGAACAAGATACACGGGGTGATGTAGAAAGGATGAGGGAAGGACTGGAGTCAAGTGGATAAGAGATGGGAATTGACATTGCACCTAAGTTTGTTGGAGAAGAAGCCATGAAAATATCTGTAGAAGAGACAGGGAAGTCACATCCTGCCAGTGAGAAAATGGCTGGAGTCAAACTGCCAGGTCTGGACCGATCACATAACAAATTCTTCTTTGGAGCATGTCAAGAACACTGTGAAAACTGTGATATGGTTAGCTCTTTTAAGTCATCTAAAGCACTACTTTTAAACTTTTATTCTCTAACTTTAGAAACTACTGTATGTGAAAAAAAAACCCTGTATATTTTTTGTTTTTTATCTATACATATAGTTTTGAAAATTATTTTCATATGTCTGATATGTATAAAATAAATTCCAATATGTATATTTTCAAATCAGTGTTGAAACTTTACACAAGCAGAACAAACCTTTATAACTTCAAAAGTCAATATGATAAATGTCACTAAAATGAAAAAAATATCTGTACAGAAAAAGGAGTGACATCCATTGCATATTTTTCAAGTAGAACTTAAAAAAAAGAAACCGTTGTCTCAGTGTTAGTCATAGACAAAGCATCTTAAAAAAATCTAACCTTATTTATAAATGGAAGTGTGTGTGTGTGTGTGTGTGTGTCCATTACCTATAGACTCCGAAACGGCTGAACCGATTTTCTTGAAAATTTACGCAGTTGTACTATAAGCATCTGCGAGTGTACTTAGCTAGGTTTTGTGTTGAGGTAGCCCCGATAAATATCGAAAATCGATAATCAAAAAAATCGGGTTATAGAAGAAGTTGTCTAATTTTAATCAAATTTGATACATTCATAGACAAAGACATAGGAAATGATATTCAGAAGTTTCAAGGTTGCAGTTCTTACAATAGTGCAGAAAATTGATAATATATATATATATATATATATATATATAAAAGCAAGATGTTTGTGTGCGTATCTGTTTATCTGCCTGTATGTCTGTATTTTTTTCAGCCCTTTTATTTTAGTTTTTGTTTCAGGTTTGGCTCTAAGTAGATATAATTGTCGTTCTTAGTCTCAGCCATGATACCATTTACTCAGAGGACTTATTTAGTCTTCAAAATTCAGTTTACACCAAAAACAACTTATTTGATATCGATACCAGGAAATCAAAAATTAACTTACATCCATTCATTTTTCTTTCAGTCTCACAACTATTGCTTTTTAGTCTTTTGTGCCAACGTCCAAAGAGTCTGAGCTCCAGGACCATGGATTAGTTTTAAGGCTTTCATTACACCCGAGCAACGCCAGGCTATACTGCTAGTTCATTAATAATTCAAGGAATTATTTTTACATAAAAAAAAAAACAAAAAACATCATGATATAATAATGGGTTTTCTAACTTGTTTTCTAAAATACAATAAAATGGCTTGGAAGTCCCAGCTTTGTTTTTTTTTTCTTTGGGCAATCTTTGTATAGTTGAGGCAGTTATCACAATGTTTCAGCTGATTCTTACAAGCTTCTTTAGATTTGTAATGTGAAAAGGAAGAAAAATTACCTTTTTCTTTCTTTACAGATTAAACACCTGAAGCTATATAATGGAATGGGATAAAATTATCATTGCAACATCAATACAAAGGAGTTAAATTATTGACATTAATTTTTGATTATCAAAATTATGCACTACAGACTGATTTTAAAATTTCATATTTCTGCTGTTGTGTCTGTTTGTCATTGTTTATAGAACTTTATGCATTTAATGTCATATAAGTCTCCACCCCTAATTTCCCACAAAATGACTCAGAAATATTTAAAGCCTGATATACAAAGTTTATATATCTAGTTAATGTTTACCCAGATGCTGTAGGCTTGCACTGGTTAGATATGTACATGCACAGATGATGATAGGTAAGGTATGCATGCTGCCTGGCTGTACAAACAACACACTTGTTCCCTTGATTTGTTAGCAGCAAAATAAACTTGTTTCTCATTTAACTCTTATGATATTCTAATATTAAATGTGAATAGAGGAGGATATGTTGATTGATTTGTTTTTATTTTTTTACAGCTCATCAACTCTTAGTAGATTAATTAAAACCAAATATTTTTGGATTATAAGAATAATTCTTTTTTGTGAGTGAATATTGCATTAACAATTTTTTTGAAAATAATGATTTTCCCCAGATACAAGTCCTACTATTTAGCCCATAGCTGGAGGGAGGAGATGGATTCAAATCTTTGTCAAGGAATATAATAAACTGAACTGGAATTTAAACTTGTCTCTCCAATTTCTCATTTCAAGTTGCTAGCTATTAGACCCAGGATCATATACGTTATCAAGTATTGTATATTTATAAGAAATAAACCTGGTTTTCAACACAATTACATATCCACATACATACCATATTAAAACATGCCCAAACTTTAGTTTTTACCCAATACTAGATATATTTACAAACATGTCAAAAAGATTTCACAATACAATATACACCATTCAAGTCAAAGAGTCTATTGGTTAGAAATTAACATCACCATGTAAAATAGTTGTGAAAACTGAAACCCTGTTTTTCTCAAGCCTATATTCTGGAAAAATTTCTTATAAAAACCCACAAATTGAGACTTGCAGCAGAGATGCAACTGTCTCTAAACTGTTCAAACATGATGTAGCTATATAGCTTTTTTTTTTTACTCCCTGCACATCACCAACAGCATGCTAAAAGAAACAAGTTGGTAACTTCAAACACATCATATAGAACAACAGGGATCGTCAGCATGAAGTGAATCTCTGCTGACAATCAAAAGTCTTTTTAAACCACAGTTTTTTTTTCTTCTGGACCAACTATTTAACTCAACTAAAAACTATTTTTTCTCCTTTTCGAGTCTTTTCAATTCCTGTACAGTGTTGGTAAATAAAAATGATTTATTTATCAGGCATACCTGTATTTTCTACATTTTTATTTTATTACTGTTTGGATTTCAGATGTTCAAATTTTTAATATAAAAAAAGCTGGATGAAAGAATTTTATACATATTTCCCAGCTGCAAAGATGCTGTTTTTATCCCAAAATATATCTTGAAAATTGATTTTGATCATTAAACAGTAAATGAGAGTTGTGAAATTTTATGTTTTGTGTTTATTTCTAAAAATATAACCAATTAAAACCAGGTTGTGTCTTCAATATCAAAGAGTCTGGTATAATTTAAAGAGTAGATCAGATATTTTTTAACCAAAGATTTAATACTTAGAATGTTACTAAATACTCAGCCCTCTATACATTTTTTAGGTGTCTGTCAGACATGTAAAAATAAAATGTATTTTTTTTTTTTTTTTAGTGCTGTATTGTCATTTTACTATAAAAATATAATGCTGCTTTTTGCTTGGGGGAATTCACTATTTGCCCATAGCTGGGACCCTGGCAGGTGTTACCACTCTGGATTTGGGCAAAGAGGAGGTTCCACACTCCCCCAAATCTCCAATAGTCTGGTCAGAGACCTAAGCGAGTAGGTCCTGACATTTTCTTTTAATAATGTGCACCCATTATAAGGCCTGAGAGTCACTCAAAGTAGAGGGTTACTGAATGAATGTAAGAGAAGAAAGGGAAGTTTAAGAGGATATGGAGGATATATAACAATTGACCCTAGAATTGAAAATATTAAGATTGTAGTCTACAGAGCAGACTGATTTACAAAGAGGTAATTCTTGGGCAGAAGCTTTCTATGAGGGACATCCTTTTTTTACGAATAGAATGCAAAAGGAATAAGAGTGATTCAACCCTGTGGATGTACTAAAGTGGGTTTTGGTTGTAAATATCCTGAGTTGGTGGCACAAGAATGAAGCTTAAGTCAACATCAGCAATGGAAATACCAATAAAGTAGTGATAAGCTTGCAATATTGTTTTTTTTTTTGTTTTTTTTTAATCGTGTCACCCCCAAGCAAGGCATTCCACTGCCACTATAGCGCAGGGGGTTACATAGAGGGATTGGGTATAGGAAATGTCAGAAGGAGGGTGATAGACGACTTAGGATGTACATAGGGAGAGAGTTGGAGAGAGTGGGTGTCAGTTAGTGTATTAGGAGGTGTCTATTGACCTTACATTTAAACTCCTGGAGGTTGTAGCCGTCGGGGAAGCAAGCATGCGGTAGGGAATTCCACAGGCGGGAAGTGCGAGGAAAGAAGCTGTTGGAGTAGAAATTGCGGTTACATTTCATTGGTTTCACTGTAAAAGGGTGGGACCTAGTTGCCAATCTAGTATCTTGTGCAAATTCACATCTAGGGGGCACCAGTGATTTAAGTTCATCAGAGCAGAAACCATGAAAGTATTTATAGAAGAGGCACAGGGAAGCCACGTCACACCGGTGAGAGAGATACTGCAGGCGGTCAGCCAAGTCGGTATCAATCACATTACAGATTCTTCGCTGTATTTAGTCAAGAACCCCGAGGAGAATAGAAGGGGCACCTGACCAGATGTGGCAGCAGTACTCAATACACGGGTGGATTTATATATGTGCAGGATAGATTCAGGCGGAAAGAATTTCCGGGCACTGCACAGAGAGCCGACTTTTATAGCTGTGGATTTAGCAATGGATTCGACGTAGTCATTCCATTTGAGATCTGCTGGGAGTGTCAGGCCAAGCAGGCATAGTGTTTTACTCTCTGGGAGGCAAGCCTGTTCCATGCTAATGGGAGGGAGGTGCAGTTGTCTGTGGTGGTTAATTGATAGCAGCTTCGTTTTGGAAGAATTGAATTTTACGAGCCATTTCTTACCCCAATCCACCACAGATTGGAGGTCCTTATCAAGCTCAGCAGCAAGGTTCACCTTGTCACCAACACCAGATTTTTGATCAAGGCGAGAGTAAACTGTGGTATCATCGGCATACATGTCTACTTGTGATCTTATGGCATCGGGGAGATCATTGATATAGATTAGAAAGAGCGTAGGACCTAGGATAGAGCCTTGGGGGACACCTGCGTTTGTAGGATAGTTCTGGGAGGCATGTCAGTTTAATACCACCTTCAGTGTGCGGTTAGAGAGGAAATCTAAAAAATCAATAATTCTTACATTTTTCTGGGCTTGAACATCTAACATTGAAAGAGATCAGAAACAACTCTTTTAAACAGAAGATTAAAATAGTCATGTATTTCCTAATGCTTAAGATGTGTGTGTTAAACAGCTTGAGTATATTATATATATATATATAAGATAAAGAACAAATAGGAAACGTTTAAATCTAACATGTTTCACTTTTATTAAAGCGTCATCAGAGAATGAGATATTGAAACATCTTTTACCTGGTATTTTTAGTTTTGTAGTGTTTGATTTTCATTGCTTAAGCAGACTTCATCTGCTTTTAACATGTCAGGCAGTGCTCATGTGTATCATTTGTGTGTGTAAGTGTACCATAATTATAGATTTTTTTATGCAGGATTCAGATGATAATATGAGTGTGTGTGAATGTGTGTGTCTACTGGCATTATTTATAATCCTAATACATATTTGATTTTTATTTGATCCCAATTCATATACATATATATTAGATTGTCCTGGGTATGACTCATAAACTGCAACCAGTGGTGTGGCTCTAAATTTACTAAATTTGCTCCTTACATGCCATTACTTCCAGGTCTACTCTGGTCCAAAGTGGTAGTACCTGTTAGGGTCCCATCTATAGCTCAAATACTTTTTATGTGTGCCTGAGTGTACATGTTTGTTATGTGAATACACTGCATGCATGTGTGTGTGCATGATTGGAAGGGCTATGTAAATATGTATTGTGAGTGTGGAATATTTGCATCATGTATGTGTGTGTGTGTGTACATGTGTTGGGGCTTTTTCAAAGTCTGAGCATAGTCATCATGGGTGCTCCCAAGCCACCGGCCTTCATATCAGAGATTATAAACTTTGACATTAAATGCTCTCATGTGTATTGTGTGGTCCACCATGCACCACACAATGTATTTAAAGGCCCTCCGGAGGTCAAACTCTGTGATAATATAACATGTAATCATCACAAACACTTAAGGCATTGCACACAGTGTACCTGTCTGGGATATGTTGTTTTGATGGAGAGAGTGTGCTTTGTGCTGTACAAGCAACTGACTACATTAAACAAATCTTAGTGCAGGTTAATTATTAGCTGGATCACTAATAGTCCAACACAAATGCATACAGGACAGAAATCCTATGCATAAGTGTGGAACGAAGTGCTGACCCTCATTCATCATTTATGATAAGAGAGTCCACCATATATATTAGAACCATGGATAAGTTTTTGCTGTTTTCCAATGGTTGGCATTCCCAGTACTGCATGCATGTAGTTTCAGATGATAATGCATCTATAAGGGAGTACTATAATCTAACTTAATTTTAAGTGTATATCATTTTGTCAAAGTGTAAACAACTTTGTTTTTCATAGCGTTAAACATGTTGGATTTTGTGCCAAACATATTGCTACATGTGAACAGCTGCTTCAACAGTAAAAAAGAAAGGTTTTTGCATTGTATTGTGACCGGCAATGAAAAGTGGATACACTACAATAAACCTAAGTATAGAAGATCATGAGGAAAGACCAGCCATGCATCAACATCAGCAGCAAATCCGAATATCCATGGTTTGAAGCTTCTGCTCTTTATTTGTTGAAATCAACTAGGTGTAGTTTATTATGAGCTGCTCAAATTGACCAAAACCATCATGGGTGATCGCTATTAACTACAATTGATGTTTTTGAACAGAGCACTGAAAAAGAAAATGGCCGCTCGATGAGCAGAGATACGACAAAGTGATTTTGCAACATGACAATGCTAGGCTGCATGTTGCAAAATGAGTGAAAACCAACTTGGAAATGCTTACTCCATGCACTGTATTCACCAGACATTGCCCCATCGAATTATCACTTGATCAATGGCACACAGACTGGCTGTGCAGCACTTTTATTCTTATAATGATGTCAAAAAATGGGTTGACATGTTATTTTTCCAATGTGGAATTCAAATGCTGCCAAAAAAATAGGAAAAAGTAGTGACTAGCAATGAGCAATACTTTCAATGATATATTTCTTACTAGTTTTTGTAAATAAAACATTATTTTTCATGAAAATCAGTGAGAGTTTATATATATATATATATACACATACACACACAGAGGGTGCAATGGATAAATTGTCATCTAAATTATGCGAAAAGGAAAATAAGACTGACATCTCAATTTTAAAAGATATATTTTAACAGATATAAAAATTACACAAAAATATCTTGAAATGCTAAAGAGTAAATATATTCAATAAAATTATCATTGGCTTCAATAATAGCCTCCAGATTATTTTGGAATCTCTGCAACTCTTCTAGATGGTCTCCTTTGCTTCAGTTGGTGAATGCTACCATAATTCTTGCTGGTCTCTGACTCAACTGTCCCACATATAATAATCAAGAGGAAGTGCAGTATGGAGAGTTAGATGGCCAGATGTAAGATGTGATGTGATCACAGAAATTGTTTGACAGCCATTATTGGGTTTTCCTACTTGTGTGGCATCTTGTAAGACAAAGGATCTTCCAGCAACCACCCTCTTGACCAGAACAGCACTATCTTCTTAAGGCACTTGATGTAGGCATCCATATCGAGTCTGAAACCCTGTGGGAAGATGAATGGAAGCATAACGTCATCATCACTAGTGATCATTCCAAACATCTTTATAATTACCATTAGACTCATCCAACTCATTTTGATTCCTCTGCATTGTCCTCAGACTGACACCCAAACACTCTGAAATGTTCATATTGGAGCTTCCAGCATGAATACCAAGAAGTACAACATGCTATCTTCAAATTTCTGGCTGAGTGAATTGCATAATGGTGCTCTATTTTTCAGAGACAGTGCCCAACTGACTCTATGATACTGTGCCATCAACAAAATAAAAAAGAACACACAAGTGCAAAATTAAAAGTGGCAACAATTTAATCATTGCACCCCCCTCCTCTCTCTCTCTCTTGCTATATAAGTTAAGCTTAACAAACACCAGTAATATTCTGTCAGGTCTAGGATGCCTATATTGGATATCAGACCACATCCTTCTTCTTGGCTTCCTTCCTCCTGTAATTATAAGAAAACCAAAATCACATTCCATGTCCAAAGGAAAGTCTATTAAATGAACATCTGAGAGTCTTTTTCCATAATACAAATATTGTTTTCTGCTTTGGATGAACAGTCATAACACCTGCTACATTGGCTAAGCAATTGTTGTGTTTCCTGTCTGCCTTCTCCACAACAAATATATTGCTTTATTTTGCTGATAACACACACACACACACATATATATATATATATATATATATCAAGCAACAACCAAACAAAAGCACTGAAACACTTTGCTAGTTGCTAAATGACAAATACAGATGCAAAGATAGTAAAAGTGGACCAAGTCTCTTGATATTTAGAAATAGTTTCTAGAATTTTTTTCATCAATATTTGAATTATCTAAGACACAAAAGAGATCTTAACTATCAAGAATATTCTAAACAATTGGGAAATAAAGAAAAATTAAGATCTAATATGAATTATTATTTATTAATTTAGTGAAACTATTGTTCTATTCTTGGTTGACATTTTGAAAGTATATAAAAATATATATTTTTTACAATGATGTTCATCCTGTACCAGGCCAAAGAGCCACTCTAGGTAGGAGATTACAGAGTAAGAGACACTATCACAAGCAAGGTGATAGTGCCAAGATGCCACAGGACACCTGAAGTGAAATAGATAAGACTGAAGAATTAAGTTTCCAGTTCTGTCTCAACAAGAAAAAAAAGATAAATTTCTACTCCTGTTCAAAAAACCAAGGAGGAGTTTTAACCTATCTATTGTTATTGAAGGAAAGATAAATACAAAAATAAATAAAATTTCACTTTCAATGAAGATGTATAGATTTGAAGTAGACAGTAGAAGAAACAAGAAAGCAAATCATGACAAGGAAACAAGAAATAAAATTCTATTCCTGGTAAACCTATCTACTCCTAAAACAAAAAAGAGCATGAATACAAAAACAAAACTACTCACCATAAAATGAAAAGAAAAGAATAATGAAAGAGTGTTAGCCTTATGTATATATATATATATATATATATATAAAAAAATGAATCGCTGACAAAACAAATTTACTTTGCAGAAATGATTATACAATACATGTAATTTTTGAAGTTTTATTTTAAATATATCCCCGTTGACTAGATGTTAGAATGTAAATTAAAAGGATTCAATTTAAGTTTTAATCTTAATTTTACCCTAATGTTAACCTTAAAAAGTATTTTAACCCCCCTACCTTCCTATCCCAAGCTCCTTTAATTGCCTATCTTTAGAAAATATGGATTCTTTTACTAAACCCCTTTTTCCTTGGTTAACACACATATATATATATATTTTTTTTTTCGCTAATATTTTTTTCTAACACCCTGTAACCCAGCGACTATTAGAGATCCTATGTCGAAAATGTACATCCGACACCTTTGAATTTTGAAAATTTTCTCTAATATATATATATATATATATATATATATATATATATATATAAGCACAAAGCAAACTAGCCCTGACAAGTGAGATCATCATAATGGTGTTCCCATGAAACTTTGAATTCGGTATGAACCTGCTCAGTTAATGTGAGAAACATTCTGTGCTTATCAACACTTTATCTCTACCCCAATATTGAGCACTTTACAATTGATTTACTGCTTACCAAAATACATTTTATTTGTAAAACCAGTGAAAAAACAGTAACCTTGGCACTAAATATTATCAGAATTAAAAAATATATACATATATATATGCACAAAGATACACACACGTTTGGCTAATGACAAATTCAATTTCTTTGTTAAAAAATGATTTATCTTTTTTATGTTTAAAGCTCATGCCTACTTAACTACAACAGTGAATGCCCACACAAGATGTAAAATCGCCATCATAAATTAGTTAATCGAGTGCACTTAATATCATCTATACACATATTTCCTAACAAAACTCAAAAACAAAATACGCATTAATAATTTTTCTAACCATGTGATTGATAAAAAAATTCAACCAACTTTAGAAAAATAAAAATAAACAATAATATAAATAACAATAATTTAAAAAAAAACAAACACTATTAAGCTATTCTATATAAGCAACTATGCAGTAGCCACAATTCATATGAAGAAATTAAAAGCAACTTAATAGACTTGATGCATATCACCTATTGACAAAGGTGATTTTCTAAGTGCAGCTTAAATGTGGAACAACGCCAAAAGTATGGGGCACTCAGTGAGGATCAAACTCACTACTCAATTGTAATGATTCTAGCAAAACAAGCCTGCTAATTATTACACCACTTCAAGGTGCCCTCACCTACTTATAAAGACAAATTAAACTCATCAAAATTTACATTATTCAGAATATTGTCCTCATCTTTGTTACCATTTGTATGACATTTTGGTCGTTGTATGCTCTGGCCTTCTTCAGGTGCTAGAAATTTCGAACCAAACTGGGGTATATCATTCTCATTACCTGTGTGAAGCCTCTTTTGGTAGTCATGAGATATCTCCCTCTAACTCGACTCTCTGAATCACTAGTTCACTACTGCTGTAGCCAGGTATTGAATGAACCCACAACTCTGAGTCAAGTCACTGGAACTAACCAACACCTATATCCACTGAGCCACATGTCCTTACCTGGCACTGAGCCGAAACATCATACAAATGCAAACAAAGATGAGGACAATAGTCTGAACAATGTAAATACTATCTCATCTCAGAAATATAGACAAATACTAAACTCATCACTGAGTACAAAAAAAAGAAAAAAGAAAAACAACATAATCACCATCAATGATGCAAGAAATAAAATCAAAACTTCACCAAGCCAATGTTGTCTGTGAATTCATTTGCCAATTTGAAGAATATCTCTCTAATAATTCAAACAGCATATATCTTGATTACACGACCACTACATTATCATGCCAGTCAACTTGCCATTTATCCAATAATATTTCAACTGAATCATGTCACTAACCAACACAACAAAATCTCTGGCAAAAATATTATATCACATAAACTGGAAAAAATGACTAAATACAAATATTTTGTTTATGAATTCTCATGTCCTTTAAGAGTTTGCATCTCTAATATTAATAATAAAAAACAACATTAAATTCTTACACTGTCCACATGTTCACTACACTCTCTTGCAGGTTGACTTGTCATTTATTGAAGCTTAGTGCAACTTATGCACATATCAATCATCACATCTATAGTTTGAATGAAGAAGAGAGAATGGGATATCATTTACCTCATGGTTGGAGAGAAGAAGCAATGACAGGTGGTGATTTCTTTTATAGAAAGATATTGTGGAAAGAGAGAAGAAATATGGGAAGTAAGAAAAGAAATAAAGTGCAAGTGAAAATATGAATTGGCTAATTTTGTTCATTTCATACATGAAAAGTTGCAAGAGAAGGAGATTTAAAAGTAAGGAAGCACAATAGAAATCCTGGGAGAAGTTTTTATTTTATTTTTTTTTAACTAAAAGATTGCAAACAACCAAAATATATCTGTTAAAATGGTAATTATTAGTAGATATTATCAAAATATTTTACAGTATTCACTGCAAGGAAAGACTCAAAATATTTAAAGCTATTATTATATAAAAGAAACAATTTGCATTAGAAAATTTTTCACTACAGGAGAAGTGGTGTTTAGTGTGTATAAAATAATGATGGTTGAATGCATACAGTGAAGAATCCAAATATTTGAAATGAGATGCTACAGAATCATTCTATGCATCTCCTCCATAGACTGCATTACAAATGATGCAGTTTGAGATACCATCAGACAAGAAACGGGCATGTTGCAAGAACTTATATCTACTGTCAAGAAGAAAAAGTTGAAATGGTATGGCCATATATACATAAGCGCCAACAAGATTTCATCTGCCATCCTATAAAGACAAAAGAAAAGAAATGGATTGGCAATGTCATATATCAGACTGGAAGGTAATTCACATAGACATATGGAGGGTACTGGTTAGGTGCTCAGCTTTGTTATGTCTCTAAGACCCCCACCTGATCATGGGATGTAATGATGTTAAAATATTGAATAGGTATATAAAATATTAATACTTACAGATATTTGATGCACTCTTTTCCAGTGTTTACACCTTTCTGTCACTCATATTCTTAACATTTCATTAATAAAACCATATCTCTGTCTCTTCTTCATCTGTGAGGAAATTGTCCCGGTGATACAAGCAGACAATTTACATGACAGTTGTAGTAATAATTAGCATTGGCTAATCAGGGCTGACCTCATTGCTATATAAGTTGGTTGCTTTATGTGAATAAGAAAGTTTTGATCTTCTGCTTTATGACAGAAGCTTTGTCTTGGGGATTCAAACACTACAACAACACCTCCCTCATTGCAGTAACGATAAAGAGCTAGTGGATACCAACATCAGCATTACAGTGGTCAAAAGGATTGAATAATTTTTGTTCTTGACCAATATGCATGCATATAGGCGCCCCACCTTAAACTGATCATGTGTCATATCCTGTCACTGTGGGGAGATAGGTAAATACTAGGAGTGTTGATGATATACAGACCTCCATGCTAAAAATTACACATTTTTCACAAACATCCTGAAATTGTAGATCCCATTTGAATTGTATAAGAATCTCTTTTTTTTTCTTTTCAACATCAACATGCAGAACTAATTTGACGTAAACTAAAATTGTTAAGTGTTAAGTGACAGTTTATAGCTTACAAAACTAAAGTAACTGACTAGATTCTTGAACAATCTGTCAGTCTTCATTTCTGGGATGAGGAATTATTTATTATATGTGGACTATTGTCCTCATCATTGTTATTGTTATCACAATGCTTTAGTTTCCTCCAGCCCTTCTTCAATCTTGGTAATCTTAAATAAATTTTAAAACTGAACCTTTTATTTAATCTACACAGGTTGTTCTCATTCCTCTGACCATGAATACAAATATCTTTTCATATTCTTCTTTAGTATAGCTCATTTATTGCACATTACATTTCCACTGAGCAATAACTGAGTGAAAAATATAAGTATAAAACCCATGTTGTAAAAATTTATTAAAAATGAAACCAAAAACCCAATTTGTAGAATTGGATATAGCAAAAATCTAAAGAGAAACAGAAAAAGAAATTACAATCTATCCATGAAGGAGAAACTACAAATTTCTAATTGGGAATAATCAGATAAATAAAAGAGATTAAATTATTTCAAATTGTTGGCAGACTGATGGCTTTGGCTAAATAGAACTTTACAGAAGCCATCAATGGTTATGAACAAAATCACAAATCTGTGTGACAATGGGTTTGAGTATTCTGCTACTGTTCAAACTTCTGATTTTTTCAGGAATGCACATTTCCTTGTTCAGTTATTGTTGAAAGCCCATATGTGATCAGTTACATATAAAAAATGTAAATAAAGCAATTTCTAAAGAATTAAGGATTTATTTTTAATCCAACATTTTTATTACTTCAAACATTATTTTTCATGGAAACTCATGATTGAACCAGACCCCTGTTTAGTCATTAAAATATATGTAAGAAACATTCCTGTTAGTAATCAAAATTTAATTTAATCTGATTAATAAGATTTACTGTAATCTAATTATTCTTTGTTTTATATCCTTATGTCAAAAATCTAATATCACATATAAAATACGTAATTTTGGAACAACTGCAAAAGCAAAGTGAACCAGAGTTAGACTAAAAAACAACAACAAAAACAAAAAAAACACCTAAAAACCTAGCTTTTATTCTGTCAGATTTCATAGTAATACTGAACATCATAGACAAGAATATCTTTTAATGAGTATCCTGTTTACTGTTAAACATGCTGTAAGAATTTCAAAAGGCAATACAAGGTATATTTGTTATGTAAGTTGGTACAGGGAATGCATAAATGCCATTGATAGTTTAACAAGTTTAAAAAGAAGCCATCCTCTAATTGAAGACCTTATAATGTAAAACAAGTCGAGGAAAAAATAAAATCAGGCTGTCAGTGTTTAGTTTGAGATCTGTGTTACAAGTCATTGTTTATATATATATATATATATATATATATATATATATATCTTTCAGGAAGTCATAAGTTATTTAATCGAATACTTACTCATTCCAAATGTGGTACAAAGCTTTTGTGATATGATGGTCCTACATGTACATGAGATCAAAGTCCCAAAATAATCCAGTACCACAAGAGATTACTAACAGTAAGTTATTTGACAGAGCACCCACTCATTCTGCATGCAGCACAAGGCTTTTTTAACATGGGAGTCTCATGCATACATATGACTTTCAAAACTTAAGTCCTCACAAAACAAACAAGTAAATAGATATTTTCAGAAAAGTTATTGTATTTTATGAAACTGCTGAAAATTAGTCACTGCAATGTTTATCAGGCCTATTTATAAATAGATAAGTCACAATTTAAAACTTTAAATAGAGTCAATTTTTAAGAATTTCTTTGTGGTCTATTCATAAATTGTAAAGATACATTTTTATAATAAAGTCACTTGCAATAGATTTTCATAGCAAAGTCATTTCTACTTATAGGAGTCATTCAGTTCATATAGTAAATCAGTGTGTACATTTAGAACATTCACTTTCCAACCATGAAATCTGGATTTGCATCTCACTGCAGTCAATTCGTCAGGAAGGTGACTTCTTGATGCTATCAACCTGAGGAGTTGATCCCAGCATGTGGCACCACCTTTGAAACAATTGATCATGAAAGATTATGTGCTCTCTCAGAAAATGTAACTAAGGTCTACTCAGCATAGTGGCAGTATAAACCACAAATGGATTTTGTGGTTGTTGAACAAACCTGAGCAGGCATCTGCAAAAGGGATTGGCTAAACACCCTAGCAGACATTTGTGCTAAGAAATCAGAAGCTGGACATTGTATATACATATCACACACACCAACACACTGAAAAGTTTTCAATTGACCTACTTTCTAAGATCAGTCTTTCAATGACCAAACACCAGAATATTGATTTCAGGAAGTGACTTGGGCTGTGAACTTCTCAATACCCACTAATACATATGAAATATATAGTAAATCAATCAATATTTTCATAGTAAATTCCTTTGCAATGAATTTTTTTACTGTAGAGTTGTTTTTGATGAATTACCATAGGCGTTTTTACTGATATGGTTTTCTAGTAAATCGATAATTTCTCACCTTTGTCTTGAGTACTTAAGTAGTTTACAAATCTATAAGATCTTTTTGAAATTGAACTTTCAGTAGGTGATAGATTTTATATCCAGGCAAATGAATAATACATACAATAACTGACCTACGATATTATCTCAAGCATGGATGTTTGGGAGGGGGAGGGGGTAATGATAAGCATAGGGTCGTTAGTAATTTTGGGTTCAGATGGTCAGTACAATAAAACAGAACGATTTATAAGACAGTTCATTTGTGAATGAACAGCCAGTATGAAAAACTGCCAAATGATTTCAGCATTCAATTGAATCAATTACATTGAGACAGAATAACAAAACTGACAAATAATAAGGCAATAACTGAATTTGTGTCATGGATTGTAGATGAATTGTAAATATTTGTTCCACACACTGAATATTGTTGCCACCCCAACTGGTTTGGTGCTTCTGCTATATAGAGATTTTTTAATAAAATACCAAGAACATTTTTTAATAATATTAGTCCTGACCTGGCACCTCATTTTCAGTCACTTTCCCACTGTCCTAACATAGCATCTCTGTGCCTTTTCTATAAATACTTTCATGGTAAGTGTTCTGATGACCTTTCCTCTATGGTACCTATAATTTATGAATTTAAACACAGTGCAAGACTGGCAGAAAGGTCTCATCATTTTAAAATTGAAATGGCAAGATGTAATCATAAGTTCTATGCTAACAGTTTCTTCTCTCACATTTCTTGCGTGTAGAAATCTCTTCTGTTCCGGCTTCTTACTTTTTAGTCAGCTTTGATCTTTCAGAATTTATATGCAATGTTAAATGTTATCTTTTGTCTTCATAATTTCATTACTTTTATTGTCCTATCTCATTATTAATTTTCTTTTCATATTCTCTAACACTCAGTAACCTTATGTGCCTTAGTGACTTTACTGCCTTGCTTGGGGGGAATGGTTTATATTTCATTAAGGACCCTATTAGCTAAGAAAATAAAAGATAGCCAATTATAGTATTGTGAATAATTTTTCTGATCTTTATGCTAATTAGGATGAGTAAACAGTCTAGTCTTGATATTAAATTTTCCCTTTAGTAGACAATCTAAAAAAAAGTTATCTTACCAAATTTTAACAAACATATTTTACGCTCATTCTCACAAAAACCTCACAAGATAAATATGTATGGAGTGGGGGGTACAACATTTTATCATGGCTTTAAAAATGGACATTTTAAAAGAGTATATATTTGCATAATATATAGAAATGTATTAAAACAAAGGAGACGAAGAGAAAGACTCAGAAATAAATTTATTACTCGTCACCAAATGGTGAATCGAAAAATAAAACAAAAATATCTCAACATTAACAACAAAGAAAGCTTTTCAGTTATTGCCTTTCTTTTAATTTTTTTAATTCACCACATCTTTTCCTGGCTCTTCCCACCCCTCTTTGTTTTAATTATTGGATTTCCTAAGATTTGATTGCACAGAAAATCTGAGCTTACACATGCCTATATCTTTTCATGAGCTAATAAACAAAGCATATACATTTATATATTCACCAATAGAAAAGCTCTTTTTATAAGATAGCTGGCTCACTAAATTTTACTGTGTGCTGATGTCAGCAAAAACAAAATAAATACAATCACTTATTTATTGGCCAATCAGGAGCAATGAAAAAATCTTAAAAGTTGATCCAATCCTATTTTTCATGAACATATAAATATGCATGATATTGCCTTTTCTCTTCAGAGAGTCACAGGTTGTCTAACTGGAGACCAAGTCAGGGTGACCTGCATTTTCTTAATCTCTCACCTTCTCTTTTGTGCTGAATTCATTGATCCTCCTTCTTCCTCATGTACTGTCAACAAAGAAAAAAAAGAACATTACAGAAAGCTACTAGTCATCTGACTGATGCCAAGTCCTGTGACCTACATTTTTGTACTCTCTCACACTCTTTCTCACACTGCACTAATTGATTCTCTCCTTTCCTCATTTACCTGTCAAAACAACAAATCATTTTCTTTCACCTACTACTATTGTGCACACATCAGCATCATCAGATTTATCTTTTCTTCACAAATCCATTTTGTCTGATTCTATCAAAACTGAATGCTTAAAACACACGTTCAAAAGAAAAACTACATGCAGAACTTTCAAACATGTGTTATTTTAAAACAACAAAATTGATGTCATTCTACTTGTTAATTAAATTGACACTTATTAATACAAATGAGACCCTTTTATCTTTTATTCAACTTTCTGATTCTTTCAAATGTGGTGGCCTTGGTTATGTTTGACACAAGGCCATTTTACAGGCATAGCTGAAACTCCCTACATTATATATTTGTATATATTATGTGAATACACGCTCTTTTAAAATATCCATTTTTAAAGCTATAATAAATACAATCATTTTAGTAAACTTCTCATATTTCAGAAAAATACAATCATTTCATGCACCCTATTCATTGTCTCATAATAATAATATATTTCTTGCCTGTAAGGCAACCATCTACCCACCTCCCCCTCATCAAATGAATCTCAATGTGTGCTTCATATATAAAGTTGAGGTATTTGGTAGGTTAATATTTATCTAAACACTGAGGACAACCAGTATTTAATAATACTGTTAAATTAAATGAAAAAGTTGAGGTAAGGGGGTTAGATACATTATAAAAACTGTAGATTTATACTGAATATAACCTTCCATGAAGTTGGTTTATACATGAGTATATACAATATGTCTAGTATGTAATATTCTTGTTTTAAAACAAAAAGTATTAAATCATTTGGTTGAATGATTTCTTTTCAGTTTAAAAAATCGTTCAACCAAATCATTTAATATTCTGTGTAAAAAAAGATCATAAAATCTTGCACTATACTCAAGTATATGTGCTAAGTTGAGGCCAGAAATAAAATATAATGGTTACTTCATAAAAAATTTATTCAGAATTTTGTTTGTTTTTTTGCAAACATCAAAACATTATTTTTAATTTTTTCATTTGATTGAAAATGAGTGTTTTCTATTGAACTTTAGCCATTCCTGATGTTAGGCAATATATGCATATGTATACACACACACGAATATACATATAAGAAATATTTTCTCTGTGTATATATGTGTGAATATTATAGATAGACAGATCAAATTTCATTTTCTCCCAATTCCTTTCTTCTACCCACAGACTCTGGATCCTGACTGTAGCACAATATTTCCAAAGACTAACCTAACCAATTCTTGCAGTTACCAAATGTCTGTTCTGTTTTTAGAATCTCATGATAATTTTCTTTTTTTTAATTCTTCAGCTATCAAAGTGCAGAACTGGTGCACAAAACACTTACAGGAACTTCTGGGTTGAGGAGGCATAGTGAAACATAAAAGGGTTGAATGGAAGATAGCTAGGCTAAAGATTTTAGGTACAAGTCGAAAGTTTGGGTTAAAGCCACCCAAGTTAAAAAAAAAAAAAAGAAAAAGAAAGAAAACTAAATGAAAGGAAGAGAAAAAGAGAAAAAATGGGTGTGATAAATAAAAAAAAGATGGAGGAATACATGAAGTGAAATGAAAAAAAATATGATGATAAACTAATAGAAGAGGAGAGAGAGAGAGAGAATGAGAAAAAAGGCAATTTGAAAAAGTAGAAGAAAACTAAGTAAATCATTAAAAGAAGAAAGCTTAAGTAAATAAAAGCGGCCACAACCAAAATCTTTTGAGGGAATTGAGAGTTGGGGAGGGTGTATTGCAAAACGATATCTTTGACAGAATCTGAGTAATATTACAAATGGATAAAGGTTGCAAAAGGATGTAGAGTACTTGCCACTCAAGTGGGCCACATCCAAAATGGAAAAGTGTATACACACAAAATAAAAAAAAAGTTTAATGTCTGATTGATTGTTTTTTATGGCTTATCAGCCTTTTTCAGGTTAATTAGAGCCAGAAAATATTTTTAGATTGTAAGATTTTTTTTGCAATAATAATGATTTACTGATATAAATTCTATTATTTCTATAGCTGGGCAGGATAAATAGGTGGATTTATCTGCTTCCCAAAGGTGTTGGCACTAAATGAATATAATGAACTCTTTGATCAGCTCTTTGATTTCCAATTCTGATTTCCATGACATCAGCTGCACATCCAAACTTACAGCGGTTGGTATTTCTAAGCAGTCACCCATCTAGTTACTGACATTGCTTAACTTTAGTGGTAGTACAAGAAGCGGTGTTTCAGTGTGACAAAAGACTGACATTTTTATATTCTTTCTTCTTTTTCTGCCTATATAAAGCCAAAAACAACATGCCAATAAAGATACAGGACAAAATATATACTCAACTATAGTGCAAGTTTTTATGATAAGTTTTTATGCAAAAAAAATAGGGGGCTGCACTATACCATGACCACTGGTGGTTGTGAAATATATGCAGATAAATGTTTTTGATGAGGTTAAAAACCATGCATTTTCAATGAGTAATTGCACTATGCACAGACAAATTTTTTCTGGAGGGGTTAAAATTTATCCCCCCCCAAAAATTCAGGAGTTACGCTCTACATAAAGACAGCTTATATACAAGAATGCATCATACAGAGAGAGAGAGAGAGAGAGATTGATTTCTAATTATATTGGCTAGACAAACAATTTAGTATTTTGCATTAACATTTTCCTCTCTCTTCTGACTGAATGTTTGACATCTGGATCAAAGCTACACAAAAATTGACCAAATATTACACTCTTTTGGCTTTCATAAACCATTTACAAAGAAAGATTACATTGGCTTTGCTAAAAACACATTTAGAGTTTTTAAATTAGTTAATGCACTATATTACACATTAGATTCAATGTCATACCATCATGTGATAATTTGTGGTGTATTATATTTATTTGTTAAATATATTTATTATAACTGTCCCCAAATGGAATTTTTGGGGGATAATACATCTAGTATTTGTAGCCATTTTTTACAATTTATATAGTAAAACATTTTCGTATTATCTATCAGTATTTGTCAGATTTCTTGCTGTATTTTTTCATTATGTTTGATATTTCATATAATTTATGTTTGTTGATGATGTACAATTTTATAGAGCTATTATTAGATTAATAGCAAATTAGTCTGTGAGATAATATAGTAATTGTGTGACTCATGTATGAGTTAGTTGAATTATCGTTATTAGCAAAACATTTTTCAAGTGGTCAAGAATATTCATAAACATCATTAGTTTGTTAAAGTTTAGAATTTTTTTGTTATTGGGTTGTTTTTCTTACATTTTTATTAAGCGCTATGTTCTTTCAGTGTGTAAGTGATCATGGTTCGGCACAAATTCACATGAATTTCTATGATGTTTTGAGAAAAACAGTGAAGTGTTTTCTTGTTGCCTTCACCACAGATTATAATTCATAGTAGTTATTCTCCTACACTGGCTGCTACCAAAGGCTAGATGGCTCAGTCTACTATGTTATGAGATAATTTGATGTTTTTTTTTTCAAGGACATTAGTGTGAAAGTGAAATAACAGACAGGGTTGGAATTTGGACACAACCTGCTGATTGCAATTTCTATAATGATAATTAGCATTACACACAATACAGTGGTTTATTATTAATGATAATACTAGAAGTTTTTACTTCTTAATAGGAAATAATAAGTTTCATTTGGTTTTGGTAATAGATGATGTGTATATCTTTTCTTATAATTCATAATTAATATATCCCTGATTTCAGTAAAATAGTTTAATAGCTTTTCATGTTTTTTAATATTTATGTTAATGCTTATTTTTTCTAAGGTTACTTTGAATTGTTTATTACATGGTTTAGGAAATAATTTTATTAGTGTTTGGTTTATATTTTTAAACTCATTATAAAATATTGAGTGAAAAGAGTATCAAGTGCATTCTCTTGTCAGTTTGTTTGTGATGGCAAGTTAAAAAATATTACAAAAAATAAAATGCATCATAAATTATGACAGTAACATAACACATAAAGACACTTAAAAAATCTAAATGTATTTTTAGCAAAACAAATATAATTTTTCTTTTGAAATGGCTTGTGAAAGTCAAAAGCAGTTAAAATTCAGATTTGCACAGCCTTGATCCAAGGTCAAACATGTAATCAAAAAGCAGTAAGTCTTTTTTGTTTATTTTTTAATGGTTTCACCCCAAACAGGGTGGTACTGCCAGTTCAGGAAAGGATAAAAGATGAATGAGACTCAAGAAGATAGAAGACAGCAATTGACATTGCATTTAAATTTTTGGAGATTTTAGGTATTGGGGAAGCATGTAAATGGAAGGGAGTACCACAGGTGGGAAGTACAGGAAAAGAAATTGTTGGATTAGAAGGGGATGTTTACATTTAACTATTTCAACAGTAAAAGGGTGGGACTGGTGTCAATCTAGTAGCACGCTTAAATTTATGTGATCAGGGCACCAGGAAAAAAAGCTTGTCAGAGCAGTTGCCATGGAAATATTTGTAGAAAAGACAGAAGGAAGTCATATCATGTTGGTGAGAAAGTGACTGAAGTCATGATGCCAGTTCAGGATCAATTACATTCTAGATCCTTCTTTGGATTTTGTCAAGACCCTTGATATGAATAGCAAGAGCACTTGACCAGATATGGCAACAATGCACAGATGAGCTTTCATTGTTTTTTTATAATACAAGTTGCATAAAATACACACACACACACATATATATATATATATATATATTGCAAGTATATGAAACCTCATGGAATTGAATTTTCCTGTATAGCACAGATCCAGGTCACATTTGGGCAGGGTATAAAATACCTCATCTTCCTCCTTTTGCATAATATCATAGATTGAAAGATATCTCCACAATTTCAAAAATGGAATGTCATATTCATCTGGTACCCACTATCATGTCCTGGTCTAACTCTTATAATTCACATTGCCTGGCCTTGCTGGTGTTTACACTGACACACCAGATGCCAGAGTACAACTGATATACGTGTAGGTATTTCCATGATGTTAGGCTATGGTGATGCTACTTACCATTAACTTTACCTACTCTTATCCTTATGACTCCTGTGTGGATACTTCCTTTTACCAGGATTTTGGGACTTCAAATATTCCAATTATAATTTGAAATATCTAAAGTATTGTTATAGCAATTCAATCAGATGAAAACTTTACTTGGAATGGCAGAAATCAACTAAACATTTGAGAACAGTTAAAAAAATAAATGTATACATTAAATATGTGTGTGTGTGTGTGTGTGACAAGAGAGACTGTAAATGACTGCCAAAGGTAATGAACTGAAATAACAAAGGTAATGAACTGACTCTTTAAATGCCCAATCAGTAAGGGTAGAGTAGCTCTCAGTATACAATATAAACAGTTATGGCTGGATTGATAAAATACAAAGAAAAAATATACTTTATAATAGATAATATTTTTATATGCGGAGATTCCAAATAGTTCTTGGCCCAACCAAGATGCTCTTCCAAAAACTGAACCCTGTTTTATTATTTGTTCAAATGTTTTGAATTTGAGTCTGAAATCTTTTATGAACTTTATTCTAAAAATTAATGAATCTGTTTTTAATTTAAGATTTTTATTATATTAATTTATTTCTAATGGATACCCATGTTTGAAATAGACCCCTCATTTTTTAATTTTAAATAGTGTGTTTGACCTTCACATTTGAGAAAATTTAATAAAAAATATGTGCACTCCAACATGGTTTGAGTCAAACATTGGTTTCTCCTACAAAGAGGGATACAGATTAAACCCTGCCAGAGAGTGTATATATATGTATGTAAGGGAAGCAAAACCATGTGTAATTTTTACAAGTTGTTATTATACAAAGAGTTGCTTGAACCTTTGATTTCATTTTTATTGCTGCCACAAAATTTTGTTTGATTCTACAACCTTCTTTAAGTAACCAAACTAAAAAGCAGTAAAGTGAGAGGTTGGGGAGAAATTCTTTTTGTTCTTCATTTATGGCAAAGTAGAAATAAAGGACCCACAGTAAAAAAAGTAAATAAATAAATATGGTGCCAATATACTGATTGAACTAATGTAATGGTAAACTTCTTTGTCAGACCAAAACAGATTGATAGGACTTACAGATAGAAGAAATATAAATAAACAGCCACAGAGATTTTTAAAAGAAAAGAACTGTTCCATTTCAAATGAAAATCAAAGAATGATCTAATGAAAGATACCATTTGCAAACTCGCCATCTATATATGGTATATATAACAAAATTCAAAGGAAATATTGTGTACAGAAGACAAATAGATAGATTTGTAATACTGATATTGTTCATTTTTATTTTCTTCTGTATGAATCCCTTTCATAGTTTGTGCAAAAAAAAAAAAACTTTTGAAGGATTTCCTTTAGAA